>CAUYUJ010000325.1:442444-547444 GCA_963575745.1 Prorocentrum cordatum
CAGCATCATGGCTTCTATATCATGTTCCTCGTTTTCTTCGTAGATTGTAGACAGACGGCCTTCACTTGGTGATGAAGCACCTGGGTGTCTGGTGGAGGCCTGTTTCCAGGCGGGTCGTGTTCTCCAGACGCGACGTGGTGCCCAAGTGCTGATACTTGGCCAGGTCGTCATGAAATCCTAAGGAAGGACCATTTGCGTCAAGCATTTGGAATGAGTCCCTGAGTGAGTGGCTACCAGTGACTTGAGAAATGTTCAGGCCAGTGCCCACACACTCATAGTAGTGGAAGGCTGGGCTGATATCGTTGTCGCAGTGGATCAGCGTAGACCCGGTGGCGTAATTTACTGCAGGTAGACTTGACACACTTTTGGCCCATCTAACTGCTACTACGTGTTCTACTCGGAAATAATTTCGCACGAGATACTGTAGTGCTAGATGCACGCGCGGGTGAAACTTGCTGTCGTCTGCAAGATTGAGGTTTCCCTTGTAGCCTGGGATGTAGCCGAAGACTTCGGCAGGTTTCCCTGCGCCGAGGTGTGCCACATACGTAAGGACGGTTTGCATGGCCACATTATCCATGCCAAGTTCCCGTGCGAGGAGACATTCAATGTATAGTGTGTGACGAGCATCAGGATACATCACAATTACCTCACGAGATCCTGCCTTGACAACAATATGTCCTCTTTCAGGCACTTTACGGATCACAGGGAATGGGCCGTTCCAGCCTCCATGATCGTCCTTAGTGGCAGTGGGTCGATGGTAGTCGACCAGATCCCCTGCCGAGTAAAGGCGAGCACCATCTGGGGCCGTTTTAGCCCTGAGAGCACGATTTGTCTTGGCCACAGCAGTGGCTTGAGTTATGGTTTCTAGGCTTAACTTCCCTCACACGACGTTCCCGTTCGTGTCCTGATGTCCCGGGTCCCTTGGGAAAGCCAAGGGTGTCGAGGCCAGGAAGAAAGGAGGGCTGACGTCCAGTGTGTGCTTGGTATGGCGATACTCCGTTGTAGAACGTGAAGGCGTTGGTAACGAAGATGCCTTCAGCCAATACTCTAGTGAATACAACAGGGATGTTGTGTCTATTCAGCTCTTCCTCAATCATGTGGAGGACGCCCCTGAGATTACCGTTCCGTGACTCAATTGAAGTCGCGTGTTGGCCAGGCGCTCGGATACGGAGTTCTGTACCCTTATTAGCCATCATGGCCTTAGCGGTATCATTGTTCAGGGCGCCTTCTCCGTCTGAGTATAAGACTTTGAGAGGTCCACGATAGGCAATCCAGCAGCAGTGGTAGGCGTCAAGTATAGCGTCACGTTCTCTGTCGGAGATTTCTTGGCCTGCTGCCAGGCGAATACAACGATCCATAATGTGGAATATGGTTCGTTTCTTGTAAAACATGAGATCCATTTCGCCTTCATCGAGCCAATTACCAGGAAAGCTCACAGAAGGTAATGTTGAGTTTCCTGGACGTTCCCATGCTCTGCATTCCCGACAGGTATCGCAAACTTCTTTGATCATATTCAGTCGGGCATTGCCCAGTCCCACTTTGTCTAGGATTAGCCTCATCTTGGGTTCCTTCGCATGATGCCACCGTAGGTGCAATTTACGGAGTTCCTTTCTAACGACGCGAGGCTCATGACTACGGAGATTTTGCAGACTGCGTTGGATATCAAATCTCGTCCAGTCGGGTAGTCGTGCAGCCCCCGGGCCGGTGGAGGCAAGAGGGTTCCTTGTAGCTCTCCGCAGTCGGTCTCCTTCGTCAACTGCATCTGGTGGTGGTGGTACGCCTTGTAGTCGGCCACGACGGGCCGCTACCTGTGGCGGTTCGCTAGAGGGCGCAGAAGGCGTGTTTCCACGCTCGGGGGCGTCTCCTAGCATGTCGTAACTGCTGGCACCAGATGTCGGATCAGCGTTCCCGAAGGATCGTGGTCGCGGTGGCCTGGCGCGTGCGCCTTGGCGGCCACCTGGCGCTGAAGCTTGGCCCTCACCAGGTTTAGGTATGGGTTTCCACCAAGCTGGCACGGTTTTACCTTCGGGGTCGTGGTCATCTGGAAGTTTAAATGGTACAGCAAAACGACATTTACCAGGTTCGGTATCGAAGTGGTTATTAACACCTTTGCTCCTCGTAAGATCCCTCTGGCATGCGGGACATGGCCAATATACAGAGATGGAGTCATGATACTTACACTGCGTAGGGTCTCTGTTATGGCTAGGACTGTCCTTTCGGACGTTGTCGATGCATGCCGGGCATGTAGCCACCTTTGGGATGATACGATCACCGATGCGTCTCATACCTTCGCCTAGTTCGGCTTGATCAGGAAGGTCTGCAGGGTAAGCATGTGCAGTACTTGTATGCGCGTTTCCGCGCGTAGTGTCAATGGCTTTCGCCGAATAGACGGCTTCCACAGAGGCAGACTGCAGTCGTCGAGTGTATGTTTGTGCCAGTGAAAGCTCTCTGTTGCACGGTTGTGCGTGCACATGCTGACCGTTGCATTTGAGTCGCTCAAAGGGTTTAAGAGTCGTCTCGTCGTTGCTTGTGATACTACTCGTGTGTTTAATATAGTCACCAGCCGTACCTTTGAGTCCCGTCGCACACTGATCAATGCGTACGGTTGTAATGTGTGGTCGGTTGGCAAGTTTCTTCCATGGGGAAATATCATCCACCCATGTTCCTGTAGGTTGTTCGCGCATAAACAACCTCCGTGCATCATCTTGAGCAACAGCAATTTTACCACAATAAGTAGTTTTGTGTGGAATATTTTCTTTGCGGTGCTGTTCCCAAGTGTTGTGAATGACTCTGTAGTTGTAGTAGGATGGTGGTCCTGTGGTGCGGCAACTGGGTTGTAGCATGGCAACTCGCACGTAGCAAATAGCGAAGTAGTGATCTACAACCCGCTGCACCGAGGGGTCTCCCAGGTCGACATATGTGGTTCTTTCTAGGTTGCCTCCTGAGGAGAGCCCCCTTGAGAAGGCAAGCTCTGAAATGCCACCCTCGCCGCCACAAAGATCCAACATATCCACGCAGTTGTCATGACCATAGCATAGTGTAGCAACTATGCTGTATATGTCAGCGTGTGCGTCGGGCATAGATGTGGGGAGGGTAAGGAACAGGTCATCATCCTCATCGGAGCTTATCAGCTCAATAGGGACATCAGTACTCCAGGTCGCCATGAAATCCTGTCCGAGTCCTGACAAGTCGTCGCCGCAATCGTCGCTTCCGTCTTCAACGTGCTTTTTAATGCGACGAGGCTTGATGCCTGCTTCCTTTTCGGCTTTGAGCCTTTCCTTCTGCTTGATACGCGATTCTGTAGGTAAGACGTGCTCGTTTTGTTCGCCGGTCTGCGTGCCCATTGTCGCGGTTGAGTGGGTACATGCGTTAATCGCCAGAGTCGGGAGGGGGAGAGAACAGTCATCTATGATGACGCGTCTAGGTTTCTGTGGTGATTGAGTCGGCTCGTTTCCGAGCAAGACCGGTTCCTCGGGTTGCCAATACAACCGAGTGCTGATGTTGGCAACCCCTGCAGGTAGTGGCGCATGCCAATCATACCCTGTTGGTTGATCGGCTATTGCGATATCCTGGATGACCGCATTGGTATCCAGGTTAATTGTTACACGTCGGATAACATCAGACCACTTCGGTCCTCCCTTGTTGGTCGTCACGTAGTGATGGATGTTGTGGTCCTTGCGTGTGTAGGTGTTCATATATATAGGCACGTTTCCGTACGTGGTGGTGCTTCCCAGGATTTTGTCGTTCAGATGACGGATGAGTGTAGTACGTGTCTGAGCTCGCCATTCAGCATGCCGTACTGCATGGCCATACCAATCCAACACATTCTGTGGCATCGCCTGTTTGCATGTACATGCCCACAGTTGCGAGCTAATCGGTATTGATGTCGCTACCTGCATATAAGTACCACTCGGTGTACTGTCTTGCATATTGAACCGAATACCAAAATGACACAAACGCATCCGTATCACTGAACACTTAAGATCTTCCAGGGCATCACGTACTGGAGATAACTTCCAAACATATCCTGGGGGGACCAAATATTATGATTGTCACACGGAGTTTCCTGGCTTTTATCAAAAGGTTTTGGATACGTGACCAATGTGGGGCCACTCTCTTTCCTGGAGTTCGTACATGCCAGTCACCCGGGGTACTGATCCATATGAGAGCGAAATCTCCACTGATCACCGCACCCAGGTAATCTGTGCCCACGCTCGTCATAAGCTCATTGTGGGAAATACGATCACAGATATAACCACGGGCGCGGAGGTCGGCGCAAGCCTCTCTCGCATCTTCAATGACAAAAGCCCTTTTACTAAGGCAGGTTACCCCGCTGTCCTCGTTACCCCCCGGCTTTTCGGCCAACAGGCAAGACGACGAGGGGGCGACGTCGCCCTGCCATCTTCAAGATAAAGAAGATGTGCCTGCAATGTCTGCCAGCATCTGGGCTTCCTTCAGATGCTGGAGCTCAGCACTGCAGCGCGCCGTGGCCTCAGAGGCGGATTGCTCCGCAAATGCTGTCAGCATGGATAGATTATCCATCAGCTGTTTCAGCACGCCTTTGGACCTCGCGTCGCTGACTGTCTGCAGCTCACGGTTCGTGTACCCCATCACTATCTTCCGGCGGGACCGTGCAGAGTCCATGGGTACACTTCCACCATGCTGGGCCAGTGTCCTGGCTACGAAGCAATCGAACGTCTCAAGATCGTCGATGCTGTCGCCTCTCATCGTAGCCTTGGCGAGCGTCTCCATCAACCCCTGAGGCAGGTTTCCCTGCAATTGCTCGCGCTCCTGCGCCGGGGTCGGTTCGCCCGTCAGCACCGTCTGGAATGACGTGCTGCTTGAGCTCGAGGCGGGTTGCCCCGCAGCTCCAAATCGATCACACCTGATCGACAGATGCCCTGACGGCAACTTCGTCGTCGGCATGATCTTGGAGCCCTCGGGGAGCTCCATCTTGACCTGCCCCTTCCCAGGGAATATCAGCTTCTCCTGGCCTCGTTCAAGCACAATGATCGTGCGTTTGTCCTGCGTACTATCGAGGCCTAGGATGGCTGGCAGGTCTTTGCCACAGCCTGACACAATGTTCGTCTTGTACGAATCGAGCTGGGTCGACCCCTGGTACTCGCAGGCAATGCTGAATGTGCCTACGGTATCCGCTGGGGCCGACCCTTCGCCCACCCCGTTGATGTTCAAACGGGAACGGGGCTCGAACGTACAAGTACGGCCGTGCGCCTCAGCAGCCTGGACGAACTTGCGGCTCGTGTTCTCGCCCATGATGTTGATCTCCGAGCCTACATCGATGAGGATAGAGTTCCCACCATCGTCCAAGAACGTCTTACTCGGCTGCTTGACGCGCACCGTTTCTGAAGTTTCGGCTATGCTGTTTGGCGGGTTTCCCCGCAGGTCATTTGTACTCCCTGGCGGGTTACCCCGCATGACGCTGGCATACGGCCTGCCTTCGGCCATACGTACCAGGTCGATGTACTGGAAATACGACACGTGCTGGACATGATCGCCACGCTCCTCCCGCCAGTTGGCATACTCATCACGTATGCTCTTATACTGCTCGCGGGTCGTGCGTCTCGTCAGCGTCAGATACGAGTGAAGGGCAATGTCCTGCAACCCCTCATTCGTGAGGTGATCCCTGTACTGCAGCCACTCCTCGAACTCCTCGTTCGTCGCTGTGATGTCGACGGCCCTGGCTGCTGTTGCTGCTGTTGCAACTGAGGAGTCTGAGAGGTCAAACGACGCACCATCAGTCTCGGGATTGTCGGCATCCAGCATAAAGGTTGTGTGCGCATTTTCCATTTGATTCTGGAAATGCCGAACACGCAACTCACGCAGATGATCAGGGTCCAGTGCCAGCTCTGCCCCGCCCCCACTCTGGGGAGACATCTGAGGAGTGTTAGGCAGGTTTCCCTGCTGAGGCACCGTCATCGGGATAAGCTGATCGAAGTATCCCGTCTCCATTGGCGGCCTCACCTCCTCTGGCAGGTTTCCCTGCTGTTGGGGCTGAGCTGTCTGCCTGTCTAGCATCCTGGCCGTCATCTCCTCCACCATGCTCCTCAAATCCCGCAGCTCCCTCGCTGCTTGCTCAGGAGTCTGAGTGAAAGAGCTGGTCCATGGGAATGATGACGCTATGATGCCAGGTGCTCGGCAGATAGCACATGGTGGCTGCTGAGGATCTCCCTCGCGCTGGTTTGCGACATGGCCCACCACGTTTGAATTCCAGCACCCCTCATGGAATAAGTGATTACACCTCAAACGGTAAACGCTCTCCCTGGGCTGAAATTCTCCGAGGCATACCGCGCAGGTATCTTCCATCCCAGCGAACACTTCCACATCTGCTGCTCTGGGATATACCCGCCGCTGTCTCTCCAAGACCGTCCCGGAGGGCATGAAGGCTGCTGGGGGATCCCCTGATGGATCCAGCACCTCCGGCACTCCGGCAGCTGCAGCTGGAGGAGCTGCTGGCACGGAAGCTGTAGGCGCCACAGCGGGCGAGTTCCCTCGCATGGGTGAGCCTCTGTTCCTCACGACCTCAAGCGCGGCTGCACGCGAATGATCACGCACGTTCTGCACGGTCTGTCTGCGCCTAAAGCATGCCTGTTGGGTGTGGCATGTCTGCCCGATATAATCAGGCACACCTCTACTGCCAGACGATATCGAATGGGCAGTGGGCTGGACAGCCACATCTGGCGTCGTCGGCGCAGGCATAAAGGCCATGTGCGGATACATGGACTGATCACTACAGCGCACGTGAGTGAGGCTGTGGAACTGATCCACCATTTCACGAACAAACTTGTTCGGGACTCTAGACCCATCAGGGTACAGTGGCGGATTCATGCGTGCTGGCGGTGGCCTCTGGCCCTGGGCCATGCTCGGGTGAGCATTGAAGGCTGGGATGAAGGCTCGTTGCCGAGCAGGATCCCTTGGATTGGGACCCTCTGGCTCCCAGGACCAGGCCGGCCTCCACCTCTGGCCACTCGGGTGAGGCAGGTTATGGCTCTGCACCTGTTGCACAGCAGCCGCCACTCTTGCACGGAAGTCATCAGGCACACCAGCGACTGTGGTTTGTTCAGCAAACGGTCGATGATGGCTTGGGGTGCCGGGCAGGTTTCCCTGCTGACTCGTTGGAGTGCCTGGCGGCATCATGTTCAGGAGAGCCGTGCCATGCTCGGCCCCGGCCGCTGCGATCCTCTCCATGAGGGTGCCGTTCGTGACAGGGCGGCCAGGAGTCCCGAACGGAGACTGTGCAGGTGGCGTAGCCATTAGGGTCACGACCCTCGGCGTGTGCATACTCTGCGAGGGGCTACCATGCATCTGCTCAAATCGAGCAGGCTCTCCAAAGATGCGGCCGAACGTCTGCGGGTCTCCCTGCGGCTCAGACATCTCAGCTCTGAGTCCATTTATAGGCAGGTTTCCCTGCATGGCCTGACGATTTCGCGTCGCAATGGCGGACATTGCTCCCTGGCCAGCGGCCCAGGGGTCTTGTTGATATAGTTAACCTGTCCGCCAATTGCTCCACCTGTTCAGGGTTCAGAGCGGCCGCTATTTGGCCCAGGTCCGAGGTGCTGATGGCCTGCCAAGCTACGGCTTGGAGCCGCGCTTCCGGCCTCGCTCTCGGTGATCATGAAGATCTGGTGGACCTCAGGCTGGTTTCCCAGCGTGGCGGGACTGTAGTGGTCCCCAACCTCCCTGTGGAGGTAGACCATGGGAGGGTCGACGCCCTCTTGGTCGCGGGACCACTGGTATTTGACGCTGGCACTGCCAGCGTCAGCCCACCTGCCAGGGGCCGACGGCGCGGCGGGGGGGACACGCGCCCGGCGATCCCCCAGGTACTCTGGATTGCGCCAGTGCTTCCCCGTGGCAAGGTCCTCTACATGGTAAATGTAGTACGGTTCGATGATACCGTTATTTCCCTCGGGCAAAAGGACTCCGTTATCATACCAACAGAACTTCATACCATCTTGCATGGCCTTGTGCCAATCTACGAAGATGATGATGTCGGAGTCTGGGTCCCACCCGCTGTTCACGGCACGACGGCGGACCGTCGGCGCGAAGTGGATGCGCGACCGGCCTGTCCCTCGTTTCTTCGTGTTGTGTTCGGGTCTACAAGACAGGCCGTGCCACATAATGCCTTCGAAGGCATTCCACCGAGTGCCATGCATGGCGACCTCGGGGCACGGGGCCGGTATCCCGGCAGGTTGGTCGCACAGTACAATATAATTGTACAGCGACCATGGAGCTTTCAATGTCCACGAATGCCCCTGAGAGGCGCGGATGAAGATCTCGGGCTCGCCGGAGTCCCGCGCTAACACCTTGAACTGAAGGCGTTGTTTTTCTTCTCCGTTTGGTTCGCGGACATGAACCACTTCCATCATGATGGCCGCCAACTGGTCCACCGATCGACCATATAGGTTCGCGGTGATGACTTTGGCCTCATCATGTCTGGGATTGTACCCATCATGCCTCGATCGCCCGGTTTTCCACGGATACTCATTTATGAGCTCTACGAGGTTAATCCAGCCATCATGATCATCGAATGTAGCCAGACCCCACACAGGATTGTGTGCTTTGTCCGGCGCATGTCAGCATATCCTACTGAGAGCTTTGCTCAGTTGCTTGAGGGTGTGGTTGGATCTCGGGATAATGTTTTCTTGCCTGCACTTTCTCACGAATTCCTCATCCACCGAGCGTATCGGCGGGGGCTTCCGCAGAGCAAGTCTATCCCTGATCACATTCGGAGTCCCACTGGTGAAGGACGCGTCTCCTGGGCGGCGCAGCTGATCCACGGGCGGGTTTCCCCGCGCAGGAGCCTCTGTCGCTGAAGAGGCTGCGGCTCCTGGAGAGGAGGAAGCTGCAGCAGCAGCGCCTGGCGGGTTTCCCCGCGGTGATCCGCGACTGGCGCTACCCCTAATCGTCGGCACCCAGGTGCCCCTAGACAGAGCACCTTCGTCGGACCTTTTGGAACGGGCCGCCACAGGCGAAGCTGGCGCAGGGGCGTACCCTGTGCGCTCGAAAGCCATCGCCTTCTGAGCAATGGAACTGCTGCGACTAGGCGGGCGTCTCCGTTCCTCCACAGAGTCCTGAGGTTGCTGCTTGGGCTCAGATCCTTGTGCTGGAGTTGCGCCAATCGGTGATCTCGGCGTTACAGAGCGAGGCGCCTCCATCTGCACATCTGGCCCAGGATCCTCAGAGCGTGCCTTCGGCCTCATTTCCGAAGACGACTTCGGTGCTGGAGTTTCACTCTTAGCCTTCGATTGTAGTGGGAGCGGGGGCTTCTTAGCCCCCTTCATGTAAATCCTTTGGGAGTCCATCAGCATTTGGCGAGTTGCCTCGCGTGTGCGTTCTTCTGCTATTCGCATACGTTCCTCATCCGCCGCAACTCGCCGGGCCTTCTGTTCATCCTTGTTCGCTGGTTCTGGCTGTTGGGACTGGCTGGAAAAGCCGGGCGAGTTTCCTCGCATTCCAGGAAGACTAAAGAGCGCGTCTTTTTCTTCCTGGGTCATGGGCACCAGTCCCCTTGGAGCCGGAGGAGGCTGATCCTTTTTGTCTTTCGGCTCCATGTGACCCATGATCCCGAGACGACGATTGATCTCTGCGATCTTGTCCTGTGTCATCGGGATCAGTGGCGGATGGGCGCCTTCCTTATGAAGGGGTTTTGCCCCTGTTTGGGCTCAGACCTCCATTATTTCCTACGGGGCATCCCGGCCTGTGGTTCTGGAACGGCTCGGAACATGGTCCGCAAGCTGCTGGAGGCCTATGCAACTTGCGAGCCGCGATAACGTTTCGCAGCTGTGTCCGCACTTCTTCAATTTCAGGGCGGCGGATGTTTGTTGCGAGATGATAGCCTCCGCGGATGGCCTCACCCTGAGCGCCCCTATAGGCAGGGTTGCCCTTGCCGAAGGCCGAGTGTTCCCCTTTACGGCGTCTTGGGTCATTGTAAGGAAGTAGTTCACCTCCTCGCCAGAGAGCGTGTTCCTTTGGGCCAGCCTGCCTATACTCACGAGGAAGCCGGGCCTGTGGATGTGGCTCTCCTCTGACGCGCGGATGGGAACGAGACCTTCCTGCATTCTCATCAGAAGAGGCTGCCGACGCAGCCTGAGTGGAAGCTGGCGGAGGCGCCGGCGGAGGCCCCTGTGCGATCCCAGGTGGATCGGCTAGTAGAGGCGGGTTGCCCTGCTGACTGGAGCCTGGCGCACATGGCGCTTGTGCCGATGGTGATGGTGCATCAGGCTCGTCAGGATCAAAGTCCACCTCTTCCTCACCGGTGACCTCCATCATGAGGACTGTGGCTTCATCCTCGCATAGCCCGCAACCATCGCCCTCTTCTTCTTCTGATGTAGAACTGCCAATGATGATGGCCATTGGCGCAGCCGGGACAGGCAGGTCCCCCTGCATAACCGGCGTCTGTGCGTCGCTCGGCTGTCCCGGAGTAGGCGGCGCGGTTGTCGGCTCAGGCTCGTTGCCGAGCACAGGCTGCCCAGCAACGTTGCGCATGGCGGTGTGATTTGGCCATCGCCCCGCCGCCTGGAGACCCCATCCTGGCGGCGGAAGAGCCTGGCCGCGCATGGCGATGGCCCTTTCAAGGGCATCGCGCCATCTCCCTCGGGAGTACCACACATGTCTCTGCACGCCCTCAGGATGCACACTGTCAGTCAATAAGGGTCAAGGCTGCCAACACTAACTCCGAGTCGTCGCAGGCGTCAGTGTCCTGCAGCATCACGATGCCAGCTTCGATGCTTTCTTGACTCTCGGGATATGCGATGGTCAATACCTCGTGCATCCTCATGAGGGTTTGCAGTAGTGTGCGTGGTCCGCACTCGCCTGGAGCAAGCGAACCAGGGGGTACAAATGGGACCTCTGGTGCGCCTGCAACGAAAGCTTGAACGAACGCTTGAGACCCCATTTCTACAAGTTCATCATGATTTCGGGGATAGATAGGCCTGTTTCCAGGCGGGAGTTCGGGTGGAGGTTGGAGGTTGCGGCCAACCTCTGAAAGCGAGGCCTCTACAGTGACGTCCTCGTCACTGCTCTCGTAGGCCATGATGTTGCCTGGGTCCCCGAACATCCAGTCGAAGAAAGATAAAGGCTGGTTTCCCAGCGTTCCGTGTTCCACGGGAGTGAGCTCGTTGTCGCCAACAACGAACCTGCGGACGTACTCGAGATAGTACGCGTACAAGCCATGACCATACGCCTCGAGCTCGTCGACGTTGTCCATGCAACTGACCCAAGTGTAAAATATCTGTTCCATGGCCTCAAAATCCTGGAGGCTCAGATATTCGATGAATGGTTCACTTGAGCCAAAATGGACTTCGGTCGATCTGCCCTTCCCGTTTCCCTTCGCTGGACGATCTCTCACAAGATGGTCGGCACTGTCACACTCATGGCACTTTAGAACCTGGCCGTCTCTACCCCGCGGGTTTCCCCGCCTACCTTTGCCTTTTCCTGAGGTCTCTCTACGGCCTTTGCCGCGGCCCTTTCCCCCGAAGAATATCCCATCATACTGTTCATCTGAGAGCCTCTGGAGGAATGCCGTGACGCCTCGTCCATTCAACCTCCGACGACCTCGTTTGCCTTTACCTTTTCCTTTGAAGCTCCTCCGTATCCTCCTCCTAACACGACGCGCTGGTTTTCGTGTGAATCTCCTCCACCTCCGTTTAGCCTGTTGTAATAACCAAAACAAATGTTCAGTACGCTGATTGTCATTTTCCATATTCATGATATCTGACCAATCTAAGGCTTCAGCACCGTCTGATGATGTAGTATCTGTGTCGGTGCCGGAGTCGAAATCATCGTCTCCCAAGTAGGTGGATACACCGTCGGTTAGGGGGTTTGATCCACCCCATAGAGAACGGTGTGGTTGAGGCTCTCTAGAAGGAGGGCTGGTTGCCCAGCTCGGTTGTGGTCGATCCCCTGCTAATAGAGCAGTGTATTCTCCAGGATCGTCGGCCCATATGCTTGAGGGCCCGTTTCCAGGCTGGGCTTCAGTGGTTAAGGTAGTGTAGAAATTCCCACAGCTGATCCCCTTCCCCTTCCAAACACAGATCCTATGTTACCAGGAGACCGTTCTGATAGGTGACCTATCGAACGCACCCTCTCCAGCAACTCATCATATTGTTTCTGTGTTCGGGGCGTTTGGTGGTTGAGTGGCTGTAAGAGTTGCATAGTTCGCTGGTTGCCAACGCCCAAGGCGCGGAACAGGATCGTGGTTAGTAGTTGGAAGTTGGGAAGGTCAAATCCCACCGACTGTGCCTCAAGTCGGGCTTCGACTCGGGTAAGGGTGACATCAATTCGTTCTCCGTGAGGCACATGAAAATCGATGAGCTGCGTGCCGGAAGTGAGCTGGCGCTCATCTTCCAGGCGCTCGAACTTCATGCTTTGGAGGAACATGATGTAGGTCACTGGGTCGGTGTGGACCCCATCGATGTCAGCACCATAGTTTATAATGTCAGGCGGTACCCTCATGGCGTGTGTCCTCGCTAGGCCACCCAGGCCGCGTTGTCCGCTTGTGACGTTGAGCCACGCGTTGACCTCATAAACGTACTCGCGGAAAGGTACGTTGCCTTGAAGGTCCCAGTCTGGGCCATGTGTTTGCCCATCGGTGCTGTTGTCTCCACGACGCATGTGTCCGATTGCTGCCCCCAGCGCGAACCATGTGATAGCGAAGATAACCAGCCCAAGGCTGTGTAGATAGGGGTGGTTATTAGGCGCGTTGCCGCGCTGGGGTAGCGCCTTGTCGAGTCTTCGAGGCGCTCTATCTGGCGGATCTCTCCACCCATGCTTCAAGTGCTGCGCTTTTGACTCGTTGCCGAGCGGTTGGTAGTAGCGCAATGGTGAAACATATATGGTACCAATGTTGCTGTCTAGACGTCGTACCTCTCGTGTTGCTTCTTGCTCTTGGATATATCCTCGTCAACGTACTGGGAGTGGTAGCGCAGGGTGGTAGGTGGTCACGAGGATCGTGCCGAAGAGTATGAGGATGAGAAGAGCAAGAGCTGACCACACGAGAGTGCGGCCAGCTCCGCTACCAAGTCGAAAGTGAGCCTGGTAGGTCAAATCGCATCCGATTCCGTAGACATCGGATGGCAAATAGCGCCCGGTATCGTACTGAGGCTGTTCAGTAAGAGGAATGGACGGATAAGATAGGATAAGATCGATGTAGTGATCTTTCCAGCACATAGCGAACACTCGCGGTGTCCGGGCAAATAGGGCGCGCGTGCCTTGAGCCAAAGGCAACGGCGCGCGAACTGTACTCCCGATTCTATATAATATCTCCCAAGAAGCTACCCTTAAAGTGCTGAAAGATGTTGGAACTAGCTTCTTTTCGGTCTTCCGACGGCTCGAGGCGGCCCAAGAGTCCCCCAAGATCGCCCCCAGAGCGCCCCCGCCCCCCCATAACGGCCCAAAAAACCCCAATGACGGCCCCAAAAGGGTTCCACGACGGCCCAAACGGCCTCCAGGACGCCCCAAATGGCATCCAAAACGGTCCTGGAGCACCCCAAGAGGGCCCCAAGTCGGTTCAGAGAGGCCCCCAAGACGGCTTCCGACTGCGTCAGACGGGTCAGGAAGGCCCTGGTCCCCAAAATGCATAAGGCTCCCAGCAAGCTGTCAAGAGGCCCGGAGAGCGCCCCCCGAGGCTCCCAAGATGCCTCCTCCTCCTCCTCCTCCTCCTCCTCGTCCTCGTCCTCCTCCTCCTCCTCCTCCTCCTCCTCCTGAGCTTCCCCGCCATCCTCCCCCAAGCGTTCCCCAAAGGGTTTCCACAACGTTTGGGGGAACACATGGCCCGATAGCTCGACAGAACTCTTGCCACAACGCTCGGCCACATGGGCAATTCCAAAAAGCAGGGGGCGGCGGTGATTCGCCGTATGCGTTTTCGGTACAGGGCGGGTATGTCCCACCAAACTGCGGTGGACACAGCGACGCCGAAATGGGCGGCACTCGGCAGCAAAATAACTTGACCAACAGGGCGAAAACTTCCGCCAGATTTGCAAAATCGCCAGGCAGGTGCGGCGGATCCGAAGGCACCGTTTGCGAAGCGGGAATGTTTTCATATCGACCGCCTGGAAACCGACGCCCCCTGGGGACCCAGCGGGCGGTGGACATGGATATATGCTGGCCCCCAGGGGCCCGAACATATTCGGATACACCACCTGTGGAAGTCTCCGAATACCGATCTCCCAGTCGGTGGTTATGGGTAAGCGGTAAGCCCCCCGCATCGGAGGGTTTGCGCTGCCCGTCCGACGTTCCTGCTCGGCCAGCGCGAGCCGCGCGGCTGCGCCGCCCGCCTTGGCAAGCAGCGCCGAGAGGCGGCGCGCCGAGCCGGCGGCAGCGAGCGCTGCCTCGGCGGGTGGCACGGGACGGCCCAGAACCCCTCGACTCACGATCTCGATGGCCTCGAAGGCCGCGATGGCCTCGAAAGCCTCGAATCACGAGCAG
Source organism: Prorocentrum cordatum (assembly GCA_963575745.1). Classification (NCBI taxonomy): domain Eukaryota; class Dinophyceae; order Prorocentrales; family Prorocentraceae; genus Prorocentrum; species Prorocentrum cordatum. The sequence continues at coordinate 456,887 of CAUYUJ010000325.1, forward strand.
CGAGCGTATCCGTAATGTCAGCTTGCGGTTAACCAATCCGTGGGGGCGCGCCTTTAAAACAAATCGTCCCCTTGTTCAGGGAAATCGCGGGGTGGCGCCCGCCAGATTGAAAATCAACGGCGTCGACGCCCAGCCGCCAGCGAGAAGGCCACAAACAGCACAGACTGGGGGAAGGGAAGGGGGCGGGAGGCAAACGCGGCAAAAGCAGGGGCCGCCAGGGCGACACCCGTTCAAAATGAAAAAAAACTGTTGTCGGCGCTCGCCCCCGCACTTTCCGTTTTCGTTTCTGTCAAACTGGTGCGCTTCCTTTGCCCTGGCCGCAGCCACGGGGGGCGCCAGCTGCCCCGCGGGCCCGCGAGCAAGGCGGGCGGGACGAAAGGGGGCGTGGCCAAGCGGGGATGCGCCCAGCAGCTCACAGTGCTGATTTTCCGAACGCGCCCTGGCGCCGAAGGCGGCCATGCATCGAGGACTGGCCCCTCGGCGGGGCGACCGAAACCATCTGTGCACAGCAGGTTTCGCAACCCCACCTTTCCTTCCCCAGCCTTTCGTCCGACAGGCGCAGAGCGGGCAGTCCTCCTCCCTCCCTCTGTCGTGGTCTCTGTAGTCGCCGACGACGACGACGACGACGAAGACGAAGACGACGATGACGAGAACGAAGACGAGGACGATGACGAGGAGGACGAGGACGAGGAAGACGGACGGCGGAGACGACGACGAACTGCGGATGCCCTAGGGGGGGAGGGGGTGCGCAGGCCCGCTGTAGTCGACGAGACGACGACGACGACGACGACAACGACGACGACGACGACGACGACGACGACGACGACGCACTGCACTGCGGATGCCCTATGAGTGGGGGGGCGCGGGCCTGGTGACGACGACGACGACCCGAGCAAGGCGGGCAGTCGTCCTCCGTAGTCGCCGACGACGACGACGGCGACGACCACGACCACGACGACGACGAAGACGCCTGAGAGGGGGAACCAAATCGCCTCGGATGTGCACGTCCCCTATAACAACTTATACGAAGGGCACTCGCGTTGAGGCTGTCACACGGGGGAATACACGATCCCCTCGGCGGCGCCAGAGACGACCCCCTGGCGCGCGCGATTCAAAAACATGTTTCGCGCCACGCGACGTCTATTCATCAGCCCTGGGGGCTGGGTCACGCATTTGCTAATCACAAACTGACATGCTCCGCGCCCTCCAAAAGATGGATTCTGGGGCGCGATCCCACGCGGTCGCAAGGGTACATTCCGCGCAGGGAACCTGCCATCTGCACCCCGTATCCGCAGGGTCACGGCCCAAAGGGCCGGGCCTGCGAGGCTGCGGATACGGATGTGGCTTTCGCCAACGATCGATGTCCTCGATCTCTGGATCTAAAACGAAGCCAGAACAGGGACAACATCGGACCAGGATGAATCGGGGATCTCTGAGATCCGGCGGTTCTGGAGGAAGTATCGAAGTATCGGGCGCCGCGGCCATTCCCGAGCGCCCCAGGACGGAACGCTCTTGATCGATTTGGCCCCTGGGCTGGCCCCGCCCGATCGGCCCCGACCCTCGGGTATCCGAATCCACGACCTTTCGTGGTGGCTTACGCGGGCCGCCAGCGCGGCACGCTACATTGGAGACGAGGGCGCTTACGCGCGACCTTACGCGGGGAACTTACGCGCGAATGTCGGCGCAGTCGAAATCGGTGTTGTGCGTCGCCTACGTTCCCTTGGCCTCAGGAGGCCCAGGGAAGCGCTTCAATCCCTCGATGGGCCAGCGCCCGAGATGAGCTCTCGGCGACGCGCATGGGTGTGGGGCGAGGCGCCCCCTGAGTACACGTTGCGCAGCCTCCATTAAAGCATACATATTTGAGGCGGCTCACCGTGTCAGCAAAATGTCTTGGGTTACGGGTCGTTCAGCCGTTCGCGCCAGGGCGCCGATGCGAGGCGGGGATTGATCCATATCCAGCCGCCTGGAAACCGACGTCCTGGGGACCCACCGGGCGGCGGATATCGATATATGTTGGCTCCCAGGGGCCTGAATGTATCCATATGCAAAACAACATATGCGAACGCACAACTTCTCGTTTTTCCGTGCTCCTGGAGCGAGCCAGATGCCAGGGGCCTGCCTCTCAGGAGAGCTCGGAGGCTTCTCTACGAGGCCGCACCCCCTCGCGACGTGAAAAAAACACAAAGCACGGCGGAAAGTGTTTGCCAATGACGGTCGGGCGTTGCCTAGCGGGGGGGGGGCAATAAATAGGATGGGGGGGAACATGCACCCTCCGTGCTTCTCTGTGGCCCCTGGGGGTCCCTTGAGGGCTGCATTTGGGGCACAAAGGGTGCACCTTCCTTCACCAAGCAGCGCCCGATTCGGGCCTTGAGGGCCCTTGCTGGACCCCGGGGCCGTCGAAAGGAGGCTCGGGATAAAAGGCCGGCCTCCGAGGAGGGGCCAGGTCCTTCGGGGGCTCAACGCCGTGAAAAAAAAGCACGGCACCCCTGCGGCAGAAGGCCCGGAACGGCTCACAGTGGGGGCCACCATTGGGGGCCACCATTGGGGGGGTAGGGATAGGGGTAAGAATTCAGGACTGGTGATGCAGGGATATGGATGTGGGGACAGGCATAGGGATCGGGATGGGGACAGGTGGAAAGAATGCAGGATGGGGAACAGGATAAATGGTAATGATACGGAAAGGGATCGGGGCAGAGGTATAGGGATGGAGAGAGGCATTGAGGCAGGGATAGAATTAGAAAATGGGAGACAACGGGAGACAGCTGCAAACGACTGGAAAATCGCCCCACCGACTCTGGATCCGGCAATCCACCTACAACTTGGATGGACTCCTTGCAGACACGCAGTTCAGCGAACGAAGTCGTGGGTCTAGGAGGGGGGGTAGACAGGACCTTGCCAAAAACGACCCGCAGGACGGCCACGCTGCGAGTTCGGCGGCGGCGCCGACGCGACGAAGCTCCTGTGATGAAGGAGATGGCGCGCCAGGCTTGGCAAAGGGGTAGTAAAAGGATGGTTAGCGACTCAGCTCACGCAACTGATTTTGTCCGACGCCTGCTGGCGCCACAAGGCGCTAATTTAGCGAGACAAGGCGCTCGGCGTTTAGGCCGAAACCGGCTACATCCAGCAGATGTCATGAGGCGATTTCGCTTGGTCTGACACCGCGTGGACTTCTCTCCAAACGACACCAACATGGTACACGGCCACACCCAGCTATAAACTGGGGCCCCGGCCGGATTGCACCGGTGCAGTCTCGGGGACATCACGTGGCTGCACGTGCGGGCCACGCGTTCGCGCGCACCCAGCACGCAAGGGAAGAGAGAGGAGAGAGGGCGGGAAGGAGGAAGAGGGAGAGGCGGCGGAGGGAACGAGAATCACATCAGAGGCGGCGCTCGAGCCAACCTGCGATAAGCGAGCCGTGGCGCGCGACCTGAACCTGAGAAAACAGGAGAAATCTAACATTCTGGATCCCTTATGGCTCAGAAGCCACTTCCCTGAGATCACCGCGACAGGACGGGCGAGAGAGGAGCTGAGCAAAAGGAGAAGGAGGAAGGAGGAAAAGAGAGGAGGGGAGGGATGATATGAACATGCCCAGATTCGTATCAGCTAGTTCCGTGCGTTGCACGCTGGAGAATAAATCGCCCCAACTGCGATGACATAGACGCAATCCAAGCGGTCGAAACCCACACGGGGCAGATCGACCAACAGACTGGCATCGGTGTGCTGAGCAGCGGGGAGGGGGAAGGAGGAGCAGGAGCAGGAGGACGAGGAGGACGCAGGCAAGGCCGACGGGTTGGCGTGCCCCTAATCAAACTGCTGCGGTCTGGGCGCAGGTAGCACGGGGAAAAACTACGATAACCCTGGGCGGCTTCTCGACCGCCGGATCGTTCCGTAGTGGCCGGTTCTGGGACCCTGGCGGCGTGAAACCTTGAACGCCTGCGGCGAGTCGTCGCCACGTCCGCACGACACGAACCTGCCGTACATTGAGATCCGATGGAGTGAGTTGTTCAATACGGGGTCACCAAAGTCCTGACTTTTACCCCCAGGACAGCTTTGCAAACTGAGCCGATAGGAGTCCGCTTCGGGAGTGGTCCGCTGCGGCAGACTCCTCTTCGGCAATCGCCTTCGGCAACTCCTCTTCGGCAATCCGGTTCGGCAGACCCGCATCTGCAGACCCCCTATTCGGCAGAGCCGCTTCGGCAGAGCCGCTTCGGCAGAGCCGCTTCGGCAGAGCCGCTTTTGCAGAGCCGCTTCGTGAGGACCTTTCGGCAGAGCCGACTCGGCAGCCGGAGGGGGAGCGTGAGGAGGAGGATGGGGGCAGGGAGGGAGGCCTGAGGAGCAGCATCACAAGGATGAGCCGGAAGAGAGGAGGGCCTGCGCACCCCCCACCCCTCTCGTGCGGCCCAGGCCTCGGCGGGCTGCTGCGCGTCCTCCAGGGCCCTCGCCGCCGTTCCGAGGCTCGTAGCGTCCCAGGAGACCTGCAGGGCTCGACCTAAACAGTGCTTCTGATTGCGTCTTGCTGTCGTTTTCCCTCGTATTGACTTCGTTTCGACTTTACTGCAAAACAAAATCAAAGCGAAAACGGCGCACGTGATCGCGGGCAGACGAGCGAGTCGGGCGGACCCCCGTGGGCGGGTCGGAGCAGGCGGAGCCTGTGGGGGGCAGGGCGGGAAAGCGGGCGGGCAGCGCAATGACCCGGGCGAAACGACCCCGGGCGAAAGGACACTGGGCGAAGCGACCCCAGGGAATCGGTCCCGCGCGAAACAACACTCTGGCAAAGCAACCTGGTCCAGGCGATCTGGGCAAAGCGACCTGCACGTTGGGCGAAGCCCATCCCAGGCGAAAGGAACATGGACGAAGCGCAACTCTAGCAAACCGCCTCGGAGATCCAAGCAAAGGGAAAGCCTGGCGAAGCGAAGCTGGAGGAGCAGGAACAAATCACCAGGACTCAACCGACGCTGCGCTCTGCATGCGCGGTGGCGGATCGCCGTCATCGTGCTCATACGAATCGTCATTCTACCTGTATCCGCCACCGTGCACACCGGCGTGGAAGAATGCCAAGGTATGTCTGGTAGGGGTTCTGTCATAGTTATTTGAAGAGCTCTCCCCTCTACCCGCGGACTGGTGCGTGCCCCCCCCCATCTCCCGAGGCAACGGCCCTTTGCAAAAAAACAATAGAACCGCGCGCTGCCGGGGCCACGATCCCTCGCACAAAAACAATGGACCCGAGCTCCCGAGCTTCAAAGACGGCCCAGGCAGGCAGCCAGGGCCGCAAAGATGGCCCACGATGCCTCCAAGACAGCCCATGATTGCCCCAAGGTGGTCCAAAATGGCCTCAGGCCGGCCAACTATGTCCCCAAGAACCACAAGAGGGCCCCCCAAACAGGATCCGAAGAAGCGGTTCTCCGATGGCATTTGAAAGATGTTTGTGTCCTCACCTTTTCGGGCTTCCCTCCTCCCTCCTCGCTCCTCTCACTTCCCCTCCCCTGCCCCCTCCTCCTCCTCCCCCTCCGCCTCCTCCTCCTCCTCCTGCTGCTTCTCCTCCTCCTCCTCCTCTTCCTCCTCCACCTCCACATCCTCCACCTCCACATCCTCCTCCTCCACCTCCTCCTCCTCCTTCTCCTCCTCCTCCTCCTCCTCCTCCTCCTCCTCCCCCGAAGCGAACAACTAACCCCTGACCAACGTGCGCGCGCCGGCACTGGGGAGACCAAACAAAATCAATACCGCAACTCCATGGACCTCTCCTGTGGCGCGTTCTGACTAATACTTCGAAGCGAATCCAGCCGTGGCGACGAGGACCTCCCAGAAGGCTCCAAAAGGGGAAACAAGTTGGGGGTCCCGGTATCGGTGCCTTTTCCTGTTCCTGCTCTGAGGCAGCGGCCTGGCGGCCGCGCGCCAGTCCCAGCAGGCACAACACTGACCGCCACTGCGCGCCCGGGCCGCATGCGGCGACGGCCGCGTCAAGCGCCGCGGCGTCTGCGACCCCAGCCCCTGGCAGGACCGAACGACACCAGGTCGGGAAATCGGCTCGGGCCTTAGGAGGTTTATCCTGACAGGTCTTCTCATAAAGACGATCATTCGGCGATCGACATTTCATCCATGCCCCTGCTCACGACCCCACGAGCAGCCAGAGCGGGGGTATGGATAAATTCCTGGCCTCCGAGGCCACACTCCTCCTGGCGCCCAGAGTGGAGTGCAGCAGCAGGGGTCTTAGGAGGCAACATCCGAAGCCTATCGCCACCAACCATCGATTCTCCTGCACCGATGGGAAGAAACATGGATAGGGCTCAGAGTTCGACACGTGCTCGGCGAATTCTGAACCCTACCCCCGACGCCCATCGAGTTGCCAGAAACATAAATCGGTGAGAGTAAGACTCGGCGCCGCCAACCTTAGAAGGAAGCTCCTGAGAGGTCTGTCTTGTAAGAACGATTGAAGGCTATGAAGCCAGATTAAAGGGCCATGAAGCTGAATTGGTCCAGATTGAGCCCAAGGATAAGCCCGATTGGGTCAGATTAAGCGGGATTAAGCGGACTGAAACAGGATTATGCAATAGTCGGCTGGTTCTCGACCACGATATGCCAGCGCCCATACTGAATTTAACCGCCCCCAGCCCCAGGCAGAATCGGGAGATCAGATCGGATCGGCGCGTACCCAGACCCAGGATAATTCTACACCCTGAAATCCAGGCATTCCATGATTTTCACACCAGGCATGTTCGCCCGGTTGCAGGCCCTGGAACCATCACAGGTCGATGTGGCTCGAAAAATGAAGCATAATGATGGGGTCTAGGGCTCCGGTCATGGCTTGTTCGAAAGATTGTAACTTATGCGCGGCGTCGAATCTCATCGTGCGCAAGTCATTTGTCATTTTCGGCCGTTGGGAGACGATGCCGGACCCCAGAACCGTCGGAAGACAACTCAGGCTGGGAAGGGGTCCAGACATCCGGGGGTCGAGAGTTCGGAAAAAAACATGACGTCAGAGGCCTGGGTACGGCAGACTCGTGTCTTGACGACTTGGGAGTTGGTCTCTGACAACGCGTGGACCTTTCAACAGCAAATGATCGGCGGCTTCCCGACACCGCGGATCGTTCCATTTCTGAGCCACTGGCGGCGCTCAACCTCGAACTCCCGCGCTGGGGCCGCCGCTGCGCCGGCACGACACAAGCCTGGAGCGCGTTTCTCTATGTTCGGCGATGACGGGCGTCATGGGGGGGGGGGGAGGGCGGGGTGGGGTATGACGTGACGCCCCCCCCCGCCGAGTGGCTCCGGCACCACAGCCGCGCCCGCGCGCACGACGCGACGAGCGACGAGCGACGACGACGACGCGAGCATCATGTAAGTGGCGATCTGCCCATTGCGCCACCACTCCGCGCGTGTGCACCACAGCGCCTGCGTACACCGCAACAGCCGAGTGCAACGCACCGCCCGTGTATACCACAATACTTGGGAGCACTGCAGCGCCGGTGTACATACACCGCAGCAGCCATTTGCAACACACCGTCTGTGTACACCACAGTGCTCGCGTGCACTGCAGCGCCTGTGCACGCCACAGCGCCTGTCTACACCACAGCATTCGCGTGCAACGCAGCGCTGGTGTACACCACAGTGCCTGCGTGCACACGACAGGTAGAAGGAGCATGTACGTCAGGATCTGGTGCGGACAACTAAACGCCACGCCAGGAAAGTTCTGATTATCGAATGCGACGTTTTTCCCTCCTCCCACCTCCTCCTCCTCCACCTCCTCCTCCTCCTCCTCCTCCTTTTCATCCTTCTTACCCCCTGTCGTGCGGCTTAGCGTTACAACGCAAGTGCGCATCTCAGCGTGCACCGCAGAATGGTCGATTGAATCGGTCCACTTGGTTCTCGGACGGCCAATTTAGCTGGAGCCTCCTGGACGCAAATGGGCGTCAGGGTGATGCGGGCGGACTCGGGGGACTCGTAGATTCCAGCGGCGCTCCTTTGTCCATGAGGATTTGTTTTCCATTGTTTTCTCTGGAATCCACACGCGCTCCATCTTGTCACAAAAATCCCTTCTGAAATTCTATACACAACAATGGTGCTGTGTTGCATACGGCTCATGTGGTGCACAAAGGAAGGCGCCGTGGCGTACACAGGCACTGCAATGCACGCAGGCATTGTGGTGTCCTCAGGTGCTGTGTTGCACACGGCTGATGTGGGGTACGGAGGCGCTGTGGTGTACGCAAGAGCTGCTGTGCCCGCAGGCACGGTGGCACAAACTGACGCTGTGTTGCACGCGGCTGCTGTGGTGTACATCGGCGGTGTGGTGTACACAGGCGCTGCGGTGCACGCGGGCACTGTGATGTACACAGGCGTTGTGGTGCATATCGCCACCTACATTGTCGTGCTACCCGTCCTCCGTCATTCCTAAGCATTCCCAGACGCCGCCGGCGCGAAACGTGACGTCATCGACCCCTCCCCCCCCAAATGATTGCCGTCATCGGCCCGGACTAAAAAACAGGCTCCAGCCGCGTCCGCGCGCACGACGACGATGAGCGACGAGCGACGAACCACGAACGACGACGACGGACGGCGACGACGACGACGACGACGACGACGACGCCTGCGGACCAGACACCTATGCGGATTCCTACGTGGACACCTACGCGGATCCCAATGCGCACGGCGGCAGTGCCCCGAACGCACTGGGGGGGGGAGCGTTACGTCATAGGGGGGGGGAGCAGGGGCCATGACGCCCGTCATGCCCCAAGCAATAAAGAAACGGAATCCTACCGCACACTGGATTGGCCAGCGTCCTCACGGGATCGAGATCGGATTGGACCAACCACGACAGGATCAGACCAACGGACCGAAACGGGATCAGAACTGGAGCGGATCGAGCCGGTCAGGTCAGGTCAGGTAGAGCATTGCACCAGACGGTGCGTGAGCAGAGGAAATGTGAATAAAAGAGGAATACCTTTAGCATCCTCTCTAGCTTCTGACAACCAGCTCCCGCTCGCGTGCTGCACCGCCCTCTGGGCGGAAGCAATCAGGGAGACGGGCGCGCGAGACAGCAACTTCCATGTACTTGCGCACAACAAGAATACCCCCACGTCTTTCGAAGTCGGCCTCTCCTCCTTAGACCGGTCGGCTGGCGCAGCCGTATGGTGTATGGTTCAAACACCGAGCACCGCATTGGGTCGCCCGCTGGTCACCTGGCCAGCGGCGCCATGAAAAGCAGATGTCCTTCGGCAGTCCTTGGCTGAGCCGTGAGCAACGATTTCGACCACAGCAGCGTTGGACGCTCGACTAATGTATACTGGTGGTAACTGGCAAAGCCTCCTCAGGCAGCACTGTTGAAAAATATCGGACTCCACCGCTCTACTCTGTTCAAACGCGCAGCAAATACCGAGTGTGTCAGCTTCGAGACAACAAGCGCTACATGTGCAAGTCGTATGCTTCCTGCTGAGCCTGAAATGCGACCGAATCCGGAAAGAGAGCGCGTTTCACGGGGGCACGCCTTGGGAACATTCGGAGGCGCGTTTCGAGCCGGGAAGTAGGCCCCCCCCCCCACTCGGCGCCGTCGATCAAAACCAGGGGGACCCCCCTCTCCCCGAAAACCCCCCCCTTCCCGACCCTTCCCCCCCCCGGGGAGCTTCACCCCCCCCCCGTCGGCGCCGGCGCCGGCGCTGGCGCTGGCGGCCGCCAGCAGCGCCGACGGCGTGGACGCATCGACAATGACCAGAGGCAGCCCAAGGGAGGGGGGGGTCCAAACCCCGCCCCACCCCCGCGCCGGCGCCGGCGCCAGCGCTGGCGGTGGCCAGCAGCGCCGACGGCGGAGACGCAGCGACGATCACCACCACTACCACCACCACCACCACCACAACCACTACCACCACCACTACAAAAACCCACCACCACTACCACCACAACCACCACCACCACCACCACCACAATCTACCACACCACCACCACAACCACCACCACTACCAGCAGCACAACCCACCACCACCACCACCACTTCAAACCACCACACCACCACGACGACCGCCACCACCACCACCACCACCATCTCCACAAACCACCGCCACCACCACAACCCACCAACACCACCACAAACCACCACCACCACACCACCAAACCACCACCACCACAACCCACCACCACCACCACCACCAAACCACCACCACCACCACCACCCACCACCACAACCACCACCACCACAACAAACCACCAAACCACCACTACAACCACAACAACCACAACAACCACCACCACCACCACCGCCAACCACACCACCAGCACCACCGCCACCACAACCCACCACCACCACCACCTCAGAGAGGCCCCGAGAGACGCCCAAGAGGCGCCCAGGAGCCTGCACAAATGCCCTGCAGAGACCCCCGACCCCCGAGAGCCCTCCGACGAGACCCCAAGAGGCATCCATTAGGGCTCTGACCCAAAACCAAGGCACGGTTGCGGAGCGTCGTCGTCGTCATCGTCGTCGCCGTCGTCCTCGTCGACGTTCCCCGCCGCCGCCGCCCGCCGTCGCACGCGCCGGCGCCGGCCCAGAAAAGGAAATCGTCGTCCCCGCCGACGCCGCCAGCAGCCGACGACGCAGGCGCCTGCCCGAGGAGAGGGAGAGGAAGAGGGGGGAGACAAGCTAGGTGCGCTCGCGTCATATCTGACATCCGACCCCTCCCTCCCATCCCTTACCATGGCGTATATCCCCTCTCTACTCGCACAGTCGGATGTCGAGCAGGGCAATGATCGCGAAAGGGTACGCGATGCTTTGTAGAGCACGGCATGGCATGGCGTAGAAGAGCACCGCAAAGCGTAGCATCAACCTAGCATTGCATTGCATGCCGTGGCATGGCACAGGAAATGACGCCAGCGCTGCAGCGGGAGCACGAGTCGAAACGAACGGAAGCGCGGAAATGAGGCCAGCGCTGCAGCGGGAGCACGATTCGGAACGAGCGGAAGCACGGAAATGATGCCAGCGCTGCAGCGGGAGCACGATTCGGAACGAGCGGGGCCCGAAAATGAGGCCGGCGCCTCGGCGAGAGCAGCATATTTCTTTAATGTAAAAAATGCAAGCGAAATACCAACTCCCGGGAATCCTGCATGTAAAAAACAATACGCGGGGGGGGGGGGGGGGGGGAACACTCCCAGCACGTCATCAGGGGAAGAGGGAGAGTAGTATTCATATTGAATACTCCGGATTTCGCAATAAAGGGAGGAGGGTCTCATTTCGGGGGGGGTCTCTTCCAAGCTATCTTGGAGGGCCTGGGGGGGTCTGGGGACGATGTTTTGGAGGGTTCTCCCATGGGGGGGTCTGAAATGGCTTGTCTTGGAGGGTCCAGACCCCCTCCCTTCTATTGCGAAATCTAAAGTACTTGTGAAGGGGGGTCCGGTTCCAAACCCCCCGCACCCCCCCGCCAAACGACCACGGAACGCGCTCTTTCAATCCGTGGGATGTCTTAATCGCAGCTGCCCCTAACCGACGGCTGAGTTTAGTCCCTGCCCGGCCGTCGGCAGACAGAGATGCACCAAGATATACGTGCGATCGTCTCAGCACCCCGTCGCTGTTCAGAATGGTGGAACCAGATCTGACGCCATTGCAATCCTATTTCCTCCAATTGAACTACAATCAATAATGTGCTCCGCATTGCTCCTCGCTTTGCATCAACTCCTGAAACAAAGCCGGGCCGGTGTCGACGGGGAGAGAGTCATCAGCGTAAACGAGCTATCTGGCGAGTCGTTCAGCAAGGATGTATCCGTGCTTCTCGCGCCACGCAGTCAGGCGTCTGCCAGCAGACTGGACATTGCGATGTGATTCAAAAAAGGATCATGGGCATCCTTGGCGCATGCCGTAATGCTGCCGCTGCTCCGAAGATGTCTGCCCGAAATCGGCCACTACAAATGAGCGGTTCGCGCGCAAACTTGCCCGGCTGTCGAACCTGAGAAGCGACGCCGCCAATGAGTCCAGAGAAACAGAATCGAGCCGGTCGGAACCGATATCGACCATATTGAAAGCACGCCCCGCCTGGATCGGATCGCGCCGAATTACTTACCCGTTACGGAAGTTATTCATCTTGAGCACTGACGACCAGGGCGTCTCCGAGTGGCCCCCTTTCCACCCGTAGACTCCTAGCACGGCAGTCTTCGGCCTGGCTTGGCGGGAGATTTCTGGGGTTCCCCCTGGTAGCACTAATAGTATATAACCAACTCAGGATAAAAATCTCTCCCCCCCCCCCCCCCCCCCCCGTAAATTCATGAGGGAGTAATCACTCCCGGTCACTTCCAGGCAACTCTGAATCTCTCCCCGTATGAAACCACAAGGAAGAATCACCCCCATACCACTTCTCACCACGGCGCCCACACATGTCAATTTTAGCCAAGATGAATTAACTTTCGTAACGGGGATGAGGGCCCACGACTTTTTCACACGTCAATGTCAGCCAATGTCATGAGGAACCCAAATTCGAAATCCGAGCGGGGCCCAGCATCGCGCTCGATAGACACGTCGCCAGCATCATTGCCGCCGCTGCTTCGCTGCGACGACTTACTGCGCATCAGAGTTGTCCCGATTTCGAGCCCCGCCTTGGGCGGGGCCGACCGTCTATTGTTCGCGTGCGCGCTTGAGGCGGATACGGATTTCGCGCTCGCGTCGGGGCGGCGCCCTTGCGGCGTCGCCATCGGGCTTCCAGCGGCACTGCGTGCGCTCGGCGTGCCAACTCCTGCATGATTGCGTCTTTGCCCGGTGCGTGCTTGCGGTCTCGCATGACATTCGATTGACGTCACAATGGTGCTCTCGCCGCCCCACCCTTGTAGAAGTGCAGTGTAAGATGCCGCTGACCCGTTACGAAAGTTATTCATCTTGAGCACTGACGACCAGGGCGTCTCCGAGTGGCCCCCCTTCCCCCCGCAGACTCCTAGCGCGGCAGTCTTCGGCCTGGCTTCGCGGGAGAGATTTCCGGGCTTCTCCCTGGTAGCACTAATAATATATAACCAATTCAAGAAAAAATCTCCCCCGTAAATTCATAGGGGGGCAATCACTCCCGGTCACTTCCAGGCAACTCTGAATCTCTCCCCGCATGAAACCACAAGGGAGAATCACTCCCATACCACTTCTCACCACGGCGCCCAAACATGTCAATTTTAGCCTAGATGAATTAACTTTCGCAATGGGGATGAGGACCCACGACTTTTCCACACGTCAATGTCAGCCAATGTTATGAGGAACCCAAATTCGAAATCCGAGCGGGGCCCAGCATCGCGCTCGATAGACACGTCGCCAGCATCATTGCCGCCGCTGCTTCGCTGCGACGACTTACTGCGCATCAGAGTTGTCCCGATTTCGAGCCCCGCCTTGGGCGGGGCCGACCGTCTATTGTTCGCGTGCGCGCTTGAGGCGGATACGGATTTCGCGCTCGCGTCGGGGCGGCGCCCTTGCGGCGTCGCCATCGGGCTTCCAGCGGCACTGCGTGCGCTCGGCGTGCCAACTCCTGCATGATTGCGTCTTTGCCCGTTGCGTGCCTGCGGTCTCGCATGACATTCGATTGACGTCACAATGGTGCTCTCGCCGCCCCACCCTTGTAGAAGTGCAGTGTAAGATGCCGCTGACCCGTTACGAAAGTTATTCATCTTGAGCACTGACGACCAGGGCGTCTCCGAGTGGCCCCCTTCCCCCCGCAGACCCCTAGCGCGGCAGTCTTCGGCCTGGCTTCGCGGGAGAGATTTCCGGGCTTCCCCCCAGTAGCATTAATAGTATATAACCAATTCAAGATAAAATATCCCCCCCCCCCCCCCCCCCCCCCCCCCTCCGTAAATTCATAAGGGGGCAATCACTCCCGGTCACTTCCAGGCAACTCTGAATCTCTCCCCGTATGAAACCACAAGGAAGAATCACTCCCATACCACTTCTCACCACGGCGCCCACACATGTCAATTTTAGCCCAGATGAATTAACTTTCGCAACGGGGATGAGGACCCACGACTTTGTCACACGTCGATGTCAGCCAATGTCATGAGGAACCCAAATTCGAAATCCGAGCGGGGCCCAGCATCGCGCTCGATAGACACGTCGCCAGCATCATTGCCGCCGCTGCTTCGCTGCGACGACTTACTGCGCATCAGAGTTGTCCCGATGTCGAGCCCCGCCTTGGGCGGGGCCGACCGTCTGTTGTTTGCGTGCGCGCCTGGGGCGGATGCGGATTTCGCGCTCGCGTCGGGGCGGCGCCCTTGCGACGTCGCCATCGGGCTTCCAGCGGTACTGTGTGCACTTGGCGTGCCAACTCCTGCGCGATTGCGTATTTGCCCGGTGCGTGCTTGCGGTCTCGCATGACATTGACGTCAGAATGGTGCTCTCGCCGTCTCACCCTTGTAGAAGTGCAATGTCATATACCGCTGGCCCGTTACGAAAGTTATTCATCTTGAGCACTGACGACCAGGGCGTCTCCGAGTGGCTCCCCTTCCCCCCGTAGACTCCTAGCACGGCAGTCTTCGGCCTGGCTTGGCGGGGGAGATTTCCGGGCTTCCCCCCGGTAGCATTAATGATATATAACCAATTCAAGATAAAATCTCCCCCCCGGTAAGTTCATCAGGGAGTAATCACTCCCGGTCACTTCCAGGCAACTCTGAATCTCTCCCCGCATGAAACCACAAGGAAGAATCACTCCCATACCACTTCTCACCACGGCGCCCACACATGTCAATTTTAGCCAAGATGAGTTAACTTTCGCAACGGGGATGAGGACCCACGGCTTTTTCACACGTCAATGTCAGCCAATGTCATGAGGAACCAAAATTCGAAATCCGAGCGGGGCCCAGCATCGCGCTCGATAGACACGTCGCCAGCATCATTGCCGCCGCTGCTTCGCTGCGACGACTTACTGCGCATCAGAATTGTCCCGATTTCGAGCCCCGCCTTGGGCGGGGCCGACCGTCTGTTGTTTGCGTGCGCGCCTGGGGCGGATACGGATTTCGCGCTCGCGTCGGGGCGGCGTCCTTTGCGGCGTCGCCATCGGGCTTCCAGCGGCACTGCGTGCACTCGGCGTGCCAAGTCCTGCATGATTGCGTATTTGCCCGTTGCGTGCGCGCGGTATCGCATGACATTCGATCGACGTCAGAATGGCGCTCTCGCCGTCTCACCCTTGTAGAAGTGCAATGTAAGATACCGCTGACCCGTTACGAAAGTTATTCATCTTGAGCACTGACGACCAGGGCGTCTCCGAGTGGCCCCCCTTCCCCCCGTAGACTCCTAGCACGGCAGTATTCGGCATGGCTTGGCGGGAAAGATTTCCGGGGTTCTCCCTGGTAGCATTAATAGTATATAGCCAATTCAGGGTAAATCTCCCCCCCGTAAATTCATAAGGGAGTAATCACTCCCGGTCGCTTCCAGGCAACTCTGAATCTCGCCCCGTATGAAACCACAAGGAAGAATCACTCCCATACCACTTCTCACCACGGCGCCCACACATGTCAATTTTAGCCAAGGTGAATTAACTTTCGTAACGGGGATGAGGACCCACGACTTTTTCACACGTCGATGTCAGCCAATGTCATGAGGAACCAAATTCGAAATCCGAGCGGGACCCAGCATCGCGCTCGATAGACACGTCGCCAGCATCATTGCCGCCGCTGCTTCGCTGCGACGACTTACTGCGCATCAGAATTGTCCCGATTTCGAGCCCCGCCTTGGGCGGGGCCGACCGTCTGTTGTTTGCGTGCGCGCCTGGGGCGGATACGGATTTCGCGCTCGCGTCGGGGCGGCGTCTTTTGCGGCGTCGCCATCGGGCTTCCAGCGGTACTGTGTGCACTCGGCGTGCCAACTCCTGCATGATTGCGTATTTGCCCGTTGCGTGCGCGCGGTCTCGCATGACATTCGATTGACGTCAGAATGGTGCTCTCGCCGCCCCCCCTTGTGGAAATGCAATGTAAGATACCGCTGACCCGTTACGAAAGTTATTCATCTTGAGCACTGACGACCAGGGCGTCTCCGAGTGGCCCCCCTTCCCCCCGTAGACTCCTAGCACGGCAGTCATCGGCCTGGCTTGGCGGGAGAGATTTCCGGGGTTCTCCCTGGTAGCATTAATAGTATATCACCAATTCAAGATAAAATCTCCCCCCCGTAAATGCATAAGGGAGTAATCACTCCCGGTCACTTCCAGGCAACTCTGAATCTTTCCCCGTATGAAACCACAAGGAATAATCACTCCCAGACCACTTCTCACCACGGCGCCCACACGTGTCAATTTTAGCCAAGATGGATTCACTTTCGTAACGGGGATGTATGAGGAGAAGCAACAGCACAATCTGTCGGAGGTCCGCGAGGTTTCTTCGATATGCGCTGGGCCCCCTCCCTGGCGCGCGGAGCGCGCCAGGGGCGGCGCGGGAGCTGCCGCCAGGGGGTCCAGCGCCGATCCGAGAAACCCACGCGCAATTCCTGGAGTTTGTTGGATCGGAACAAATTGGACCGATGGGTTGGATCGGATCGGATCGGCTTAAATCGCATAGGATCGGATCGAATCGGATCGGATCGAACCGGCTCGATGGACTGGATCGGATCGGATCGAATTGAATCGCATCGGATTGGATCGACTCGGATCGGATCGAATTTGATCGAATCGGATCGAATGGTTTTGCGACTGCGTCTTCCTCGTCTTCCTCTTCTTCCTCTTCGCCAACATTGGTCGGAACTGACTAGGATCGATCAGATCAGACCGAGTCGGAGCGGTCGGGCCGTCACTGGAGAAACTAAGACGTACGGACCCCGCTGCGTCCTGACCAGAATTCCGAGGCGCGCATCTGGCCGTGGCGACGAGGGTCTCCTGGGAGCCCAGAAATCCGAAAACGAGCCAAGGGTCGCAATATCAGTACCTTTTCCTTCTTTGCACTTCGGACCAGCGCGGTCGGGCCGACGCTGGACCAGACCGAATAGGACGCAGAAGATGATACGGAGGGCTCGTGTCCTGACAACTTGCGCGGTGTGGTTTGTGAGACCGCGTGGATCGGTCCACTTTGAACGATCGCGTCTATTCGATCGCGCAGGATCTCTCGATGTCGGCCGATTCCAGGCCACTGGCGGCCTTCAACCTTAAACGCCCGAGCTGGGGTCGCCGCTGTGTCGAAACGACATATCGTACTAGTACGATGTGCTGATGTGAGAGGCGAACGTCCGACAATAACAAAAAACACACGAGTCTTACCCAATGTCGTTTCCCGTAGCGCTATGGCCAAACAACGACCGCCACGGAGCTCATACTATAAGACTTCTGAGCGTGCGAGTCACCCTTGCGGGGCTCACGCGCACATGGTGCAAACATGTTTGAGTGGTACCGGGCCGAATCGGACCGACATCGGGCCCGGAGCAAGTCAGTCAGGAAGGGGGAACAAAGACACATCCACTCGTATCCGTATCCGTTGTTGACGGTCCTGGTGCCCCGAAGACGGCTCCAGGAGGCCGAAAAAGGCAAGAAACCTCTTCGAACCAAACACCTCGAACGTCGCCCCCCTTCTTGCCCCCCAGAATCAGTGCTGGGCCACATCAGACCCCCAGCCGGCTCCAAGACCAGGAACGACGATAAGGCCAACCTGCGCTAGACGAACTCGCACGCCGAACCTTGGCTTTGGGGAAAACCAAAGCCGTGGTGCCGAAACCTCCCGACTCCGTAAAGCTCCGTTGGTGGTGCCGGCCGAATCGGACGGACATCGGAACGAAATGGCAGCTTCGCTTTGGGAACAGCGCGGACATGTGTAAATATACACACAGAACAACGCGCGCGCGCGCTTCGCGCGCGCGTGGTTCTAGCAAGCTCTAGTTGTAGTTTGGAGTGTTCGGTATTGGAGGACAAAGATTGTCACACGGGTCGTGCCCCTCAGGGAGTTGCACCTGCGGCCCCAGACACAGGCTTGGCTGGCGTTCGTTCCCACGCCATTGCCAGCATACCCCTCACAGGGATCACGCCCCACACGGAGCTCCACCTACGTCCCCATAGACACAGGTTCGCATACTGGCACGCCCCTCGCGCGGATCGTGCCCCGTAAATAGCTGCATTGCGGCACAATCTTCATGGCGTCGCCTCGCTCACTTCGGCACACCTGCCACACGGATCGAGGCCCGCATGGAATTCCACGGACGGCCCCTGAGAGAAGGTTCGCATCCCGCCCTCCCGTCTACTTCTGCGCACCTCTCACTCGGAACGTGGCCCACAAGGATCTCCACCTACGACCCCGAATGCAAGGTTCGCACTGCGCCCCCTCTGGCCATTCTAGCACACCCCATCACGCAGATCGCGCCACCGAAAGGCCCAGAGACCAGGTTCGTACAGCGCTCCCCCGCCCATGTCGGCAGACCCCGTCACGAAGACCATGCCCCAGATGGACCTCCACCTATGGCACCAGTGGCCAACTTCGCATGGCGTCCCCCCGCCCATTTCGAACATGCCTCGTACGGCTCGTGCCTGGAGGAGGTCTACCGGTGGCCTCAATGAGACGTTCGCGCGGAAGAATCCGAATTATGCGGCACACTTTCACGCGAATCGTGCCCTACAACTTCAAAATCAGCGCACTGTGCACGCGTGCTCCGTAGCAACCATGTTTCCGCAAAGTGTAAAGAAAGACCCGCACCCAGTGCTACACACAACTGCGCAGGGATGGGTCCGTCGCCAAACTTCGGCCCATACCGCTTTTGTACTAAGATGTTGATCCAAAGGATCATTGGATACCTGTGATCCGGGGTCTTTTGGCATGCATGTCGGGCGCCTCGTGGAACGAGTTTTGAAGCATCTTGTGGCCTCATGTGGGCCATGTAGGAGGCATGGTGGGGTATCTTTGGGGACCTTCGGGGGCCTCTCGGGTGCTTGCTGTAGCCTCGGGGGCCCCCATCGTGGCGGAGGGCTCGAAATCTCAGTTGGAGTTCTCTTCGTCGGGTTCCTGGGGGACGTCTTGGGCGCGTCTTGGACCTCAATTGGGCCGTCCTGGGGCTATCTTGGAGGTCTCTTGGGCCGTCTCGGGGCGATATGTGGGGCCTCTTTCGGTCGTGTCGAATGTTGTTAAGATGGTCGCAAGACGATCGGCCCCCGATACAAATAACCACAAATGGCCATGGTGGACATTCCGTATCAATTCTTGGACAGAGAACTTTTACGGAATGTCCAACACCGCCACTTGTTTTATCGCGAAGAAATTTCCAAGCAGCAACTTGCGAAGAAATGTCGCCCACGTCAAAGAATTTGCCGTTCGCCATGTCGTTTTGATCTAGCGTCGCATGCGCCACCGATCAGGCGGTGGCGAGAAATAGAAGTAAAAGGAACAGCGATGAGGACTGGAAGGCCAATGCGGGGGATCCCGCGAGGAACTTTCAAGACGAGCGCGCCGATGATGTCCATAATGTTTCTTCGGCTTGCGGGCGACTCTTTGGGCCTACGGCGAGTCACTGGACCCCGCGGCGCGGTGCACTGGGAACTGCGACGCGAGCCCCCCGGGCCTGCGAGGCTGGACCCCGGGGCTTACGACACGAACACCGTCTACCTACGACTCGCGTCGCCAAGGCCTACGATGCGTGATCCTGGGCGCCACGATGCCAATTCCTGGGCATGCCTGAAAATCTGCGAGGAGGCATCGACAGTCCTCGAAATTCGTGTTTGAAGCCTATTGGGCTGTACTGGGGCGATCCTAGGGGCATCTTGGGGGTCTTGCAGCGTCGGGAAGCGAAACAGGGCCCATCCATGATTGCTGCTCTCTTCGAGCTCTCTTGGGAGACCTCTTGCAGGCCTCTTGGGTAGATTGGGGGCCTCTTGGGCCGTCTGGAGGCCAGCTTCGGCGTCTTGTACCGTCTCGGGGGCCGATTGGGGCCCTCGTCCTGTTTTGGCACCCCCTTGGCCTTCCAGAGCCGCATCTGGGAAGCGTATCGGGGGGGTATCAAACAGCTTCCTGGATGGTTGCGGAGTGGCCGCCCCCAGGCGGGCTATCTATTCATCAGAGTGAGGGGGCCGAACGGTCATTCATTATCCCTGGGTGCGTGGCTGAAATGGGGATCCGTGGTGAGGATTCTGCTTGTTGCGTTGTTGCTTTGTTGCGTTAATGATGTTTGTTGTCGTCGTCCCACCCGCGACCCACCCGCAACCCACCCCGCGACCCCCCCCGCGACCCACCCCGCGACCCACCTGCGACCCACCCCGCGACCCACCAGCGACCCAACCCGCGACCCACCTGCGACCCAACCCGCGACCCACCTGCGACCCACCCGCGACCCACCCCGCGAACCATCCCGCGACCCACCCCGCGACCCACCCCGCGAACCATCCGCGACCCACCCCGCGACCCACCCGCGACCCACTTGCGACCCACCCGCGACCCACCCCGAGACCCACCCGCGACACACCCGCGACCCACCCGCGACCCAACAGCGACCCACCTGTGACCCACCCGCGACCAAGCTGCGACCCATTCTCGACCCATTTGCGACCTACACACATTGGTTTAACGAAAAAATCGGCACCTTCGGCGGGCTCGTTGTACAATTTGTGAAACTCTGGCGCCTGCGGCGGGCTCCTCCGGAGTCTCGCAGACTGCCGACGTCCCCACCGCCCCCTCACTCTTATCTGCATCTGCGGGGTGCTACGTACGATTCATATTTACACACACTACGGCATCCTGGCCCTGTCCCGTGGGGCGTCGCAGAAACGCCACGGAACAACGGTAGTGTATAGCTGTCATGCCTGCTCTCCAGGCGACCGGTGTGGACGAAAATGCGCATACCGTGCCAGGGCCGCCATCTGCCACGAGATGAGCAACGATCGAAAACGGGTTACGCGAGATAACATGGCTGCCTTACGCGGTGGCTTACGCGGGCCGCCAGCTCGGCACGCCACGTTGGAAGCGAGGGCGCTTACGCGCGACCTTACGCGGGCAGCTTACGCGCCAATGTCTGCAGTCGCATCGGTTCGTTTGGCGTCACTCAGGTGGCGGACTTACACACACACACACATACACACACACACACCACACACCACACACCACACACCACACACCACACCGCACAGAGTGGACATGCTCCTGGCCCCGATGCCTGGCCCGGCGGCCCACAGCAGCGCCAGCGCTGGCTCCCACAGCGCGGCGCGACAGCAGGCCGCCAGCGCCGCCCCGCGGCAGGCGGCGGCGCCGTCGTCGCCCCGCGGCGGGCTCGCCGCCAGGAGCCACAGAGCGGCCTCCCAGGCGTGGCCCACGCCGCAAGCGGCGATCGCCGCGCCCCGGCACATGCCGCCGGCCGGAGGGCGCCCACTGACCTCCGAGATATGCTCGCGGCCTGAGAAAATCACGGCGGTAAGTTTTTGGCCGTGCTTGGCCTCTGGGTGCCCTCGACGCGCCCCGGGGCCGTCAGATAAGGACACGGGCCGAAGAACTGGCCCAGGGGAGAGGATTAGAGAAATCCGGGCATCGCACGTCTGGTCTCGCCTCGAGGCGCAACTCGTTGAAAGATCGCATCGATTTCTGGGACGGCTGGGGCAGTGCTTGGTTGAGGCCAGGGCATTATTTGGCGACGGCTGGCCGCCCATCCAGGAAACACCGACCCAGCCGTTGGAAGCCCTGGCCAGACTAGCCCTTGGCCCAGGATTGGTGTGTGTGTGTGTGTTTTCCCTGCCAGGGCAGGAGGTATACACATCGATCCTGGGCCCTAAGTGGGCCTGGCCAGGATCGGAGTACGGGAGGTTCGTGCCGTGACGACCTCGGCGTTGGTCTCTGACTTTGCGCGACTGGTTCAACCAATGACGATCGCGGCTCTCCGAAAGGGCAGGCCGTTCAATGTTGAACGAATGGCTGCTGGCGGCGTTCAACCTCGAACGCTCGCTGTTTGGACATTGCACAAGTCGACACGGCACAAGAACCTATAGTAGTACCGGTATAGCTGGCGCCCTCCGAGCTGGGGCGCACCTGCGCAGCGCGCATCTCCTCGAGCAGGGCCGCGACGAGGCGCCACTGGGACTTGGAGGCGGCTGGCGGTCTGAGCTGTCTGAGCGAATTTTGTGCGATTCGCGAAAGCGGCCGTTACCTGGGATGTTCCCCCCCCCCCACCCACACGATGAGCTGGCCCCTCTGGCACCTCCCATACATCCATCCTGTCCTTCTGGCACCTTCTGTGTGTCCCTCTTCTCCCTGCCATGCCTCTGCTCAGGCGTATCCCTCATATGCGGCATATCCCTCCTGTCCCTCTTAACCCTCGCATCCCTCCTATCCATGATATATCCCTTGTGCATGATATCATATGTGCCTCCTACCCATCCTATCCCTCATATCCCGCATGTCCGCGTTATCCCTTATCCTTGAAATTCCCTTGTATCCATTTTACCCCTCTTACCACTCTTACCCCGCTTACCCATCTTACCCGCTCTAAGCTTTGAATCCCTCCCCTCCCGGGGCATTGTGAAACCCCCTGGGACTTCTGGAACAGCACCCCGAATTCTGGGGAACAGCCGCTTTCGCGCCTTGTGGAACGATCTCCAGCGTATAAGAACAACGCTCTGAGGCAGGGGTATTTTTGTGGCACCGGCCTCGGGGGCTCGACGAACTGGGTCTCGAGGTCTCTGTGGGACGCGCTCGGGGGTTACAGAGGGGTGGTGGGAGAGCGGGAGGTGTCAAACGGCTCTGACGCTCTTCCTGACATACCTCCTCTCAGGCGTATCCTTCCTACCCCTCATCACTATCATACAGATCGCTCCATCATGGCATTGTCATCCCTCGTATCCCTCCTACCCATCAAGCCGTTGTTTGCGCAATCGATGCGCGTGCCAGGTTTAGGCAACAACGAGGCCGAAACGCCCCCCCTCGCCCCCGAATTTCGAGGTTGCTAGGGAAGCGGTGGGCACTTCACAAGAAAAGGGCGTGAATTTCGCAACGTTGCGCGCTCCCTTCTGGCGCGGTCGTCCGCCAACTTCGAGATGCGGGGCGTCGAGACTGGAGAAGGTTCGTTCCACAAGTGATATAAACCATAAAAGAAACAACCAACCGACCGACGACCAACCGACGACCGCGATGGCGACGGACCGACCGACCGACAACGACGACGACGACGACAACCTACCGATCGATCGACCGACCAACCAACTGGCCGACCGACTGACCGACCGACGACGGCGATGACCACGACCGCGCCGACCGCCGACGACCGGGACGGCGACGGACCGACCAATCGACCAACCGACCGACGACAACAACCTACCGACCGACCGACCGACCAACTGGCCGACAAACCGAATGACGACGACGACAACGACTGCGCCGACCCGCGACGACGACGGACCAACAGATCGACGACGACCGACCGACCGATCGACGATGACGACCGACCGACTCGCCGACCGACGCGCCGACCCACCGACAGGAGAGCCCCCCCGTAGAATCATAGCCTTCTTCTGAGGATCCAGTCCCGCGGGCCCCGTTTTCCTGCGAGCCATGGAAATTCATCGTTGCGTGGAAATTCATCGTTGCGTCGGCGCTCTAGAAATCTATTCCGCGACGCGAAGCACAGTTCCGCGCGGAGGCAGCGCGGCCGCGCGACTGCAAGGTCACCGCACGAAGGAAGTCATGCAATAGCTCGGGCGCGAACGCTGACAAATCAGGAGCGCGCTCCAGACCGCCAGGAGCAGAAAAGTAGGATCCGCGAGGCCCATTGCGGAAACCGTCGGATAGGGCCCGAAAGCACATATTCGACCATGTCCCGCGCAAGTGGGCCAGTTTTGATATCGCCGGTAAATATTTCAGCTCGTCGCGGAAACAAGCCCGATATGTTTTCTCTGAGGCAACCCGCTGCGGTTCGCTCATTACCGGGCCCGTGTGGAATGGCGGCCGAAACCCGGTTCCGGGCCAGAGGGCAAAAGGCTGCGTTCACGCGGTGCCGGGCACCTGCGGCCAAACGGAACGAGGCGCCAGCCTCGCCCCAGCCGCCGCCCTTGCCCCAGTCGCCGCCAGCGGCTACAAAAAAAACGCATTCATCAACAAGGGGCTACCAGACTTGCGAGAACGCCCTCGTTGCCGATCCCAGGGGGAGACACCTATCTCGAGAGCCGCCTCACAGCACAACTAGAGCACGACCTAGAGCACAACCGAGATCATTACGGAGAGCACAACTCAAAACATAGTAATATGGCACGTTTTTGCGCGCGCGGATTTACACATGGAAATGTGTTGCTTCGTCTTTTGGAGGATCCCGCTGCAAATTTTACCGGAGAGCAATATAACGCCGTGAGTTGTGTACTCGAAGTGTTGCGCCAGGATGTGCTCTAACTGTGCTTCTAGAGCTGCTCTAGATGGGCCGCAAGTCCTGGGCGCTGGTCGAAGTGGCAGGTCGCGCCCGCCGCCGATCGTGAGCCGAAACCACCTACGCAATCGTCATCGCGTGACTATTCAACGCCAGCGCGGGGCACCACTGTCTGCGAAAAAAACGCCCGTGCCAAGTCTAGGAAACAGCGCGTCGCAGCGCACCCCCTCGCCCCCGAGTTTCGAGTTTGACGGGAAAGCGGTGGGCCCTTCGCAAGACCGGGCGCAAAGTTTGCAAATCTGCGCGCTCCCTTGCAGCGCGGTCGTCCGCCAACGTCGAGAGGCGAAGTGTCGAGGGAACCTTGTCGGCGCGATGTTGGTGGGCGCTTGTTCCGCAAACGGCGGACTTGCCTGTCTTCTCTATTGAAGGGGGGCCCAGGGCGCCCGTCTTGCCACGCGCCCTGCAGACTGGAAAATTCTGTTCTACAGGTTGCACAACCAATGCAAAACAATCAACCGACCGACGACCAACCGATGACCGCGACGGCGACGGACCGACGGACCGACCGACAACGATGACAACCTACCGATCGGTCGAACGACCGACCACCCAGCCGACCGACCGACCGACGACGACGATGACCACGACAGCGCCGACCCACGACGACGACGGACCGACAGACCGAAAACAACCGATCGACCGACCGATCGACGACGACGGCGACGACCAACTCGCCGACGGACGCACCAACCGACAGACAGACAGGAGAACCACCCCCCGTATAATCATCGCACTCGTCTGCAAGTCCACTGACCAGTGGGTTCCAAGTACTGCGGGCCCAAGACATGAACCATTCCATCGGCGCTCCCAGAGCTTATTCCGTTTTGCGACGCACGGCTCCGCGCGGAGGCAGCGCGGCCGCGCGACGGCAAGGTCGCCGCAAGACTGGGTTCGTCTGCCGACAGATCAGGCGCGCCGCCCCGACCGCCAGGCGAAAAAAAATGCCCGCCCTCGGGGAGCTCTGGGCGCGAGGATTTTCAAGCCCGTCGGACACGGCAGCCGAGCGCTTTTGCTTGCAAGAGTCCCGCGCAAGCGGGCCACTACAAGGCTCGCTGGTAGAACTTCCGGGTCGCTTTGGGAGCAAACCCGATTTGCTTGGTTTCCTGAGAACGTCCGCGGCGGTTTCCTAGCGCCCAGGCCCATCTGGATCGGGGGCCGAATCCAGATTCCAGCCCGCAGGGCAAGGGGCTTCGTTTACACTGCGCCCGCCGGGCCCCCGCGGCCAAACGGGGCGGGGCGCCAATCCTGCCCAGGCCACCGCCCCTGCGCGAGCCTCCACCAGCGACTACCAAACAAGGGGCGCAATCCACCACAAGGGGCTACCAGACTTGCGCACTGCTTCTCCCAGAATCCCCCGGCGCCTGGGTGACAACATGACGCTAGTTGCAGAGGGCGCCCTGGGTCGCGCATACCTGCCCAATTGTCGGGCCATGCTTCCCTAGGTAGTCTGGAGCATGCGCCTGGCCCGCATCAGCCTGTTGTATATCATGCCCAGGGAAGAGACCGAATGCATCGGCGGCCTTGCTCGCCTGCGTAGTCGCAGGGCAAGATGGGAGCTCTTGGAACAGGGCTGAATTCCTGTCTTGGTCAATGACGTCGGATCCGGACAAAAAAACGCACCTTTAACTTCCTGTCTGCATGCCCCCCAGGTAGTTCGGCGTTCTTCTCAACGGGGATAGCAAAGAGCCTGCCAATATGAAAAGTACCCCTCCCATCATTTCCCGCACCTCACTCAGCCCCATTACTTTGCTCTGGCCCCACGTTTTGATCTCGCGCAACCTGTCTCATTCATTCCTCGAAGCGGCGGCAGCACCTTCACTGTTCGCTGTCTCGGCCTCGGTAGCCGGCCTGGCAACACAAGCAGCGCTAAAGACATCCGCAACCCACTTAGACGGGATGACGAACATATTTGTCTCATCGCATCGCTCGCAGTTGTCCGGGAATTCAATATAGCGCGGTCGCATCCCCAGTTCCTTCTCCCAGTGCTGGTAACTGCTCGCATCTCGCAACCTCAAAAAACGCGCGAGGAACGCAGCGCCTTCCGGCAGCTGCCGCACGGGTCGAGCCCGTGGTGCCCCATGCAGTCTGAGCACCAAGGTTGGCGTCGAAGTCATCGCCCATGTCGTTCATTCCCGTCGCGACCAATATTTAATCCAGTCTTCTCTCGCAGCTCCACTGGCACCATGTGGCGCGAAAAAGAATGGGCGCTCCTCGCCCACGGTCGACATGACGCACATGACCGGGGGTCGCGGAATAGCGATACCTATCTCTTGAAGCAAGACAGCGTTTGGGCCTGGGTCTTCGAGCCCATGGAACCCCTTTCCCTCTGCTTTAAACACGGCCAGCGCCCTTGCCCTAGCTGGGCCTCCCATCTTCCACCGCCGATCTGGATGAATACCCGGATTCGTCGAATATTTCTGCGTCCTCTTCAGCCGAGCTTTGCCGAACACAGGGCCTTTCGTTTCCGCGGTATCTGGGGCCCGGTATCGCGGGCCAGAATAGAACACCACGCGCATATGTGTCCCCATGCTCCTGCCTGTTAGTGGCAGAGGCTGACTCAGCTCTTCGCGAGTTTCGCCGACAGTGACGACGCTGCGCTCAACGTTTTCGCCCGCGTGCAGATTCTGGGCGTCTCGGGCTATGATATGTTCAAAATTTGGTTCGCCCCTGCCTGGGGCCGCAAGAACATTTGACCGTCTTGAAATTCTGCTCTCTCTCTCTCTCTGCCAATGAACCTCCCATCGCGCCAGTATATCGCGCAGCTCTTCGCCTGGCCCCCGCGGGCCGCGGCGAGGATGGACGGGGCCCAGAGGCCCCTTCGTCGCCCGTCGGTTCCTCGCCCACTACACGGCCGCCCACCCCGCCCCCTCGCCACGGGCAAGAGGCGGCAGCATCTCAGCCGCAGCCTCGCCCCGCTTGACGACGCGCCCCCCCCCCCGCGGACGACTAACCACCGCCCCGGGGCTTCTTCTGCTTGCCTTCACGGACATTCCCCCCGGGTAACAGATCTCCCAAGTCGACCGATGGCATCGCCATAGACGCAGTATCATAAGCCTGTCGCAGTGGGATATGGGCAGCAACTACCAGGGGCTCGTTATCCGCCACGCCGTCTTGGCCCGTCTCGGCAACCGCCTCGACGCCGATGTCGGTCCAAATAGGTCCCGATCTTTCTCCAACAGGCCTTCGCCCACTTTCTTCACTCCCGACATAAAGTTTAGTCTTCAAGCTGTTCCAGGGGCATACAATAATGGTCGGGGCCCACCCGCCCCCCCACGTGATGAACATAGCCAACGCAAATACTCGCTCTAGTCCGACGGCCCGTCTTCGGCCGCCCCGCGCGCGAGACTCCGGGGGCGGAAGGCGCCCCGCGGCAGAGCTGGGCGGCGCCGAGGACCCGTCAAATCAAGTACCACATCTTTTTGTCCACGCAGAACCATCCGCATCCCTTTCCTGCCCGTTGTAACACAGGCTAAAGTAAGGTGCAGCGCATACCCAGTATGGGGCCGGTAGTCCTGCCGTCGTGAGAAAGGTTCTCGCCCCGCCCCGCACGATGGTGTCGGCCGTCTCAGCTACCCAGTCATGCCTCTTGTTCGCGGGCTGTGTGGAGCCGCGAACAGTCGCGGGCTCTCTCAGAGGACGCGCGTTCAGCGACTTGCATGCCCACTTCAATTCAGGGGCCACGCCCGCGCAGATGCACCCTTACCTCTCGGTGGGCGACCTCGAATTCACAGGAAAATCAACCACGTGCTCAGCCGACTTGTCGCGGGTGCTCTGGCTCTGTGCACAGCGGTCGCGTAGCGTCGCGCATGAGGTCTCCCCATAGTGGCCTCGAGAGCTCATCGGCCGCGAACCAGTGGTCCATGGTGCACAGGCCGCCAGACTTCTCCGGCTCCGAATATGGTCGCATCTGCTTGTGAGCCTCGTTTTTCGTCTGCCGCGGTTGCGTCCTCAACGTCTCTGCCCGCTGGCATGTAGAGCAGAACGGGTCTTTTGGCACATGAGTGAGCAGGTGCTAGCGTGATACGGCCTCCCGTTGAAGACGTTCGTACATCGTCGCCCCCTTCAGGTCCTGCGTCCCCCATTGGGCCATCGCCAGGAACGTCAACTACCTCCGCGGCCCCTGGCCACCCAGGCACTGCATCGTCGACTTAATCTTCTTCACCTGGCGCAGACACCACCATCGCGCGACAGGGCGCAGCCTGGCCCACGTCCCGGCCATAGCACCGTGCACATTCAACATACCTGCATCCCGGCACCAGCGCCTTGGTAGCTCTTCCGCTAACAAAACCTGTGTCCGTCTTCGTCCACCCTTGTTTCGCTGCTTCGTGGGGCTCATAGTAGATGTGGGTGAGCACATCAGACTGCGGCGCCAGTGCGCCGCCCGTGGCCAGAAGTCCCAAAGCGCCGTCCGTCTGGATGTCGATCTTGCCATTCGAGCCGGAATCTTCTGCCATCACCTTTCGCGAGCGCAACTCCAGGGTTGCGCGGTGCCTGAGCGCCTGGGGCCACCCAGCGCGCCAGGGTCATCCAGGCTAGACCTCGCACCGACCCCCACGCGCGCCCACCGCTCAGGCCCAGATGAGCTGGCGGGGGCTGCCTCGCCCACTCGACCCAAGGCCCCCCCTCTGCCATTCATGGCACGGTAGGGAATCGCCCCCTCGACTGAGAGGTCCAACCGTCTTCCCTGTGGACTTAGTAGGCACGGCAATCTGCCATTCACCCAATAGAAGCGGCAACCGCGGCCCATGCAGAGGTCGCCAAATGACGTCGCGCATGGAGCTTCCGGCGTGACGATTGCTTCCATCCCCCCATTGTTCAGCTTGTCGCTGGCGACCTTGATCGCGCCGAAGGCCCCAGACTGTCCGCCCGCCGCATTCAGGGCGATGGGGGCGACCAGTGGCGAGGTCCTGTCAACCACCCCTGCTTCTTGCAA
The DNA here is from genome assembly GCA_963575745.1 of Prorocentrum cordatum. Lineage (NCBI taxonomy): Eukaryota > Dinophyceae > Prorocentrales > Prorocentraceae > Prorocentrum > Prorocentrum cordatum. Next base: position 486,094 of record CAUYUJ010000325.1, read on the forward strand.
GTACTTGACGGAGATCAGGTTCGAACCGCGTCGACGATGAACCTCGCGGATCCAAGACGAACGGCGCCCGACTCATTGCCCCTCTCGGCCTTCCGCTGCCCCCTAGCAGGCACGGCAGCGACCTCGTCGCCATCGCGTCCACTGCTGGCGCCACTGAGCTCACCATCGAACTGCTGCCCCCAGCCAGTCCACATGCGCCAGACTTCTTGCTCTAGCGCCACAGTTTCATCGAATGCCAGCTGCGCGTGACTCCCCACCTTTCGCGTGCGCTTCTCAGCCCACTGAGGGTGACACTCAACAGGTTCCCCCCGCGTACTTTGCATCGACTCGGTTACCCTTGTCTTCGGTCGGAGGATCCAACTGGCTGGATGCGGCGATTTCTCGGGCGCTGCGCTGGATACGCCGCGCCAGCGCATGCGCGGCGATCTGCTGGATGCGCCGCGCATGCGCTGGCGCGGCCAGGCCACTGCGGGCGCGCCCATTCGCGCGGACGTCCGCACTCTGCCCACCCACGCGAGAATATCGCCCGAAGGCTGGCACCCCGCCGATTGGCGGCGCTGGGGCTCCTGATCCAGCGCGGAAAACTGCGGGAGCGGCAGATATGGGCACTCCCACCGTCAAGGCAAAACAGCAGCAATCAACTTCAGCCCGGCCCCGCCCAGGCCGACGCCGGCGACGCAGTCGCCGCGCGCCGGCCTTCGCGGTCACGGGCGCCCAGGGGCGCCGCCCCTGCCCCACCAGCATTGGCGTGACTTTCTGGCCAAGTGCCTCCAGCATTGTTGCTTCTCCTTGGTTTTTTCGCGCCCCATTCGCCGCGCCCTTGCCGCTGCCTTGCGCGGGCGCGGCGTTCTTCTTCGCATTCTGCGCCGCGGCTGACATCTGGCCCTCGCTGCGCTTGTCGGGGGGGGAGGGGGGGGGCATTGTCAATCTTGCCCACGCGCGCCTCGCACTTATCGCGCGAGAGCTTCTCCTTCGGCGTAGCTCGACGATGATAGCGAGAGCATTCCTCCGAAGACAAAGGGCAATATCCACGACCAAAATGCACGGCGCAAGCAAGTTTTCTTGGAGTTGACACTGGAGGCGCGGCCCTGTGAACGACAAGGGTCCATGCCGCCACCTTGGGAGCGATCGGAATGGCGCTCTCGGCTCCTCCCGCGATCGCTGCCCTCGCCCCTTTCCACCGCCTGTCTCTGCATCCTTCTTCTCTGCGCCGCTCTTTCCGCCGCCCTTGCCCGACTGGGCGGGCGCGGCCTGGGCCAAGGCGGCGGGGCCCCCGCGCCCCTTCGGGCGCCGGTGCTGACGCCGCGCTCGAGTGCACGGGCATTTGCCCTTCAGAGACTGGTTGCATGGTACTGACTTATTGAGGCGACCGTCCTTCGCGCATAGATATTGGCCGCCTTCGCCCGCGCGCCCCCCCCCTTCGCCGCCCTTCTCGCCCCCCGCGGGAAGACCGCGGGAGTTCGACATTCCCCGCTGCTTTTCACGATTGATCTGCCCTCTTTCGTTGCGCATGAAACCACTGGCCCCCGACGGCAACCCTTCGTAGGTCTTCGCGCCGGCACCGCGATCATCGCTGCAATGGTCATTGAGCACAAGGGTGAACTGCATGCGCGGGCACATCTGCATTTGGCGGTAGAAATGTTCTTGTATTTCGGGGCGTAAGGAGGCGTCCATTTCCACCATGCCGATGAGTGCCCTCGCCCATTTATCGTAGAAATGGAACAAGTCGGCGCCCGCCTCCCTGCCCGCATTGCGGTTCTCTATTTCCATGAGATCCATGCACGTGCACACCTGACCCTGATCCTGGCGGGGTCACATGCACGGCAATGGTGCGCAATATTCTTGACACTCCATCATGCCCCTATCGCTTTGCGAGGCGATGTCCAGGCGTTCGATCTCAGTCGCAAGATAACGTACATGCAATGATGACTGCCGGCCAGTGACGACCATGTTAATCTTCGACATGAGGTCAGCTGCGATCGCCATGTCAAGCGGGATGAGATGGCCTGAGCCGCTCATCTCACATTCGCACGCACGTTTTAATGTCAGAAATGTCCGTTCTCCAACTAACAGCCCCCTCACAAGTCGGCGAAAAGGATACCACCGCCCCGGCGACATTGCGCCGCCACCGCTGGTAGTTGGCAACATCAAGCATCGCTTCCAAGCCTATCTTCTTTGTTCTGCCTGCGTCGTTCCAGCATTTCGCAGCGGCTGGGGCAAGGTCCATCAACGAGAATGGAGGGCCATCGCCGCCGCCGCCGCCCCCTGGCGGGCCACCTCCAGGCGGTCCTCCGCCACGCCGGCGCCGGCAATCTGGATTGCCATGTCCTTGTCCGCCGGGCGCTGCATGCCCGTCGCCACGGGAGACGTCGCCATCATTCTCGATTGCCACATCACCATCATCTCCGCCGCCATCGCCAGGAGGGCCTGAACCAGGGTGCTACGGCATTGGCGCCTGCCTCGGGGGTGCCGCCTCATTATCCTTATCTTTCCGTTTGAATTTGGATTCCAACGTGGGTCTGTTAGTATAGAGAGGGCCATGAAACAAACGTTGCAACACATATTCTGCGTATCTGTGCATACGCGGCCTGGCAAACCGGGGCGGCATCATCGCGACGCCAAGGGGCGTCGCGGACTCGAGCCTTTGGCCTTGAAGCACGAAGCGCACGATTACCCATCTCATGAAGTTCTGCAACCAGTCACTGTGTTCTGGGGGTGCATTGACACGCAAAAACACTGTTCAACGAATCGTTAGCTGGCGCCCGCCTCGAACTCATGCCCCACCCCCCGCCTCTTCCAAATATCCCTTCGCTGTGGCCCCACCCTCCCCATGCCCCTCCGAATGCCCCGGTCCTCATCATGCGTCCTTCATCCACATTGCCCCCCCCCCCCATGCACCAATTCACGTCGTTCCTCGTCGTCCTCCTGCGCCAGATTTGTTCCCCCATCGCCCGCGTGCCTGCCCTCCTCCCATCCTCTACGCCCTAGTGCACATCATGCCCCTAACTTCTGCCCCCCGCCCACCTCCCTCGCCCTCGTGATGCTGGCACCGATGGTGCAGATCCGCCTGGGCTCATTTCCTCCGCTCTCGCCCAGTCCCGTTCATCCTTGGCCCCTCGGCCACCCCTCCTATCGAACCGCCTCCCCACAGCCCACAACCCCCACCCCTCCGCGCCTTTGCGCGCCCAGACAACGGCCCCCTCCTGGGCCAGCCGGGAGACCCGCGGAACCCCCCGCCCACAGACCACTCCAGCGAACGGCGCGCAACACATGCACAGTTGGAGACACGCATTGCGCCCCCCTGTACCAGCCGGAAGAGATACGCGAAAGTTCCCGCCCATTCAACACCACCCACGAGGGACACACTCCAAATGCACAGATGGGAACGAGATCTGCGCACACAGATCACACCACGATCTGTGCAAACAGCGGGCCCACACACGAAAATACACAGTTGAAGACACAAGCTGTGTACACAGATCACACCTTGATCTGTGCATTTCGAAAAGGCAAGCGCTCGCCACCTCGAGGGCGCCCCGACTTTGCCAGCCCAGAACCGAGGTTGACGCGCCCAGCTGGGGAGGAATGCAAATGCGCACTTCCCCGGCCCAGGGCGCCCCCGAGAGAAACGCAAATGCACGCTTCCCTGGCCCAGGGCGGCCGCGGTGCAACGCGGCGCCAAGGCGGCCCCCAACGGCCCGAAGACGCCCCATAAGGCCGCGAAGGACCCCGAGGAACAAAAAAAAAAAAAAAAAAAAAAAAAAAAAAAAAAAAAAACTAGAGATGCCGCGTGTCATGGACCTCTTAACAGTCAAAGCTCCACGCGTCGCCACATAGACCACTGCTCTGGCGAGGGGGCGGGCCTTGCCGCAGGCGCCTATAATTTGCACGTTAGCGATGCGACTGTGCTCGGCGGCCGTGCCGCCCGCATTTTGGGTGCGCCCCGAACTCTCGCATAGGCAATCCCCTCTGTCTGGTTGCGCCGCTGTGCTCGGATATCGGAAAAGCATTCACCGCCGACGCGGGCACGCGGCGCCAGGGACTTCACTTCTCGAACAAGGAGGGCGGGCGAGGTAGGACGACGGACGGTGGAGCAGGGAGGCAAAGAGGAACGAGGAATAACAAGGGTGGTGGGAAGGGGCGCCCCCCCGCCCGAGCCGCGGGCGCTTTCGACGCCATCCAGAGGAGGGAAGACAAGAAAGGGAGCGGAGCAAGGGCGAGGACGACGACGGGGAGCAAAGTGTCCCGGGTCCGCACGCAGCCACGCGTCTGCGATTCGGGCGCGCGCGCTTTCTTCGAGGCATTTCAAGCCGGACCCATGCTAAATTCACGAATTCTTCAAAACTGTGTAAACACTCTGTCCTCTGTTCCCTCTCCTATACAACGGCCCCATAACAGAGGGGCAGTGGATTCCAAGTTGGAATGCGCCTGGCAAGCCCGCCGGCGCCGGAAGCGCGCATCTAGCCGCGCCGGCGCAAGCTGCCCCCGATTTGGAATTTGCCTGGGTGGCAGCCGCCTCGGCCCTTTCCTCGCGCATCTCCTGGAATTCCACCTTGCGTTGAACGCGCATCCTGGCGCTTTCCCCTTCCGCGCTGCATTGCCTGCGCGAGCTTTCCCATGGCCCCCCCATGATCGGCCCTCGCGGCTTCTTCAAACTCAGCCCCCTTCGACTCAACGCTCTCGGCCCGGCAACCATCGCTTCCCGAGGCGCGGCCCCAGGCGCGAGCGGGCCGAAGCGAGAGGTCGCGCGAGGCCGCCCTCGGCGCGCGCGCACCGGCACTTTGTTCCTGGAGTTTCTTCATTGTCTAACGTTCTTCGCTTTCTTGCCACAAAAATCCCTTTCGGATTCGTTCTTCCGAGCTGCCGAGCCCTTTCCGCGGCAACGCGCGCGCGTCTCTCCAGCCCGCGCGAGGTGGTCGCCACGCGCGCCTTCAGCGCACAGTGGGCAATCGCGGGTAGCCACAGTGGAACGCAGATAACGCCGCAGACCTCCCGTATGAAGATTCCGACCCGAGTTCCCCCGTGCGGCTGGTCGCCCGGCAACGGTCGGCGCCGACGAACGCTTCAGAATCCGCAGCCGCGCTCGCCTGGGTCGCCGACACGGCGCCTGGCGATGTCGCCGAAGAGGCTCCGATGGGATGCCGCTGAGTCTGGCGCTGATCAAGCTTGCGACACAGACTGCCCCGCCCTGCTTCCCGCCTCATCACCGCGCGGGCAGCCTCCAACTCCGCCGATTGAGTCTGCGCCTCGGCTTTCTCCTCAGCGATCACCTCAACTCGTCGCATTTCCTCGCGAGCGCGCAGCATCTCGGCCTTGGAACGAGCGCGGCTCCCATCCGCGACGAGTCGTTTCGTCTGTCTGCTGAATAGCAGCGGCAGCCTCTGCACTCCTTCGCGGCTCGTGACAAATTCGCCCGCTGAGCTTCACCGGGCCCCCGGGCGGCGCGCCTCGCCTTCTCTGCGAGATGCTTCTCCTGGAGATGGGCTTGGCGCTCGGAGGCCGCGGCGTGCTCTAGCCTATCGGCGAGCTCCCTCATTTCCTTTGTCGGGGCACAAGCCGCTGAACTGCCGTCGCCGCCTGTTGGCGCTCTCCCAGGCATCGCGAGGCGCTCGCCGTGGCCCCCCGGTCTCGCCCCAACTGTCTCTCGGCGCCCCTCTCGCGGGAAGAACGGGCGCGCGAATCAAGCGCCCCAGCGTCGAGGTCCACCGCGGGGGCCCCAGAGCAGCCCCCCGGCTATCTCCCTGGGGCGGACGCAGGGCGGTGCCCCGGGACGTCGCCAGATCTACTTCGTTTCCCGAGTGGCGAGGTCATCGAAAGACTAATAGGCTCTCAAGTCTACGCCTGCTCGTCGTCCATGCGGAGACACCCAAGAATTCCTCATCTATGATATCCTCCACATTCCGTTCCAGAGGATCAGCAGATGGCATCGCGGCATCTCCGCCGCGCGTGAACGGCACCTGCGCAAGGGGGTTGTTGGAGATCACCCACTGGATCGGGAGACTCTCGGTCATGGGCCTCGTCTCCCCCATCGTATGGCCCCTGATCATCATGGAAACCATTTGGCTTGGGCATTGACCTGCGTGAGAAATTCACCCGGTGAAATGGCCTCCACATCGTGGTCGCCGTCCGAGAGGCGCTTGGAAGCATCCGCCTGGTCGTAAAGCGGGGCTCAAGGCCCCCTTCATCATATCCGTCTCGGTCGTATCGAGTGGCGCCCTTGATCTTCGGAACACCAGGACGAGGCTCGTTATCGAACGAGAGATTCCAGCTGATCTTGGTAAATGAACGTTGGACTCATTTCCCGACATAGTCACAAGAAACGTGCTCGGGAACATCCACGCGCAAGCCATGGCGTGATCCTTTCGTTAGGACGTACATCATCTTTGGATGGGTGGAACATAGTTCCCTCATCTGGTCCAACCACTTTCGTCGAAGACAGGGATTTCAGCTGATAGCCCGTATTTTGCACAGTCGTTGTTTAAATTATCTCTTTCTTGACCATGTAGATAAGCCAACTATGATCATGCTCGTCTCGTAGTTATCCATCCGAATCTTCTTCAGGAAGCAGTCTCTTACCCTGGTTAATTTCCAACGTAGGCGATGTATCCCTCGATGCCATGGCCCAACGATTGTGGTAGTGTGTTCGTTAAACTTGGGCTAACAACGCAATAAAAGAGGGGCGGTAGGCAACGGAGAGCGCCCGGGAGGGCGCGCGCGCCAGGCGGGCGGGCCGCGATCCTTTTTATGTGGGCCAACCCACAACAGTTGCGTCGAGACTGTAGGTCAGAAGTGGGCACGGGGGGATGATTAAATCAACTCCCCCCTTGTCCCAAGAGTCATCGTGAATTGGGGTCGGGGCTTTTGTGGAACGGAACCCTCTTTACCGAACGGAGGATTCGTAGAACGGGCCCGTTTGTGCATGGGCCAGGGGCCTTCGTAAAACGGGCCCCTCATGGAAGTTTTTGTGGAACGAGGCCCTTTTTGTGGGGCCTGTGGAACGGGCCCTCGTTGTGGAACGGGGCCTGTGGAAAGAGCCAAATTGTGAAATGAATGGCCGTTGTGGAACGAGGCCCTCTGTGGAACGGGCGCAGGTCCGCACAGGTCTGCGCAGATCTCCTGCCGCAATGGCAAATCCGTTCAGAATCGGTCCCCGAACCCCTGTCTCTCCCCCCCCCCTTCCTGCCATCCCTTTTCCTGCCCGCCGGACCCGGCGGAACCGGTGCTTGGGCCACTTCGGCACCACTCGGGCGCACGCTAACATGGATTAGGGATCTGCGGATCTGGCGTGTGGTCGCCAGATTCGTGGATCGGGGAAGGCAACACCGAAACATGGCGCCGATGCCGCCCGATTTGGTGGCGGAGCGCGCCAATTCAGTATGGAAGCGGACACCGTCGCTAATCCACGCGCCTGAATCCATGCTTGCGCTTCCTCGACCCACATCCGGCTCCAAGGCTGGGACCCCTGCAGCGCGCCAAGCGCGGCCCCGAAGCCGACGGCGTCGGGGCGGAGCCGGGCGCCGCGAGCGCGCTCGAGGCACCAGAGCGCGCCCGCCCAGTGGGCGCCCCGCTGGCAGGCGCCCGCGGCAACGTTGCAGGCGGCGGCGTCTGGCCGCACCCGGAGGCTTTCCAGGCGCGGCCCGAGCAGCTCCAGCGCCAGCGGCCACGCCGTGCCCCGGCCGCAGGCGTCGGCGGCGGCGCTCAGCGCCTTGTGAGACGAAGCCAAAACAGATACTTAAGTCTGACCACAATAGCTCGGCGGCTCTAGACGATTTATCGGGCGCCGAAGCCGTTCAAGAGAGCTGCGAAACGCTCGGACAGCGTCTAGAACGCTCCCAGAGCGATTTATCCGTCCTAGCCCCGCCTGACCTTCAGGTCCGGCGACCGCAGTCTGTCGAAACCGCCATCGGCCGCAGCTCGTTGCGGCCGACCCCAGGCGCGGGAGGACGAACGGCGGCGGAAACAACGGCGACGGCGGAAAGCGGCGCCGACGGCGGCGGCGGCGCCAGCGGCGACGACGGCGGATGGGCGGTGGAGACGGCGATTTTTGTCCGTCCTCTCCTTCCTCCTGCGGCTACGACAGAGGATGGGTGACGGCGACGGCGACTCACTCCTCCTTTTCCTCCTCCTCCTCCTCCTCCTCCTCCTCCTCCTCCTCCACCTCCTCCTTTCCTCCTTCTCCCCCTCCTCTCATGAAAACAACACCCCCTTGTCGCACCCCAATCCGGCCAGAAGGGCGGGCTGGGCGTTCCGCCTTAGACTTCCGTGCCACTTACGAACCTGCAATTTATGTGGCCACTGGCAACTGGCAGCAGTTTCACACATGGAGGGCGGGTGGTTTGCAAAATGTGGGTCTCGCTGTAGCGCCGCGCGCTTTCACTTCAAACATTTGCAACAGCTTCAAGGATTGAAGGCGGGTGGCATTCAAAATGTGGTTATCGCCTTTGCGCCGCGAGCATTTGATGTACCAAACTGCAGGGGTTTTGCGGATTGAGGGAGGATGGTTTTCAAAATGTGGCTCTCGCTTAAATGCCACGCACATTCGTTTTAAACATGTGCAAACACTTCACGGATCGAGGGCGGTTCCGTTTTCACTGCTGTTTTCGCCCAAACTCCGCGCACATTCGTTTTCAACGTATGCCAAAGACTTGCGGATTCGAAAGGTTTGCCGTGCTCTAGCGAATCAAGACTGTCGAGGCGCAGCACTTACAGTGATTCTCGGTGTTGAATCCCAAAAGTGATGTTCCAGCTCGCCAAGACGCAACAGGTCAGGTTGACCCATGGCGTCGAAGTCCAAACAATGGTGCTTTGGCACGTTTCATAATTGTCGCACGGTTGTCTCTATACGAGGCTCGTCCCTAAGTGGAGATGGGCCCTTGTATGGGGCATATGAAGATAGAGCTCGGAAAAAGTGTGTCCCAACACTGGTGATGTGCCCTGGGTCTACGCTGGTCATCCTCCTCCTCGTCCTCCTCTGCCTCCTCCTGTTTTCCTCCTCTTCCTCTCATGTTCCTCCTCCTCCTTTTCCTGCTCCTTTTCCTCCTCCTCCTCCTCCGCCCATTTCTTCCTCACCCCATCCACCATTCCCTCGGGGCCGCGGAGCCGCCGCCGAAGGCGCACCCCACAGTTCCACCGACCACGCCCACTCGGACGCGTGGCCTCGGAGCGCGCGACGCGCGACGGGCGCCACCACGTGCGACTGCGCAACGGCGATCGGCGGCGACCCGGCGGCGATTCACACCGCTGGGCGGCTGGGAGGGGGAGCGGGGGGGGGAGTGGGAAGAGGAGGAGGAGGAGGAGGAGGAGGAGGAGGAGGAGGAGGACGAGGAGGAGGAGGAGGCGGGAGAGGAGGAGGAGGAGGCGGGAGAGGAGGAGGAGGGGAAGAAGGAAAAGGAGGAGGAGGAGGATGAAAAGGGAGGTGGAGGAGGAGGAGGAGGAGGAGGAGCAGGAGGAGGAGCAGGAGGAGAAGGAGGAGGAGGAGGAGGGAAGGAGGAGGATCCTGGCAACGGCTAGACAGATGCACCATTTTGACATGTTCACAACCCGAACCCCAGAGGAGTTAGGATCCAAAACATCGTGGGTCGGCGCGAGCTGCCGACGGCGCCCCCGCGCCCGAGCCCAACGAGAACCAGACCCACCCCGAGAATTACAACCGAACCGCTCAAGGCCACGCTGAAAGTCGAACCTGGTCCCAACCCAGCACATCCCACACACGCCCTTCGCTTCTGCCCATCCCTTAGCCACCATCCGTTGGCACTAGCCACAGGCGCCGCGAACCCTGTAAACCTCCCCAAAATCGGCTGCGCTACTACGGCCACTAGTTTCGTGTCAGAGCACCAACCCGCACCGCCAGGAAGTGATGCGGCGCGTGCCCCCCCCCTCCGAAACGTATAATGGTGGGCAAGAAGATCGTCGCGGCCCGCGACCGTAATGCGATCCCCAGACGATTTTGACATGACACGTCGGTCCTTGGATGGCCCTACGACCCTCGCGCGACAACAGGATGACCCCGCGACAATAACATGATTCACTGCGCGACGCCGCGACGGCTCCAAGACGACCCTAACGAGACCCCATGATGACTGCATCGCGATTTCGTGGGCCTGGACCGAATACGATCCCCAAGCGAAGCCATCACTCCAAGATGCTCCCAAAATGGCCCAACGACCCCCCACATGCCCATAATAAGGCCCCCATCTCGCCGTTGGGCGGAGCCGCCGAAGCCAGATTGCTGGGCGACCCCTCGATCATCTGCCAAAAGCACCGCAGATATGACCCGTCACACGCGCGAGCTGTGATGCGTTGGCTTGGCACGCCACGCTGTAGTGTTGCAAGGTCCTGGTCGGCGGCGCGTCGGACACTCCGGCCGCGCGCAAGAGGAGGAAGCTGCGACCCGAACGGCCGATCATGACTTGACCAGCTTGCCAGGCGCGGTTGCAGAGGATGTCACAACGTGTGAGGAGGTAGTCCACGCGCTCCTGCGGCAATCAATCGAAGCCTATAAGCGCCGACACTGCCGAGGCGCGCCCCCCCCCCGCCAGTTGGCCCCGCTGTTCGGCCAAACTGCGCATTCGGAAAGTCATCGGCGGAGCTGGGTCGCCGTTGATGGCACCCCCAGCACCGGGGCAGCTGGCGGCGACTCCTCAGCGCATTCTCGGGTAGGCCGCCTTGCGAAACTCGCAGAGGTCCGAGACCGCCACTGACCACGTCACCACCTCCCGCGCCGATCGTTTGAAGGGGGCCCGAGCTTAATCGCTGCTCGGGCCCCAAGATGCGGAGATGCCGCATGCCGCCGTGGCCGCCGTCTGAACCCACGCGGGCGAGGCAACTGGTCAGGGCGAGCACTGTTCATACAGGTCGTCCACCAGGCTCATGTAGTAAAGCCCGCCGTCCGGAGACTCCTCCAGCTGGACCGGGATCCCCGGGGCCAGCTTCACGAACACCGCGACTCCGGTGTCGCAGTCGGTGACAGCTCCCAGCTTGGACACGAGGATCGGGACGTCCTTCGCGAAACCGTTGATGGCGATGTCGCCCTCCATGCCCCTGCCGGTGATGCCGAACTTCACCTGGCCGTAGTGCAGCCGATGGGGCTTTCGTTGAGCCCCCATGGGGCCCCGAAACTTTCTCCTGGGCGCGGGGGGCGCATGGTGGAGGAGGGAGGACGGAGGAGGGGGACAAGGAGGAAAGGAGGAAGGAGCGCCGGGCACTGTCTCCTCAAAACGAGGGCCTAACACCACAGGATGGTTGGGAGAAACGAACGCGCACATTCGCATAACGAGACCCTATGCCCACTGCGGCCGCGAACGTTCTTCGGGGCGTGATCCACTCAGAGCAACCGCTCCGCTTTCGCATGCGCACAGTAAGACACCACTTCAGCACTCTTCTTGAGCGCTCGCTCTGGCAGAGAGTTCACCAGGGCACCGATCAGTGGCCCATGGCATCTAGAATGCCGCGCCCACCTTCGCCTCACCAGCGTCAGAAGCGCGGTTCATCTTGCTTGCAGGCCCCGCAGGGCTCTGGTCTTGCTGGCGAGTCGGTCTTTGGGCTATTCCCCAGAAAGGGCCGACTTGGCCGCTGGCAGCGATTCAATGGTTTGATGTCACGAAGCGTCTGTGCCGCAATATGGTACAATGGTGCGCGGTTGCGCAAGGACGTTTCGTGGCTCTGTAGGGGTCTCCGCCGAAGGCCCCAGTGGCTGCACTCGCATGCGGTCCCCCCGCCCAGGGCAGCGCTACGCGGTTTCATCGGGAGCTCCACCGAAGGCCCCAGTGGCTGCACTCGCATGCGGCTCCCCTTCTCAGGACAGCGCTTCGTGGCCTCATCGGGAGCTCCACCGAAGGCCCCAGTGGCTGCACTCGCATGTGGGTCCCCCACCGGGGACAGCGTTTCGTGGTCCCATACGGAGTTTCTTACTCATCCTACTGCCCCTCCTCTTCCTGCTCCTCCTCCCCCCCTGCTCCTCCTCCATCCTCGTTTGTGCCACCCTCCCTCTCGCGCCCTCTCCTCCCCGTGGCCGTGACGGGATTGCAGGCGGCGCACATCATGTTTTTTCCGTACAGGAAACTTGGAAAATTAGCCTGGCAATGGATCCAACCATATGCAGGTGTGGGTTCCGCAATGTTGAATCTCTTCTTCGATGGAGCTCCCCATGGCTCCACGAAACGCTGTCCTGGGTGGGAAAACCGTATGCGAGTGCAGCCATTGGGGCCCTCGGTGGACCTCTCGATTGAGCCGAGAAACGCGGTACTGGGCAGGAGAACCGCATGCGAATGCAGCCACCAGGGTTTTCGGTGGAGCTCCCGGCCACGAAAGGCTGTCCTGGGCGGAGGATCCGCATGCGAGTGCAGCCACTGGAGCCTCCGGTGGAGCTCCCTACGGGGCCACGAAACGCTGTCCAGGGTGGGGGGACCGTATGCGAGTGCAGCCACTGGGGCCTTCGGTGGGGCATCCGATAGGGACACAAAGCGCTGTCCTGGGTTGGGGAACTGCATGCGCGTGCAGCCGCTGGGGCCTTCGGCGGAGAAACGCAAGCGGTCAGCAGGGGGGAGCAGGAAGAGGAGAATAGAAGAAGCTAGCTGGGGTGGTTAATTAATGAGGAGTGAGGAGGAGCATGAGGAGCACGATGAGATCCGCCCGATGAATTGGAATAGCAGGCAGGAAAATCTGAACTGGCTTGGGACTGCGCGGCATTCCCAACAAGACATTTTGAGAGGGGAACGGGGACCCAACACGTCGGCGTATACTATGGAACTCTCGTTTTGAGGCGAATTGAGAAACATTGAGACTCATTGAGAGAAATTGAGATCGTTTGAGATAAATTGAAATATAATTCTCCGTTCAAACCGTGGATTAAGAGAAATTGAAACGAGAAAGGCGGTCAAGTTGAGGACAATTGAAAACGGTTGCGGTGTCCAATGGAAGTTTTTCGCAAGGGTTTGACGGCAATGCGATTTGGGAGCATGAGGAAAGCAGCAGAAGGATGGGCGGCAGGAGAAGCAGACGGCGAGGACCCGATGGCATCGACCATGGCAACTGGAGCCAAAATATATTTCCCAAACGAGGGCAAACGGTGGAGGATGCAAAGGGCTGTCTGGCAGGGTTTCTGCAAGTCTTCTCAGGGGCTGCCGCCGCCCCTTTCGCCGCAGAGCGCCGCATGCATCGGGCCCCGCTTACCCAGCGAAGAGCAACACATGTTCACCGTGGAAGTACATCAGGTCCACGCTCTCGCGGCAACGATTCCTCGCAAATTTGCCTGGAGATGGCCCTCACCATATGCAAATGTGGGTTCCGCAATTATGAATACTTCATCTTCAATGGATCTCCACACGGGTCCACGAAGCGCTGTCCTGGGTGTGGGAACCGCATGCGAGTGCAGCCACTGGGGCCCTCGGTGGAGCTCCCGATCGAGCCGAGAAACGCGGCCCTGGGCAGGGGAACCGCATACGAGTGCAGCCATTGGGGCCTCCGGTGGAGCTCCCTACGCGGCCATGACGCTGTCCTGGGTGGGGGGTACCGCATCCGAGTACAACCACCAGGGCCTTCGGTGGAATCCCCGTTTGAACCGAAAAACTTGGTCGTGGTTGGGGGGACCGCATGCGAGTGCAGCCACTTGGCCTTCGATGGAATTTCCGATTGAGCCGAAAAACGCGATCCTGGGCGGAGGGAGCCGCGTGCGAGTGCAGCCACTGGGGCCTCGTCGGAGCTCCCGACGGGGCTACGAAGCGCTGTCGTGGGCGGAGGGAGCAGCACGCATGTCGGGCCACATGGGCCTTCGGCGGAACTCCGGATGAGGCCACGAAGCGCTGGCGTGAGTGCAAGAAGCGCATGCGAGTGCAGCAACAGGGGCCTTTTGCGGGGCTCCCCACGGGGCCACGAAGCGCCTTCCTGGGTCGGAGGTCCGCATGCTAGAGCAGCCGCCGGAACCGTCGGTGGAGCCCATATATGGGGCCACGTAGCGCTGTCCTGGGTGGTAGAACCGTATGCGAATGCAGCCACCGAGGCCTTCGGTGGGACGCCCCATGGGGCCACGAAGTGCGGACGTGGGTGGGGACGCCTGGGGACGCGCCTGCGAATGCAGCCGCCGGGGCCTTCTGTGGAGTTCCCGACGGGGCCGCGACATGCGATCGTGGGCGGAGGGGATCGCATGCGAGTGCAGCCGCTCGGGTTCTAGGTGGAGCTCTTTTTCGGGCTACGAAACGCCCGCCTGAGAGGGGGAACCCCATGCTACTGCAGCCGGTGGGGCTCTCGGTAGCAACCCCAATGGCGCCGCGAAGCGCAGTCCTAGGCGGGGGAGCCGCAGGCGAGTGCAACCGCTGGGGCCTTCGGCGGAGCTCCCTACAGAACCCTAAAGTGGGGAAGGAAAAAGGGGGCGAGGAGGTGAGGAGGAAGGAACGCGGAAGACTCTCTTCGAAACGAGGACCTAACACCACGAAATGGTTGAGAGAGGTGACGCTGGCGAAGAACAGATTGGGGGATGCCCCCCCAGAGCCGCTAACAAACTCGGGCATTCCAGAAACATGTTCCCTTTTACCCAAGGCAAAGAAGATATTGATCCCGCGGGTCCCGTTCCAAAACGTACAATCGCAATGGCGTGTCCCGATCCAAAGGGACATCGAGCCGTGTTCAAACTGCTGCACGGGCGACACTTCTGGGGAAAATTTCACACGCGCAGGCCGCCTTCCGAGAAACAAAAACGATTTCGCACCAGCAAACGTGCTCAACTTTCGCCTCCCCGTTGACGCCACCCCCAAGTGGAGCTGAAGGAAGCACGCCAATGTCGACGGTATCCCATCCGGACTGGAGGCCCCTCCGCAGGTCAAGGAGGCGCTGGAGGCCGGGGGGCCGCCGACGGCGTTGCTTTGACCATGAGCATTGGACCTGCCCCGGACGTACCCCTCTTCGACAGCGCAGTGGACGTCGTCTTGTGTCGCGTCGTTGTGGCTGTCACCGCGCTCGGGGCAGTCCGCAACGCATCTGCGGACGTGCCCTTCATGCATCGCGTCGTTGTGATGTCCGCTGCTCTTAGGACACTCCGCAACGCAATTGTGGACACGCCCCTCGTTCGCCGCGTCGTCGCGGCACTAAGCACCACCAACTGCACGATAGTCCAGAGAAGCGCGCAAAAGGGATCTCGCCCTGCAGACCTGAAGGGCGCCACGAGAAAAACGACATATAGTCCCAGACCTGCTTCATCACCCCTTGGAGCGTTGACAACGTAGTCGCCAGACACTCCACTGAAGTCCCACTCTGATCCGAACTCTTAGTCGCCTGCATTTCCTAAGACCCCCGCAACGAAGTTGCGAGGAACTCACGGCCATGCGGCTCCGACGGCGTTTCCAAAAAGGCGTTACTTTCTGTTTGGCGATGACGGGCGTCATGGGGGGGGAGGGCGGAGGGGGTATGACAATACGCCCCCCCCCGCCGTGTGGCTCCGGCACCAACAGCCGCGCCCGTGCGCACGACGCGACGAGCGACGAGTGACGAGCGACGGCGACGACGCGAGCAGCATGTAAGTGGCGATCTGCCCATTGCGCTTGTGTACACCACAACGCTCGCGTGCACCACAGCGCCTGCGTACACCGCAACAACCGCGTGCAACGCACAGCCCGTGTATACCACAATACTTGGGAGCACTACAGCGCCGGTGCACATACACCGCAGCAGCCATGTGCAACACAACGCCTGTGTACACCACAGTGCTTGCGTGCACCGCAGCGCCTCTGCACGCCACAACGCCTGTCTACACCACAGCATCCGCGTGCAACGCAACGCTGGTGCACCCCACAGTGCCTGCGCGCATAGGACAGGTAGAAGGAGCATGTACGTCAGGGTTTTATGCGGACAACTAAACGCCACGCCAGGAAACTTCTGATAATCGAATGCGAAGTGTTTCCCTCCTCCCTCTCCTCCTCCTCCTCCTCCTCCTCGTCCTCCTCCTCCTCGTCCTCCTTTTCCTCTTTCTTACCCCCTGTCGCGCGGCTTGGCGTTACAACGCACGTGCGCATTTCAGCGCGCACCGCAGAATGGTCGATTGAATCGGTCCACTTGGTCCTCGGACGGCCAGTCTAGCTGAAGCCTCCTGGACGCAAGCGGGGGTTCAGGTGACGCGGGCGGACTCGGGGGGACTCGTAGATTCCAGCGGCGCTCCTTTGTCAAACTGATGCTGCGTTGCACGCGGCTGCTGTGGTGTACATCGGCGGCGTGGTGTACACAGGCGCTGTGGCGCACGCGGGCGCTGTGATGTACGCAGGCGTTGTGGTGCAGATTGCCACCTACATGTTCGTGCTACCCGTCCTCCGTCATTCCTAGCCATTCCCAAACGCCGCCGGCGCGAAAAGTGACGTCATCGACCCCCTCCCCCCCCAGACGATTGCCGTCATCGGCCCGGATTTAAAAACAGGCTCCAGCCGCGTCCGCGCGCACGACGACGATGGGCGACGAGCGACGAACCACGGGAGACGACGACGAACGACGACGACGACGACGACGACGACGACGCCTGCGGACCAGACACCTATGCGGATTCCTACGCGGACACCTACGCTGAACCCAGTGCGCACGGCGGCAGTACCCGGAGCGCACTGGGGGGGGGAGCGTTACGTCAAAGGGGGGGGGGGGAGCGGGGGCAATGACGCCCGTCATGCCCCAAGCCATAAATAAATGGCCTCCAACATAGTTGGAAATCACCCTGGGAGAGAAGCAAACCACGGCGGCGGATGAGTTCCGCCCTCCTCGAAGATCTTGACGGCGTATTTGCTCTGGCAGGTGTCCGCCTCGTCGCTCGTCTTAGCGACCACGAGGTAATTGAACACGGAGAGCAAAGATGCAAATGTTGCCGGACACGAAAAGGATGATGAGGGAAGCGGGCCGTGTCGGCAAAGGGTAATGGAAGGGCGCTGGAGCTCCGCTACCAACAATGAAAAGGGATGCGTTCTTCGCAGAGGCGAACACCACAGTAAAACACGCGTTTAACACAGGCACAATCAAATGCAACCTGCCGCATCCCCGGGCCAAAACGGCAATGGAAAAAAAAGGCGACTGGACAGGGCAACGGAATTAGGAACTATCAGTACGTTACCTCTCGCATGGAGGGGGAAGGAGGAGGAGGAGAGGGGGGAAAGACGAAGGAAAAGGAGGGGGGAGGAGGTGCAAGAGGAGGAAGAGGAGGAGGAGAAGGAAGAAGAGGAGGAAAAGGAAAACGAGGAGGATGAGGAGGAGGAGGAAGACGACGACGAGGGCGAAGCGCCTTCTGGAACGCCTCTCATGGGGAGGGCACGACCAGACCCCAGCACGGGCGAGGGGCGCCCCAGCTGCACAAGGCCCCGCCCCCCCCCCCACCGAGGCCGAGGGCGCGGCCGCAGGCGTCCACCGCGGAGCTGCGCGCGGCCAAAGAAGGCTGCAGGGCGGCACGGTCCATGCCAGCGAGAACCTGAGAGGGGGCGCCAGGTACGAGCCAGCCTCTTCCTTCTCATCATCATCATCATCATCATCATCATCATCATCAGCATCATCAGCATCATCATCATCATCATCATCATCATCATCATCATCATCATCATCATCATCATCATCATCATCATCATCATCATCATCAGCATCATCGTCATCATCATCTTCATCATCATCATCATCATCATCATCATCACCATCATCATCATCATCTTCATCTTCAGCATCAACAACATCATCCCGCCTCCCCCTCCTCCTCCCCTTCCTCTTCATCCACCTCCTTTTCCTCGTTTTCCTCCTCCTCTTCCTTCTCTCATCCATTATCCCTCTCCTTCCTCCCCCGTCCCTTCCGCTCCGACCAACGCATCGTTGGATTGGTCACTAAAGCTCCGACTACCCGAGTTCAGAGACAATCTCACAGAAGACTGGTCGACATTGAAGCTCAGAAGAGCCCGTAGAAGCCTCGAAAGACGGAATGAAGAGGTGTTCCGCCGCACTGCACCTAAGAACAAATACCCCAAATACATGTGTGCGCCGAAGGCATTACTATGTATACATATCAAGGGCGTGTTTCGTCCGCCACAGGCATTGAGACGGACCAATCGTCCTTGCCTGACGAGCCCTGTGCCTTCTATCAAGCGTCGAACCGCAGTTGGACCCTAATGACAAGCTGTCCAGGCCTGCGCCATGTTCGACCAACGACGCCGGAAAAGGGATGCCCGATTCGGACGACCCGGGCCGCGACCCACCTCCGCCGCGAGCAGGGGAGTTCAGGACTTTCCTGGAGAGGAGGCGGGGGAGGACGAGGAGGAGGAGGGGGGGAAGGAGGGGGATGGGGAGATCATGGCCTTCCTGGAGAAAGCCGAGGCTGAACTGGGGGAGACCCCCCTCCTCCCCCCGCCTTTCCCCCCTCCTGTGACTGCCTTTCCTCCTGAATTGAAACTGCGAACTCACAAGAAGATAAGGGAGGCCGTGGAACGCAGATGGCAACAAAAAAAATCTGCGCCTGGTCTCGGGTTGATGCCGGTCCCCCTTTTCGATCATGGCCCGTCCGAGTCAACATGGGGCCCGTTCGCCCAATAATCTGCTCAGCAGTCCGCGTGCTTCATCGTCCTCCCGAACCGGATACTGATACGGATACCGATATCGACATCGATACCGACACCACTACTTGCCGACGCCGATACTGACACCGATACCGAAGCGAACCGCCTCTTACCGATACCGATATCGACTCCGAAACCTCCTCCCCCCTCATGTTTTCCGCTTTGCCCCTTCTCCCTCCTCTTCCTCCTCCTCCTTTTCCTCCTCCTCCTCCTCCTCCTCCTCCTCCTCTTCCTCCTCCTCCTCCTCCTCCTCCTCCTCCTCCTCCTGTTCCTCCTCCTCCTCCTCCTCCTCCTCCTCCTCCTCCTCCTCCTCCTCCTCCTCTTCCTCCTCCCCCCATCAGTCAACGCACCCTTTCCGCACCACCATCCTTTAGCCATTGCTGCTCCTTTGCCCTGCGCGCGCTGCCCGATGCACTGACTGCTTCTGCTTCTGCAGCTATACCACTTGGCTCTAGGGAAGCGGAAAAGGAGCGAGCCTGCGGCGCGCGCGTGCGTCGGCCGGCAGACCGGCCTCCTCCCTTCAGTGTTACCCTATTGTATGCTTGACAGCAGTATCCCTTCTCCCCCATGGCATCGGCGGAGCCCACTGACCATGATAGATAATCGGAAGATCTTGCAAGGATTATGAATGCCCAGGTAAGAAATTGTTGATCAGCCGAAAATACGGCACAGCCGTTAGCTTCGCAACGCGTGGGATCACAAGAACGAGCGCTCGGACCTCCGAGCGTCTAGATCATTGTTTGAATGCGTGCTTGATGTTCCGCGTAGACTATGGACGTTCTGCTCGAACTGGCACCCTAGCCCGTCTAGGCGCGCAGTAAGATAGCCCAAGATTGCTCCGAGTGGGTATTCTCCAATGTGCCTCAAGGAATATATCCAAGATGGGACTACTTGTTTGGGCGCCTGCTCGGTTGGCTGAAGCTTCCCCCGCCCTCCAAGATGGCTCCAGAATGCAGTGTCACCTATCGGCCCTCGAACGGGTCAGCGGGTGGTCATGCTTTGCATTTCTTTCAGGTGCGAGCATGGCTGGCAGCCGATAGCTCCTGGAGCATTGCTCGCCATAGGGGCTACGAGCTCCGCTCCGCGATCCACGGAGCTTCGCGCCTGAAAAGAAGCCTAAGCGTAGATCGGGCGAATGGAAGACCTCTCGCCCCCCCCCCCCCCCCCCCCCCCAGAATCCCCCCAAATGCTCCAACCGAATCTTGCCGAGAGAGAGAGAAGAGAGATAGAGAGAGAGAGAGAGAGAGAGAGAGAGAGAGAGAGAGAGAGAGAGAGAGAGAGAGAGAAGAGAGAGAGAAGAGAGAAGAGAGAGAGAGAGAGAGAGAGAGAGAGAGAGAGAGAGAGAGAGAGAGAGAGAGAGAGAGAGAGAGAGAGAGAGAGAGAGAGAGAGAGAGAGAAAAGGGAAATCTCGAACCAGATTTCAAACCAGATCTTGCCGCGAGAGAATCTCCAAACGGATCTCCAATGCAATATTCCGAGACACGTCGGGGCCCAAGCAGAAACTCAAACGAAATCTTGCCACCGCTAAATCCCGAGCGAAATCTCAAACGACATCGCGCCGCTGCCACATCCCAAACAACTTCTCGAACGAAATCTCGCCCCTTCCCAATCCCCAACAAGATCTCAAACGAATTCCTGGGCGAACAGGAACTCAAGCGCAATCCCCCCCAGAACCTGCTGGCCACGCTTCGCGCCGCGTGCGGCGCGGTGGTAAAGCACAACTTCATGGTAGTCGAGCGCTTTGTCATCGGGGCAATGCTGATCGGAGCTGCGCGCGCCTTGGGAAGAAGCGCGCACTGCGGCGCGGACGGGCGTTCCCCGCCCCTCGATCGAGCGACTGCCTCGGCCGCGACGCTGGGCATCGAACCTGGAGATCGGCGCCGCACCGCCCGCCGACGGCCCTAATTCAGCAGGCGCACTGGCGCGCTTAGCGGCCACCGCGGGCACGGGCCTGCAGGCCGCTACGTTGCGGGGCTCGCAACCACCATTCCCTGGGCGAGCCGACTAAGGGCACCGCTTCCGGCGCGCGCGCGAGAATCGCCTGCGCCCGCGCATGGCCCAATCGGATTGGATTCGGCGGTGCATCTTGGGCGGAAGCGTCTCGGGGCGGGGGCGAACGGCCCAGGGCTCACAAGCATGCGCGTTATTTTTGGAACCAACTCTTGGAGGTAACAGCCCTAGCGGGCGCTGACAAAGTTGACCCCCCCCCCCCCCTGGCGCCGGAGCGGTCCCGCGACGTTTTTGTCTTGGGGGTGGATGCAATTGGGGCTGCGCGCGCGGTGACATGCCATGGGCCCCTTCTTCGCCCTCTTGCTTAGCTCCCCCCTCTCCTCATACTGCTTACTCCACGCCTCCGCGACCTCTGGCTTCTCCTCGGCAACCTCCGCGGGCACCTGAATGCTGAAAGCTCCCGGCACAGTCTGCCCGAGTCCCTGAGGTTGTTCTCCTGCTGCTGCCCCGGCGGCCCCTGCTGCCCCCCTGGGCCGGCGGTAACCTCGTTGGCCCCTCCGGGGCAGCTAAGGGCGACGTGCCCCTCACCGCCGCATTTAAAGCGTGATCGCTCGCTGTGGGGCGCAAGCCCTTGGCCTCATGTACCTCCTCCTTTAGCTCCTCCGTTGCCTCCTCCTGAATACCATCCACGGCAACCTCCGTTGCCGCCATTGCCTCCTCCTGCATTTCCCTGGTAATTTTCTTGACCTCCGCATCCTCCTTTGCCACGCTGGCCGCCTTGGTAACCTTTAATAGTTGCTGTTGTAGTTGTACTGGTAACCTCCGCATTGAAATCCTTTTACCGGTCTTTCCCCCCCCTTTGCCCCCCCCCTGACCCTTACCTTTGGCAACTCCTCTGTTCGGGCAGCCGCGGCCGACGTGGCCTCCAACTCACAGGAGGTCCGGCGTAGCGGTGTTCCACGGGGGCCGCAATGAGGCCTCGCCGCCCATGGCGGGCTGCGACCTGCTAAACTGTAGCCACACTTTCGTTCGCCCGGGGCGCCGAGCGGCGGGCGCCCTCAGGGCGCCGCCCTGACGCATCGCCGCCCCCGGCGGGCAGCGGCTTGAGAACAATCGCCCATGCCGTGGGCCCCTGGGGGGCCCAGCTGGGGGTGCCCCGCGCGCGCCAGCGTAGACGTCGCCGCCCTTGGGGCGCCGCTATCAACGCCGCCGCTTGTTGGGCCCCGAAAGAACTCAAACGAAGCGGCCCCCATCGGGTGGCCACCGCGAGACGGCGCCGCCCCCTGGGGGGCAAAAGAGACGGGGGCGCGGAGAAGCGCGCGGCCACGGGGCCCGCGGGCGGGCGGCGGCGCAAGCGCCGCGGCCGCCGCGCCTGGGCGCCCCAGCAACCCCAATAAGCAAGAAAGGTCCTGGCGGGGCTTTCGGCCTGTAGAACCCCCATGGAAGCGCGAGCCGGGCAGCGGCGCCCGCCGCTCGGGCAACGCAAATCGAAGCATTCGAAGCCGCGCCCGCCCTTCCCGCCCGCGGCCCGCGGCGCGACGGCCGCGCCAGGCCGCGAAAATTGTTGGCGGGGCCGCGGCGGCAGGGGGCCCCGCGGGCGCGCGCCGATGGCGGCCGCCTCGACATCGGCGCTTCAGCGCGCGCGGGCGCGCGCGCCGACTGCAACTGGCGGGCGCGCGCGCGCGAGAGCTGCGCGCGGCCATGGCGCGCGGGGGGGCGCCTCGCCAGGCCCGCGCCCCACCGCGCGCTGCCGCGCATTGGGCGACCCCTCCGCCTTTGCGCGCCGCGCCGCGGCGCGCGGCCATGCGGGCATCCATCGCGGAGGCATGGCGGCCGCGCGAAAACTTCCCAGCCATCTCGGGGGGCCGCGGCGGGCGCCCCTGCGCCGCGCCCCCCGCGGCCCCGGCCCGGGCGACCCTAACCTTCAAGGACCTCGCGGGCCGCGCTACCCGTGGAGCGCGCCGCCCGCGGAGCGCGCCGCCTGCGGAATGCGCCCGCCAAGCGCGGCCCCCCCGAGGGCTGCGCGGCGCCTGCCGGGCTGGCGAGGGCAAGGGCGCAACCCAGGGGACTTCGCCGAAGCCGGCGCGAAACGCCATCGCGACGCTTTCGCGCGCGCGCCGGGGCAGACGCCCGATCGCCCGCCTGGAATGCCTGGGGCCCCCCCGGGCAATCCCTGAAGAACTGTCGCCGCATCCGATCCCGGTCAAACATCCCCAAGGCAACCGCAGGCAATGTCACGGGACATCGCGCCCATCGGAAAAACGCCCTAGGGGATCTGCAGGGCATATCCCGGGACATCTCCCGGGGAATCTTGCCCCTCGGAAATCTCGAGCCGTGGAAATCTCCCCGGAAATCTTGCCCCTCGGAAATCTACGAGGGAATCTCCCGGAAAATGTTGCCCCCCAGAACCCCCCCTGCAAATGTACTCGGAAATTGTGTGTGTTCGATTTTTTGCTTCCGAACAGAAAATGCGCCCCTCGCAGAAACCTCCGGCACCCCCCCGGGAAATCTCTCTCGCGCGCATCGCCTACAAATTCCAAGCACACCCCGCATGCCCGAAAAACGACCCCAACAATCACAGAAATCCCCGGGAAATCTTCCGGAAAATCGTGCCCGTCGGAAATCTCAATTGATTTGTTTCGGAAATCTCGCCCCTCGGAAATCCCCGTCGAACTCTCTTGGAAAATTGCGCCCCTCGGGCACCCCCATGGAAATGCAAGACGCGCCCTGGAAATCTCCGGAAAATATCCCGGGAAATCTTGCCCCTCGGAAATCTCAATGGAAGTCTCGCCCCGCGGAAATCTCCGTGGAAATCGCCCGGGAAATCTTGCCCCTCGGGAATCCCATTGGAAATGTGTCAGGAAATACCCCGTTGTCTCCCATGGGGAATCCCCCTGAAAATCCACCGGGGAAGCTCCCCGAAAATCGCGCCCTTTCGGGTGCCTCCACGGGCAGCCTCCGGAGGCAATTCCAACCTTGAAGCGGAAATCCCCAAGGGGATCTCCCCCGGACCCCCGCGAACCCCCCCAAACAAAAACTGCGTCTGGCGAACTTTATCCAATGAGTCGGGCCCTGCGAAAGACGCCCCTTGGTTGACTCCAAAGGAATCCAACTGGATTGCTTCGGCAACCCTCTGGAGACTGGCGGGCGGCGAAAAGCAGCGATTGCTGGGAATGAATCTGGCCGGAATCAGCGGAGGGTGGGGCCGCGGGAAAATCGCTGCACACCCTCGGAAAAGGCCGCGGGAGAGCATGCCCTCGAGGGAACTGCAAGAACACTTTGCACGTGCCCTTCGGCCCCCTGGCGCGGCCCGCGGACGCGCGGCCGCCCCGCCCCCTCGCGCCCGCCCCTCCGCGGGCCGCGCGGCCGCGCGAGCACGTGCGGGCGCTCTCGCAGAGCAGCCAAGCGCTCTCGGCCTCTCCCACCACATTCCGCCAAAACGCGGTTCGTCCCCCTCTCCCGCATCCGCGCGCGCTCAGGCGCCCGCGGCGAAGTCGCCGGCCCCGCCCCTCGCGCGGCGCGTCGGGCAGGCCCCCGGCGCAAGATGCCCTGCCCCATCGAAGGCGGCCCCGCGCCCCGAGCGAGCGGCGGGCCCGACCCGCCAAACAACGGCGCCGCCCGCGCGCCGCGGCCCGCGGCCGCCGCGCGCGCGGAGCCGTCGCGGGCCGGGGCCGCCCTGGGCGGCAGCACCGTCGCCCCCGCGGGCGCGGCCCACATCGGCTCCGAAAATGAGCGCGGGGGCGCGGCGCGCAGCGGCCCCGCCCCCCGCCGCGCAGCGCCGTGGAATTCACAGCACGCGGAATACAATCATAATCAGGATGAGGACGGACAGCGCGCTCCAAGGCACCGCGGCACCCTTCCCTCTTCGACCCGATATTTGCCACTTCTGCTGGCCAGCCCCTCACTATGTCCGCGGGGCAGGCCACGCCCCGCGGCCGCGCGGTGCGACGCCCCTTCGGGCTGAACCCTAAGGATGCGCGATGGGCAGGGCGCCCCGCGCCACCCTCGAGCACTTCGTCGCTGCGTCGCCGTCGAGGGGGGCCGCGTTCTAGGGGGTGTGCGATGGGCAGGGCGCTGCGCGCGTTCCGTGCCCTCCAGCTCGCAGGTGGGCGCGGCCCCACTGATGCGCGATCGGCAGGGTATCCTTGGCCATGGGCCGCCCTTGCCCCCCCCCCTTTCGACGGGGGGCCGCGGCCCCGGGGACGCGCGGCGAGCTGGGCGCCCGCGCCCCCCCCCCCCCTCCCCCCCCCCCCCCACCCCCCGCCACCACCGCCACCGCCCGGCCGCCGCACCGCCACCACCGCGCGCTGCGCACTCACCCACGCACGCACACACGCACGCACGCACGCACGCACGCACACACGCACGCACGCACGCACGTACACACACACAACACACACACCACACACACAAACACATTAAACACACACACACACACACACACGCACGCACGCACCACGCACGCTCGCACCACACGCACACACGACGCGGCACACGCACACACACGCACACAGTCACCACGCACACGTCACACACGCACACAAAACAACGCACACACACCACCACACCCACCACCACCACCACCACCACCACCGCCGCACCACATCACACACGCACCACACACACCGCGTGAATGAATGGCCGTCGCTAGCAGTAATAGCGCCGCCGCGCCCTCAGGCGGGAGTCGAGGCGCGCGACAATTCCGCCGTCGATCTGCCCCCCGAAGCCGAAAGAGAGAAAGAAGAAGACACCAAAAACAAAAAAAAAAAACAATGACCCAGACCGCTGCGCGGGGGGCAGCGGGGGGCGGTGGTGGCACGTTTTTTTTTTTGGGGGGGGGGGGAGACAACCGCGACCCGCGGCACTAATATGCGCCGAGCCTAGAATAAACGAACTACCAACGCCAAGATGTGCTTAGAAGTGGCGCTGCGAAATCTATTGCGCGGGCCTGGGCAACCAGAACCATCAGCAGAATCCATTGCGCAGGCCCCGACATTCATAATCGCAACACATGACGCGCAATATTCAAATATTCGACCCTGGTCTGATATACCCTAATTATGCCCACCTGTTCTCGCCAATTCCACAAACCAAGACGTTCTGCACAGCTCAGATACATCCTAATCCGCGCCATCGGGTTCGACGCGGATTCCCCCCGCGGGGGGCCCTTTAGTGGAGGGCAACAATAAGACTCCAGTGAAGGAGGCGCGCATGAACATTTCCCAACCATCCTATGGCGTTGGGTCGTCGTTTTGAAGAGACAGCGCCCCGCGTTCACTCCTTCCTCCCTCTGTCCCCTCCCTCCCCCCACTACCACAGCGCGCCCCATCGCACGTTTCGTGGCCCCATCCATAGGGAGCTCCACCGAGGGCCCCAGTGGCTGCGTTGGCATCGCAGCACCGCGCACATTTCGGCACACCCCTCAGACGTTTCGTGGCTCCACAGGGAGCTCCACCGAGGGCCTCAGTGGCTGCGTTGGCATGGCGGCACCGCACGCATTTCGGCACACCCCTCACACGTTTCGTGGCCCCATAGGGAGCTCCACCGAGGGCCCCAGTGGCTGCGTTGGCATGGCGGCACCGCACACATTTCGGCACACCCCCCACACGCTTCGTGGCCCCATAGGGAGCTCCACCGAGGGCCCCAGTGGCTGCGTTGGCATGGCGGCACCGCACACATTTCGGCACACCCCTCACACGTTTCGTGGCCCCATAAGGAGCTCCACCGAGGGCCTCAGTGGCTGCGTTGGCATGGCTGCACCGCACCCATTTCGGCACACCCCTCACACGTTTCGTGGCCCCATACGGAGCTCCACCGAGGGCCCCAGTGGCTGCGTTGGCATGGCGGCACCGCGCCCATTTCGGCACACCCCTCACGCGCTTCGTGGCCCCATAGGGAGCTCCACCGAGGGCCCCAGTGGCTGCGTTGGCACGCCGGCACCGCACGCATTTCGGCACACCCTTCACGCGCTTCGTGGCCCCATAGGGAGCTCCACCGAGGGCCCCAATGGCTGCGCTGGCATGGCGGCACCGCACCCATTTCGGCACACCCCTCACACGTTTCGTGGCCCCATAGGGAGCTCCACCGAGAGCCCCAGTGGCTGCGTTGGCATGGCGGCACCGCGAACATTTCGGCACACTCCTCACGCGTTTTGTTGCCCCATAGGGAGCTCCACCGAGGGCCCCAGTGGCTGCGTTGGCATGGCGGCACCGCACCCATGTCGGCACACCCCTCACACGTTTCGTGGCCCCGTAGGGAGCTCCTCCGAGGGCCCCAGCGGCTGCGTTGGCACGGCGGCACCGCACCCATTTCGGCACACCCCTCACACGTTTCGTCGCCGAGGGCCCAGGTCAACGCTTCGTGGCCCCATAGGGAGCTCCACTGAAGGCCCCAGTGCTACCGCCCGCATGCGTCCCGCACGCCCAGGACAGCGCTTCGTGGCCCCATAGGGAGCTCCACCGAAGGCCCCAGTGCTACCGCCCGCATGCGTCCCGCACGCCCAGGACGGCGTTTCGCGGCGCACCTTTCGTGGCCCCATAGGGAGCCCCACCGGAAGCGGCACCCACAAAGCGATATTCACAATTGCATATGGTTTGGTCCTTCGCCAGGATAATTTTTGTGGCACGTTGCGATATGATTCCTTTCGTGGCGGGTTTCAATAGGGCGCATTTAGTGCATGGTTTCAATGGGATTCCTTGCGTAGGGGATTACAATAGGATTCCGTTTATGGACGATGGCAATGGGATTCTTTCTGTGGAGGACTACAGCACGATTCCTTGCGTGACGGACTTCAACGGGGGGTATACGCTAAGACTCCTTTTGTGAAAGGTTACACTAGGATTCCTGACCACGATGGAAACCACCGCAACCGCAAGTTCACAAAAAGATTCCATGACGGGCGCAATCCCAAATTTACATGGCAGCGTTTCGCACTTGCACTCACGGTTCACTCTGCACTGCGCGCAGCGCATGCAATTACACGCGCCTTCGCCTTGCAAACATCACCCCAGGAACCATCTTAATAACACCAAAGGTGACCTGTGGGACCTGCGGGACCTGTGGAACCTGCCGGAATTGGGAGAAATGTTGGGAGCGTGAGCCCTGTGGAACTTGTGGGAGCTGTGCGGGCTGCGGTAGCTGTGGGACCTGAGGGACCTGCGAGACCTGTGGGACCCTTGGGACCTGTGGGACGCGTGGGCCTGGTGGGACCTGTGGGGCCTTCGAAATTGCAAAACTTGTCGTCCCTGCGAGACCTGTGGGACCTGTGGGACCTGCGGGGCTTGCGCCACCTGCGACACCTGCCTGACCTGTCGGACCTGTAGGACCTGAGGGACTCGTAGGACCTGTGGGACCTGCAGGACCTGCGATACCAGTGGGACCTGTGGCGCCTGTGGCACCTGTAGGCCCCGTGGGACCTGCGGAACTTGCGGGGCCTGCGGGACCGGCGCGACATGTGGGACCTGTGGGACCTGTGGGACCGGAGGGGCTGGGTGGACCTGTGGGGCCTGTGGGACCTGTAGGGCCTGAGGGGCCTGTGGGGCATGCGTCGCCTGTGGGACGTGTGGGACATGCGGGACCTGCGCGACCTGCGAAACCTGTGGGACCTGCGGGTCCTGCGGAACCTGCGGGACCTGCGGACCCCGTGGCCCTTGTAGGACCTGTAAGCCCTATCGGGCCTGTGGGACCTGTGGGGCCTTCGGGGCATGTGGGACCTGGGGGGACTGGGACTTGCGGGGCCTGCGGGACTTGCCAGACCTACGAGGCCTGCGGGGCTTGCGGGACTTGTAGGACCTGTGGGACATGTGGGGCATGTGGGACTTGTGGGACATGTGGGATATGCTGGGCCTGCGGGATTTGTGGGACCTGCGCGACCTGCGGGACTTGTGGGACTCGTGGGACCTGTGCTGGCGGCGGGACCTGTCGGACCTGCGGGACCTGTGGGACCCGGGGGGCCTGTGGGACCTGTGGGACCTGAGGGACCTGGGAGACCTGCGGAACCTGTGGGACCTGTGAGAGCTGCGGGACCTGCGGGACATGTGCGACCGGTGGACCTGCGAGAACCTGTGAAACCTGTGGGGTCATTCATACCTGTGGGACCTGTGGCACCTGCGGACCTGCGGGACCTGCGGGTCCTGTGGGACCTGTTGGACCTATGGGTCCTCTGGGACCTACGGGACCTGTGGGAATTGCGGGACATGCGGGACCTGCGAGACCTTTAAAACCTGTAAGACCCGTGGGGCCTGCGGAACCTGTGGGACGTGCGGGACCTGCATGTGGGACCTGTGGGACCTGCGGGGCCTGCGGGGCCTATGGAGTATGCGGGACTGGCGGGTCCTGCGCGACCTGCGAGACCTGTGGGACCTACGGACCCTGTGGATCCTGTGGGGCCTGCGGGACCTGTGGGGCTCGTGGGACCTGTAGGACCTGTGGGACCTGTGGGACCCAGTGGGACCTGCGGGACCTGCGGGGCCTGCGGGGCCTGCGGGACCTGCGAGACCTGCGCGACACGCGGGACCTGCGGAACCTGTGGAACCTATGGGACATGTGAAACATGTGGGACCTGTGGGGCCTGTGGGACCTGTGGGGCCCGCGAGGCCTGTGGGACCCTTGGGACCTGTGGGACGTGTGGGACCTGTAGGACCTGCGAGACCTGTGGGACCTTTGGCACCTTCTTTGCGACTTGTGGGTCCTGTGGGACCTGTAAGACCTGTAGGACCTGTGGGACCTGTGGGACCTGCGGGACCTGTGACACCTGCAAGACCTTGGGACCGGTGGGATCTGTTGGGCCTGAGGGACCTGTGGGACCTGTGGGACCTGCGGGACCTGCGGGACCTCCGGGACCTGTGGCACCTGTGGCACCTGTGCGGCCTGTGGGACCTGCGGGACCTGCGGGACCTGCGGGACCGGCGAGACCTTCGAGACCTGCGGGACCCGTGGGACCTATGGGACCTGTGGGACATCTGGGACACGTGGGACCTGTGGAACCTGTGGGACCTGTGACCGCCGAGGACCCAAGTAAGGCCCTGAATTCTGGGACCGCCAGGCACCCAAGTAAGGACCTTACTTGGGACCCCGGGAATTCCTTATTAAATTTGGTGGATCGACAGATGTCTCGCACTTTGGGACCATCGAGGCCCCCCGGGGGGCATTTATTAAGGAACCAGAAGTTTCCTTACGTCCACCATGTTTTCTTGGAGCGGAAAGACCCAAAGTTCAAACGTCCCGGCGTGGCCGTCGGAGGCCCCCAACCAGCCACCCAGCTTGGAAACGCGCGGCAAATGTTTCGCCGAGGCTGAACGCGACTCTGCTGCCGTCGCCACCGTAGCTGCACTGCATCCGGTGATCCACTGGCCTCAGGGCCCCGAAGAGTAAGCCTCCTAGCGGTGTCCTGACGACCTCCTGGAATCTGGGGGGAGACCGCCGGGGGACCTCCCCTGGTCCTCTTGGGGGCCTCCCGCAAACTTCCAGAAGGGGGCTGGGAGGTCTCCCAGAAGCTTTTTCTGGTCCTTGCAAGCCTGCTGGGAATCCTCCCCGAGGACCAGGGTCCGGGAGCCTCCCCCAGACCTCGAAATCTGGCAGGGCTCCCTCCAAGGGGAAACTTCCGGGGAGACCAGGGGAGGCCCCCTGGAAACCTCCCCTGGTCCTCCCGGGGCGCTGGGGGGAAACTTGGTGGAGGACCAGGTGAGGTCTCCTGGAAGCTTCCCCTGGCCCTCCCGAAAGCCTCCCACAGGAGACCTCCCCCCTGCGGGAACTCTCATCGGAGGCTTCCAGGTGAACCAGGGGAAGCCTCCCAGAGACCTCCCCTGGTCGTCCCGGAAGCCTGGGGGAGGCCTCGCCTGGTGCTCCCAGGGGCCGTGGGAAGCCTCTCGCCACACCTTGTGGAAACCAAGGGAAGCCTCCGGAAGGCCTCCCCAAGCCCTCGGGGGGATCAGGGGGAGGTCTCCAGGAGAACCAGAGGAAGTCTGGTGGAGGCCCCCTCCACCTCGCCGGAGGAGGGCCCGCTGGGAGGTCTGGTCGACGTGGAAGGGGGGCATCCCACCAGACCTGTTGGAGGTGGAAGGGAGGTCTGGTACCAGACCTAGTGGGGTTGGGGGTAACTGAAGACCCAACCCAGGCAAAGCAAGAAAACCAGCATGGAGGCGAACGCGGCCCAAGACGGCACCAAGATACCCCCCAGGCAACTCACGACGGCCCAAGAGGGCCCCTAATGTCCCAGGTAGCCCCATATACGACTCAAGAGTGTCCCAGGAGGCCCCCATGACAACCCGACAGTAACCCATGACATGCCACATGTTGTCCATGTGTGCCAGGCTGCCACGTGAGAACCCCAGGAGACGCAATAATGAGACAAGGAGAACGAAATGGAAGAAGGGAGGGTGACAACATGGGGGACGTGGGAAGAGGGAGGGCGACGACGTAGACGAAGGAGTGCGCCCCGAAGCGGCGCGGAAGAGCGCGTCACATGTTGCGGCCCTTGCAAGGCTATGGGCGACGACATGTCGCGCGGTATTGCTTTCGTGGCGGTGCTCGAAGACTCGCCACGCCGAATGCTGCGCGGTCGCGGCGCGCGGGACTTGCCGCGCACAGATCGGCACGACGCACGCGCCGTGGTCTCTACCACAACCGCGCGACGCGTATGATTTGTCAACAATGTCGCGCCCTCCACGAGCGGACCCGGGCCCTCCACTTTGAGACGTGCGCAATAAAACACCATCAAAACATAATGCGAGTAGACGAGGGGGAAAGCAACCAGAAGAGGTCGCGCGAAAGGTGGACAACAAATGAACAATGCTCACAAAAAAAAATCACATGCGCAAGCGCCCAACGAAACAAACTTATAGACACTCCAACAATTTGGCGTGCCGCGAAGAAGGGAAAAGGGGCGGGGGGCCCGCGTGCCCACGAGGAACAAACTTAACGGCATGGTAATCGCTACTGGACACGCCGTCACGCAGAGCCGCTCTGACAACACACACGCACACGGGCGCATCATCGCGCAAAAGCGGCCGAACCACGCCGCGCGAAGCATCGCTGCGCCAAGGCGATCCGCCCATGCAAAACACGCGCAAATGGCATCCGAAAAGAGCGTTACGCGCCGCGCAAAAAAATATGGCGCGGTGCCGCAACAATCAGGCGGCAACGAATGTAAACTCCTCTGAACTGCGCGAACGCGCGTCGTGTTAAACAGGCCGCGCCGCGCAGGCACGCCACTCGGTCTCGCGCCAGCGCGTCGAAGGGAAGGTCTGCGGGAGACGCTCTGCAAGTGGCAATGAAGCAACCCCACGAGAACGCGATACATGTGAAATCGAAACACGTGCCAACAGTAACCGCGACAACAGAACAACCAACAAAAAATCATTTTAAAGAAACATCCATAACTTCCAGTTGCGGTGGTTTCTTGCGCGGTCAATTCCTGTTGTGGGGGGTTACACTAGATGTCCTTGTGTAGCGGATTTCAATAGGATTCCGTTATTGGAGGCTGACATTAGGACTCCTTGTGTAGAGGATTTCAATAGGTTCCCCAATGGATTGTATAACAAGATTCCTCTTGTGGATGATTACAATGCGGCTCCGTTTATATTATAGGATTACACTCGGACTCCGTTTGTGGAGGGTTACAACATGATTCCTTATGTAAAAGATTACAACTGGATTCCTCGCGTGGAAAATTACAATGGGATTCCGTTTGTGGACATTCTCGCGCGGGCGGAATGTCCGGGAGATTTCGCCGGAGATTTGGCCGGAGATTTGGCCGGGGCCCCTAACCTCGGGGGAGCTGTCTGGAGATTTCGCCGGACATTTCGCCGGAGATTTCCGCCGCCGGAGATCCGAGGGGCCCCCGCCACTGCTGCCGGAGATTCAGGGGGGGAATTCTGGGAGAATTCTGGGAGATTCCTGGGGGGGCGAAAGGTGTTCATACACCCGATCTAAGCCTCGGCGCACTGCTCGGCAGTAGCGTCGGCGCACGTCTGCTTGAGGACATCCTCACTCTGGATCTTCCCAGCCTTCACCCGTTTGCCGATGTCGACTGCCATTTTCGTTGCATCCGCCACGCGGCCCTCCTCGCGACAAGGAAAACTTGCCTTTTGCGCTCGACCCACGTAGAATGAGAGGAGCACGCCCGTCTCGTTCACACCAGTGGCCCTGTCCTTGCGACATTTCACGGCAAGGTGCTGGCCGCCCCAGTCGCATTCGAATAACGGGGCCAATGTCATATTCTGGCCCGTTTTCGAGAGAGTCTCAAAGAGCTGCATGTCCTCGACGTTTATGCTTCATGCCGCCGACTATCAGCACAGTGCCATCTGGCCAAGTCCCCTACACTTCCTCTCCAGAAACATGAAAATCCTCGGTGTAGATCCTGCTCGTCTTGCCGATCTTCTTCGCCCGGGCGCCCTTGGCCACGCTCAGCCGCCGCGGCTGGAGCCCGAGGCTGAGCCCGAGGCCGCCGCTCGATCTCGCCGACGGCCCCCCCCCCCTGAGGCCGGGCCCTGGCCTGGCCCCTGGCACGTCATGTCGCGGACCGTCGCGACGGGCATCTCCGCGTTGAACGCCGACGCCAACGATGCTGGCGATGCCGAGGTTGGCGGCGTCGAGGGAGCTGCGGCTGGCCTTTTGGCTGGACGGTCGCCGTCAGACTTCCCGACCGCGACGCGCCAGACGCGCGTCATCTTCCCAGTCCTCGTCATCGTCGTCGGCGCGGCACCTGCGCCCCCAGGCCTGGCGGCTTGCTGGTCGCCCCTGGCGGCCCAAGGAGCGGTCCGACGCTGCGAATGTATATTGGAGTCCATCGTTGTGGCCGAGCTCGCACTGGATGCGCTGAGACAGAACGCCAGCGCCTCGCGGGTTTCCCCGCAAGGGGTCATCATCACGGAAGTTCCATGTTTGTCGGGTTGCAATAACCCGAGGATAAAGCATGAATTGGATTCCCCCCTTCTGTTGCAAGAATAATGACTTCTGAATCCGCGGGCGTCGCCGCCACGTCGTCATCTCCTTCGGCGGGCATGTGGAAAATCTCGACAAATTCAATATCGGCAGGTTGCCCCGCGATGGGCATGCCCAGCCAGTCTCCCAGGTCGATCTCATTGTGGCCCGTGAATATCTCCCCGAACAGCTCGTCGGCTCAATTCCCCGAGGGACATACTGGCACTCAACTATCTGGCAGCCATGAAGTTCACAACTGCAACTGAGCTGCCAGCAGGGTCGGCCAAAAGTGACTCCCAGTCAACACATTGCATGTCCAAGTCAGTTTGAGCCAAATCAATCGACGGACCTCTGCCCCCCCCCCCCCCCCCCCCCCCCATCGCCCCGAGGGCGTTCGCGGCGCAAGTGCTGCGTGCTACGGCAGATGTCGCACTCCATAGTTTTACCGTTGGCACCCTTTGGGTTTCCCCGACGTCCTTTGCCTTTTTCCTGATGTGCGCCCACGGTTCCTGCCTGCACCTAGGAACATCTCCTCATATTGCGGACCAGTAAGGGGTGCTAGAAATGCCAGCATGCCTCTGCCATGAAGTCGCCGCCATGCACCTTGACCCCTGCCTCGACCCTTGCCCTTTCCCCTGAGTGCCCGTCGGATAGTACGCAGTGCCGTGCGAACTAGCTTCTTCCTAAATCGCCTCCACCTGCGATTATGTTTCTGGTGCCCTACGAATAACCATTGCGCCTGTTGTTCTTCCGTGAGGTACGTGGGCATATCGGAGTAGTCTAGGGCGGCGGCCTCGTCGCCCGAACACGCGTCGGCGTCGGTGCCAGAATCGAAGTCGGACTCAGCAGGTTGCCCCGCTGGGCCCACCAGGGCAGCGGCATGCTCGGGGGCTGCCGCGCCGGGCGGCCCCCGAAACTGGGCCAAGGAGTCTTGCAAACCCGAGGCCGAAACACCATTCTGAATCAATTATGTGGTGGTCTCCGTTGGTTGCGGATCGTCATTCCCGACGCGATTAGCAAGTTGCCCTGCGCTGGCCTCAGCGTGGAAGGTCTCGGCACGGCGACAGCGACTGAAGATGCCACCAAAATTGCCAGGGGTTCTTTCAGCAATGTGGGCACATGACCTCACGCGTTCAAGTAGAGAGTCAAACTGTTGCTGGCCCCTCGGCACGCGGTGGTTTAGTGGCTGTAGGAGTTGCTGTGCGCGCGACGCCCCCACCCCAAGGGCTCTGAATGAGATAACTGTTAGAAGTTGGAAGTTGGGGATGTTGAAGCCTGTCGTTTCAGCTTCATGGCGGGCCATCGCGAAGCGTGCAACATTTTGTCGATCCGCCCCCCCGCATGGACTCGGAAGTCAATTAGAGCTGCACCAGAATTGAATTGGCGTTCCTCTTCTAGTCTCTCAAACTTCGTACTTAAGAAGAACATGATGTAGGTGGCGCCATCGGTATGCCGGCCACCTATGTTTATGCCGAAATGGATAACTGCCGGGGGAACTCTCATGGCTATGGTCCGCGCGAGGCCTCCCAAGCCTCGCTGCAAGACTGCAGCTTGTTGGGAGGGCGTCATGGTGCCTGTGGTCACGTTGATCCAGGCATGCACCTCGCGAGCAAATTCGCGGGAAAATACTTGACCGGACGGGCCCCAATGGGGGCCGGTCGTCCTTGCGTCGTCTCCGCAACGCATGTGTCCCACCGCACACCCGATAGCAACCCATGCGAGCCCAATGATAGCTATACCAATCCAATGGCCTCGTAGGTCGTAGTCGGATATGGTTGGTTCGGGATTACGGTGCGGTCGTAAGCCTGCGCGGGGGGTGGAGGCGGCACAATGTCGCATCGCATGTTTCCATGCAATATGTCTCCCAAGAAGTTTCAAATTGGAGTAGGTGGGTGGACTTCAGGAATGTGGTAACGCGGGGATGTAGGACGCGAGTAAGAGGCCTCTGCGTAGGAGAGGTATCACTGCAAGTGTCCTTGCTATGTTGCGTAGTTATATACATTCCTCCGCGCAAACCCACTACACCCTGATGTTCCACCACGTCAGTCGTCCACCAGATAATGTCATGGATGGCGCAGAATAGAGCGAGAGCTGACCACCACAGGCCAGCTTCGCTACCAAGTTCGAATGGGGTTGGGAGGCCCAACCAGCAGCTTCGCCTCAGGCCAAGCCCAGATTCAGATCCAACTCTGTTGTACCGTGGAAACGACAGTCCCGGTAGTACGAGGCGAATCATCTCAAGCAATGTTGGTATCGATGGCAAGTCATACACCTCGCACTGCCGCTTTGAGCCAAGCGGCCGCGGGCGCACGCTCGTTCCCACTCGCCTGTATCCCCAGCTCACTTTAGAATCCAAGACGCCCACCATAGCCTCCAGACGCCCCCAAAGGCTTCCCCCAAAAAAACACGCCCAAAATGGTACCAAAAAACACAATTCATTGATTTTCCCTAGGTTGTGGACGCATTTTGGGGCGTTTCCTGTCTCAGCTTCCGGACGCTCCAAGATGGCCCAAGAGGCTCCCAAGATCGCCCCAAGAGGGTCCAAGAGGACACCAAGGCAGCCCCAGAACGGCCCAAGATGGCCCAAGATGGCCCCAAGACAGCCCAAGAGGCGCCCAAGACGGCCCAAGAGAACCCAAAAACGGCCCCAAGAGGGGCCCGAGAAGGTGACCGAGGGGCCCGCCACCCACCGCCTCCGAAAAATGGCAGCCGCCCAACCGCACCGCATTGACAACAACACCCCGACACCCGACAGCGGTGAGGCAATATTTGCCGGCGGAATGAGCGAAGCGATTCAATTATACACGTGTATAGACCGGTACAGACATTCCAACTATATAATGTACAACGTATATAAAATCCAATGTATTACCCAACGCTTATCTACAATTGACAGAACGAACGGAAACCAAAAGTCATTCAAGCAGGTGTCACTCGATCGGCCGACTGGGCTAGTGGGAGGGGAGAGACGAAGAAGAAGAGAGAGGAACAGAAAGCGCGAACGCATGAACGTCGCTGGCGGGAAAAATGCCGCCGCGCCCGCAAGAAGGAATCCAGGCATATGGCAATACCGTTGCCGATTTGCCCCCCAAAGCCGCCAAAAAAACTTACCCAACCACGTTTCGGAAAGCAGCGGGAGCAACGGGAGGGGGGTGATGGCAAGCCTTTTCTTACGAAGACTACCGCGAACGGTAACGCTAATACCTGTAGCGGCCAAAACAAGCGAACTACCACCACCAAACTGTGCTTAGTAGTAGCGTTGTAATCTCCATTGTGCGGCCCGTGGCAATTGAAATCGTAATGCAGTCCGAACAAACCTCATACATCCGAACCGAATCTAATACATTGTATCCTATGCCCACCCCAGCACACTCCTTCTCACGGGGTCGAACAGATGTAAAAGGCGAAATCTCCTTTCACCTACATCCCCTTCCTTTCCAGCGCCTTCTGATGACATCGATCTAAATCGAACGCGCTCGAATCGCTTAAAGTATATTCAAATGTGTACAAGTGGTCGCGGCAAAATCTGATACATTCGAACCCAATGTAACACAAAATGCATTTAGCAACATTACAACCACATCGAAACCATTACATAAAACTGACTTAACTCTAGCAGATTATCAACAAGTCTTACAGGATCTAACTACAATTACCCAGATCTACTGCAGTCTGATACGCTCGGGACACGGCTGGTACACCCAGACCAATCCTAACCAATCCGAATTCGTTCGAATCGAGTCAGATCATCCCTAATACGTTTTGATATGCCTGACGTTTATTTTTCATACAATCGAATGACTTCTAACAATTCTGGTCAACTCAAATTTAGCCGGATGGGACCTCAACATGGTTGGTAGAATGTCATACCTTCCGGTGCATCTTAATCAATCCTAACACATCCAGAAATCCTAGGACATTTGTCAGAGATTCTGGCGCGTGCAGAATGGCCCGGCGAATTCGTCGGAGATGTCCATCAGAAGGGGGGGTCCCGGAGATTCCCCAAAGATTCCTGTGGAGATCTGGCTGGGATTTCTAACCTGGGGGGCTTCGTGAGGATACCTGTGGAGATTTCGCCAGGGGGATCTGCTGCCGGAGATCTGAAGGGACCCCAGCACTGCTACCTGGGATTCTTGGGGAGTTTCGCAAGATTCTGGGCCACAATCGTTGCGGACATCAGGTCCCCACGCCCCTGATCTAAAGCAAGTGGAGCAGCTGGCTCCGAATTAGCGCGCGCTACTGGGCCCTCAGACGCGCTACCGCACTGGATCGACCGCACAGATCCACACACACACACACACACACACACGCACACCGTGACATCCTAGGCCCAGGAGGGGCCTGGCCAGTATCGGTGAGGTGGTCAACTGACGTCACCCGAGGGACTGCCATCCCACCCGTTGTCCTCTCCTTCTCTCCATTGCCGTTTCTTTTGCATGCTTCATCGATCGGTCTGTCAATGCACCACCTCGGCACGAATCTGGCACCTTTGGGATGAACCAGCGCTTGCATTACAATGTTATCCCAGCAAAGCAACCTAACAGCGATGTGTAGGAGCATATCTGGAAGCATTCCCCTTAAGATTCAGATGAGAATCCAGTTGTAGAATTCTGCTGTTCTCGCAGTCGTAGTCGCATTCGCGATGACAGTCGCAGTGGCAACGGCAGTCGCAGTCACAGCCTCAGCCTCAGCCTGCCTCAGCCTCAGCCTCAGCCTGCCTCAGCCTCAGCCTGCCTCAGCCTCAGCCTCAGCCTGCTTCAGCCCCAGCATCAGTCTGCCTTCAGCCTCGGCCTCAGCCTCAGCCTGCCTCAGCCTCAGCCTGCATCAGCCTCAGCCTCAGCCTCAGCCTGCCTCAGCATCAGCCTGCCTCAGCCTCAGCCTCAGCCTCAGCCTCAGCCTCAGCCTGCTTCAGCCTCAGCCTCAGTCTGCCTTCAGCCTCGGCCTCAGCCTCAGCCTGCCTCAGCCTCAGCCTCAGCATCAGCCTCAGCCTCAGCCTCAGCCTGCCTCAGCATCAGCCTGCCTCAGCCTCAGCCTCAGCCTGCCTCAGCCTCAGCCTCAGCCTGCTTCAGCCTCAGCCTCGGTCTGCCTTCAGCCTCGGCCTCAGCCTCAGCCTGCCTCAGCCTCAGCCTGCATCAGCCTCAGCCTCAGCCTCAGCCTGCCTCAGCATCAGCCTGCCTCAGCCTCAGCCTCAGCCTGCCTCAGCCTCAGCCTCAGCCTGCTTCAGCCTCAGCCTCAGTCTGCCTTCAGCCTCGGCCTCAGCCTCAGCCTGCCGCAGCCTCAGCCTGCATCAGCCTGCCTCAGCCTCAGCCTGCCTCAGCCTCTCAGCCTCAGCCTCAGCCTGCCTCAGCCTCAGCCTCAGCCTGCTTCAGCCTCAGCTCAGTCTGCCTTCAGCCTCGGCCTCAGCCTCAGCCTGTCCTCAGCCTCAGCCTGCATCAGCCTCAGCCTCAGCCTCCTCATCAGCCTGCCTCAGCCTCAGCCTCAGCCCTCAGCCTCAGCCTCAGCCTGCTTCAGCCTCAGCCTCAGTCTGCCTTCAGCCTCGGCCTCAGCCTCAGCCTGCCTCAGCCTCAGCCTGCATCAGCCTCAGCCTCAGCCTCAGCCTGCCTCAGCATCAGCCTGCCTCAGCCTCAGCCTCAGCCTGCCTCAGCCTCAGCCTCAGCCTGCTTCAGCCTCAGCCTCAGTCTGCCTTCAGCCTCGGCCTCAGCCTCAGCCTGCCTCAGCCTCAGCCTGCATCAGCCTCAGCCTCAGCCTCAGCCTGCCTCAGCATCAGCCTGCCTCAGCCTCAGCCTCAGCCTGCCTCAGCCTCAGCCTCAGCCTGCTTCAGCCTCAGCCTCAGTCTGCCTTCAGCCTCGGCCTCAGCCTCAGCCTGCCTCAGCCTCAGCCTGCATCAGCCTCAGCCTCAGCCTCAGCCTGCCTCAGCATCAGCCTGCCTCAGCTCAGCCTCCTCTGCCTCAGCCTCAGCCTGCTTCAGCCTCAGCCTCAGTCTGCCTTCAGCCTCGGCCTCAGCCTCAGCCTGCCTCAGCCTCAGCCTGCATCAGCCTCAGCCTCAGCCTCAGCCTGCCTCAGCATCAGCCTGCCTCAGCCTCAGCCTCAGCCTGCCTCAGCCTGAGCCTCAGCCTGCTTCAGCCTCAGCCTCAGTCTGCCTTCAGCCTCGGCCTCAGCCTCAGCCTGCCTCAGCCTCAGCCTGCCTCAGCCTCAGCATCAACCTGCCTCAGCATTCAAACTGTAGCCCGGGAATGGAGTTCTTGGAACTCGAAGAACACGAAATGGCCTACAGTTGGCTCCGGGCATTCAAAATCATGCCCAGGAATGAAATTCTGGGAACTCGAAAACCACGAAGTGGCCTACGGTTGGCTCTGGGCATTCAAAATGTGGCCCGGGAATGTAGTTCTGGGAAATCGAAGAGCACGAAGAGGCCTACAGTTGGCTCCGGGCATTCAAAATGTGGTCCGGGAATGGGGTTCTGGGAACTCGAAGAGCACGAAATGGCCTACAGTTGGCTCCGGGCATTCAGAATGTGGCCCGGGAATGGAGTTCTGGGACCTCGAAGACCACGATGTGCGCTACTGGTGGCAAAAACAAAAATCCTGGCATCCTCCTCCGGATCGCGCCCAGACCCCCCTGGGGCGTCATGATGCTCTCTTTTGACCCTACTAGAAGCCTATCAATCTTCGCTGTTAAGTAAAAACATGCAAGATTTGGCTTCAGACTGCGACCGGCGGCCTCCCAAGTGGGGTCCAACCGGATGGGGTCGGAGGATCGCGACGCATCGCAAATGCATCTGTCTCGGCGATGCGAAGTAGATTATGGACATATGCATCTTCATCTGCATCTGCATCGTCGATGACAAATGGAGGGACACGCAATATGGATTCAAGAAACAGAGAACGGCCATTGACGCTTTCTTCCTCGTGCAGAGGGCAGTGGAGCGAACATGGGCCATAAAGGACGGGCAACTTTGGGCCATCCTGCTTGACTGGTCGAAGGCGTTTGACCGCGTGGAGCCTGCAGCGCTAATCCTCGCTTTGTCACGCTTCGGCATTCCGGACTCCTACCTTGAGATGATTGCCAACATTTACAGCAATCGGACTTTTGAGATATGCGACAAGTTTGGAAACTCTGGCATACGGCCGCAGCGGTCAGGCATCGCGCAGGGGTGCCCGCTAAGCCCATTCCTCTTCATCATCATGCTCTCGGTCCTCATGACAGACGTCGAGCACGAAGTGCACAAAGAATTCGGGCCACTTCCCAATGGAAATGTCTGCTTTGATGTTGCCTACGCCGACGACACGGCGCTGATCTCCGACGACGTCAACCGGGTGCAAGGTTTTCTGACTTGCCTCATCCGCAGAGCAAAAGCCTAGGGTCTGGAGCCTAATTGGGACAAGACGGTGCACCTTCGAGTGAAGCACACCCAGGACGTGCTCA
This sequence comes from Prorocentrum cordatum, assembly GCA_963575745.1. NCBI lineage: Eukaryota > Dinophyceae > Prorocentrales > Prorocentraceae > Prorocentrum > Prorocentrum cordatum. The sequence continues at coordinate 526,941 of CAUYUJ010000325.1, forward strand.
CGACAGGAGGGGCGCCCATCAAAGTCGTGCCATCAGCTGTTTACCTGGGCAGCCTCCTGACCGCCGACGGCTGCACAGGCACAGCCATTGCCCGGAGAATTGGCGAAGCCTGGGCAGCATTCGACAAGCTCCAGATGGTGTGGCGGCACGCCAACATCACACGGAAGCGGAAGCTCGCTCTCTTCGAGTCGTGCGTCATCTCCAAGCTGCGTCCAAACTCACATACTGTCTGGAGGCGTTCTGTCTCAAAAAAACTGACCAGGACAAGATCGACGCATTCCAAGCAAGATGTTTTCGTAAGATTCTCAACGTCCCACACACTATGATTTCTCACATTTCCAACGAGGAGGTCCGGAATAGAGCCAACAGTGAACGTCTGAGCCAGCGCCTTATTTTTCGACAACTGTTGCTGTACGGCCGAATTTCTGCCATGCCGAACACGGCGCTCCGAGCCAAGCTGTTCCAGACAGGAACCCTGGAAGCCGCTGGTCTGGGGGCGCGGCGCAGACAAGGCCGCCCGCGTCTGGCATGGGGCCCAGTTGTCAGGGCGCAGGCGCGTTTGATCATCGAGGGCGCTCTCGGTCCCTCCCCGCCCATTCCCCGTCCTCCCCTTCCTCTTGCCCCCGCCCCCTCCCCCGAGTCCGCGCTCCTCGGTGTTTTTCTTGGCCCAGCACGGTACAAGAAGACAGTCTGGAAGGCAATCGTCAAGCGACATATTTCTCTCACGTGAATGCTGAGACTGAAATCTTGCTTCTTCTTTTTCCGCGGTGAAGGACAGACGCCTCCTGGGCCGTCGCGCTATCACTGCAGCCGATGTGTCGTAGAGACACGGCGTTTCAGTTCAGTTCATCGGCGATGCGGCCTCATGCGGAGCCCGATCTCGGCGATGCACCGTCCATGCACTTGCGATGCAAGAACGACGTCGGCGATGCATCGGAGCCGTCGGCGTGGAGATCGGTCTAATTACGCGTCGAGCCGCATCACTGATGAATCGGCGATGCGGCGCGATCCTCCGACCCCATCTGCTCGGACCCCATCTGGGAGGCCTAGGATCTTGGCATTGAGACTGCGCCCTCAGCATCGCTTAACCGATCCATACCCCCGCTGGCGTGGCCCGGGCCCCACTGGCCGATTTACCCCACTAGATGGGGATACAGGCAGCTCCCTTCGATTTCCGAACGGCACATACCCAACTGGGATGGTGGGATGGTGGGAGAGAGCGTGATCCACCGCCGCTTTACTATGGAAAATCCCCCCCCCTTCCTCCGGAACCCGGGGGTCCCCCCCTCCGAAAAATCCCCCCCCTGCTGGACCCCCCCCCCTTCCCCCCCCCCCCCCAGCAACCCCCCCCCTTCCCCTAACCCCCCCCCCCTCCGAAAACCGAGGGGGTCACTACTGGTTCGAACGCCCTCCCCCCCCCTCTGCGGAAAATCGTGGGGCGTCACTACCGGTTCGAACCCCTCCCCCCCCCAGAAAACCAGAGAGGGGTCACTACCAGTTCGAACCCCCCCCCTCCGGAAAACTGCAGGGTGTCACTACCGATTCGAACCCCCCCCCCTCGAAAACGTGGGGGGGTTCACTACGAGTTCGAGCCCTTTCGAAAACCGGGGGAGGTCACTACCGGTGCAAGCCCCCCCCCCTCGAAAACCGAGGGGGGTCACTACCTGTTCGACCCCCCCCCCACGCTCACCGCCAGCACACAACTCTGGGTCCCTACCACCGTCCGCACCACATCCCCCACTGCTGTCCCCAGCAGCACTGTCCTCACCACCAGTGTCCCCACTGTTCCCACCACCGTCACCACTGTCCTCACCAGTGCCCCCACCACTGTCGCACTGTCCCCACTGTCCCCACCACTGTTCCCACCACGGTTCCACTCCCCCCACTTTCTCCACGGCCCCAACCACTGTCCCACTGTCCCCAATATCCCGCTGTCCCCGCCGCTGTCCCACTGATCTGTCCCACTGTTCCCACCACTGCCCCCACCACTGCCCCCACTGTCCCCACCACTGTCCCTACTGTACCTCTGTCCCATTGTCCTCGCCACCGCCCTCACCACTGTCGCCACTTCCACTGTACCCTCCACTGTCCCACTGTCCACTGTTTCCACCACATTCCCACTGTCCCCACACCACCGTCCCCACCACCACTGTCCCCACCGCAGTCCCACTATCCCCACTGTTCCCACCATTGTCCCCGCTGTCCCCACCAGTGCCCCCCACCAGTGTCTCACTGTCCCCACTCTCCCCACCATTGTCACACCACGGTCCCACTCTCCCCACTTTCCCCACGGTGCCCACCACTGTCCCACTGTCCCCACTGTTCCCACCACTGTCCCACTGTCCCCGCCGCTGTCCCACTGTGCTGTCCCACCGTCCCCACTGTCCCCATCACTGTCCCACTGTCCCCACTGTCCCCACCACTCTCCCCACTGTACTCACCACCGCCTTCACCACTGTCCCAACCACTACCGTCCCCACCACTGTCCCACTGTCTCCATCACTGTCCCGCTGTCCCCTCACCACTGTCCCCACCACCACCGTCCCCACCACTGTCCGCACCACTGTCCCACTGTCCCCGCACCACTGTCCCCACCACCACCACCGTTCCCACCACTGTCCCAACATCCCCACCATTCTCCAACTGTCCCGAAGAGCGGGCATCGTTTGCCGGCGGCGAGGGGGGGGGTTCGAACCGGTAGTAACCACCCCCCAATTTTCGAGGGGGGGGGGCTTGAACCGGTAGTGACCTCCCCCGGTTTTCGAGGGGGCGGTTCGAACCGGTAGTGACCTCCACCCCTTTTCATGATGGACTCGGGGGGGTTCGAACAGGTAGTGACCCCCCCCGGTTTTCGGGGGGGGGGACGGGTTATGACCCCCAGTGACCCCCCCCGGTTTTCCGCCAGCAGCGGTAGAACACGCTCTTTCGATGGTGGGGATCGGGATGGAAATTGGGATGGGGATACGGATCGGTCAAACGATGCGGACACCCAGCGGCCTCCAGTACGCGCTCCCACCGCCGCCCCCGCGCCAGCGCCCCCGCAAGCGCGCCGAGGCACGGAGCGTCCGGCCGCAGCAGCCGCCTGCGCGCGCTGCCTGCGGGCGCCACCGTCGCCAGGACCTGCCACCACCGCCTCCGCCACGCCCTCAAGTGCCGCCGCCGCCGCCGCTGCTTTCGCTGTCGCTGGCGCCGTCGCCGCCGCCCTCGTCGCCGCCGTCGCCGCCACATCACCGCCGTCGACGCCGCCGCCGTCGCTGTCGCTGGCGCCCTCGCCGCCGCCCTCGCCGCCGGCCTCCCCGTCGCCAACACCGCCGCCGCCGAGGTCCTCGGGGGTGCTCTGGCCCCTGCTGGGCCTGCGCGGAGGGGCCTGCAAGGGACCCCCTTGGTTGGGTTTGGAAGCCTCCAGGAGGCCCCTGGTCGCCACCGCCGCCGCCGCCGTCGTCGTCGCTCACGTCGGCCACCACAATCGTCGTCGACGACGATGGCAGCGACGGCGGTGATGGCGGCGTTACCCTACGGCAGGCACGGCGGGCGACACGAAGAGGCTCTAAAATCCTTGGTGCCTCAGTCCGCAGGACCCACCAGCTGCGTGGCGACAGTTTCGCAGATCGCAGCCCCCCAGGGACGGCGAGGACCCCAGACCCCCGCGATGCCTCACTCCGCTGGACCCACCAGCAGCCCTCGAAAGCGGCGACAGCTTTGCAGATCGCAGCCCCCCCAGGGACGGCGAGGTCTACCTCAGATCCCCGCGGTGCCACAGTCCGCAGGACCCACCAGCAGCCCTCGAAAGTGGCGACAACGTCGCAGATCGCAGCCCCCCAGGGACGGCGAGGTCTCGCTCAGATCCCCGTGGCCCCTCAGTCCGCAGGACCCACCAGCAGCCCTCGAAAGTGGCGACAGCGTCGCAGATCGCAGTCTCCAAAGGACGGCGAGGTCTCGCTCAGATCCCCGCGGTGCCTCAGTCCGCTGGACCCACCAGCAGCCCTCGAAAGTGGCGACGGGTTCGCAGATCGCAGTCCCCCAGGGACGGCGAGGTCTCGCTCAGGTCACCGCGGTGCCTCACCCCGCTGGACCCACCAGCAGCCCCTGAAAGTGACGACAGTTTCGCAGATCGCAGCCCCCCAAGGATGGCGAGGTCCGCACAAAGCAGGAGGAGACAAGAGGAGAGCGGGAGACGGGAGGCGGGAGGCGGGAGGAGAACTGGAGACCGCAGTGCTCTATTCAGAACGAATGCCCAACCAAGGAGGGTTGGGAAAAAGACACAAAACTTACCCTGGCGACATACCCAATCCCTGCGCAATGCGGTGCATGAATAGCCTGGGAGACGTCATACGGAGGTGATGACGTGACATGAGCGCATATATTTCTGCGAGCGGCACTCGTGAGGCTCGCACCCCCCAAAGGATTGCGAGGTCCCGCTCAGATCTGCGTGGAGCTCCACTCCGCTGGACCCACCACCAACCTTCAAAAAATAGCGACGGTGTCGCAGGTCGCAACCCCCAAAGGACGGCGAGGTCCCGCTCAGATCTGCGCGGTGCCTCATTCCGCTGGACCCAGGGACGGCGAGGCCTCGCTCAGATCTGCGCGGTGCCTCACCCCGCTGGACCAACCAGCAGCTCTCGAAAGTGGTGGCAAGTTCGCATGTCGCTACGCTGCCCCCCCAAGAAGCCTTCGAAAGTGGCGACAATTTCGCAGATCGCAGCCACCCAGGGGTGACGAGGTCAAATTTGGATCTGCGGCGGCTACCCACTATAGCTGCCCCCCCAGGCAGCTCTCGAAAGTAAAGCCATAATCGCAGCCCCCCCCAGGGATGGCGAGGTCTACCCCGGACCTGCTGCGGCTACCCACTATGCTGGCCCCCCAAACAGCCCTCGAAGGTAGCGACAGCTTCGCACATTACAGCCCCTCCCAGGGATGGCGAGGTCGAATTTGGATCTGCGGCGGCTATCCACTACGCTGCCCCCCAAGCAGCTTTCGAAAGCAACGACAGTTTCGCAAATCGCAGCATCCAAGGGATGGCGAGGTCGAATTTGGATCTGCGGCGGCTACCACCCACTATGCTGCCCCCCAAGCAGCCCTCGAAAGCGGCGACAATTTTGCAAATCGCAGCCCCCCAGGGATGGCGAGGTCAAATTTGGGCATGCTGTGGCTACCCACTATGCTGCCCCTCACAGAGGCCCTCGAAAGTGTTGTCAGTTTCGCAAATCGCAGCCCCCCAGGGATGGCGATGTCTATGTTGGGCCCGCGGCGTCTACCCACTATGCTGCCCCCCCCAGCAGCCCTTGCGATAGTTTCGCAAATCGCAGCCCCCCCCCAGGATGACGAGGTCGACTTTGGGTCTGCTGCGGCTACCCACTATGCTGTCCCCCCCCATTAGCCCTCGAAAATGACATGATCGCAAATCGCAGCCCCCCAAGGATGACGAGGTCTAGTTTGGGTCCGCGGGGGCTACCCACTATGCCGTCCCCCCCAGCAGCCCTCGAAGGTTGCGACTGTGTCGCAAATCGCAGCACCCCAGGGATGGCGAAGTCTAATTTGAGCCCGCGGCGGCTACCCACTATGCTGCCCCCCCCCAGCAGCCCTCGAAAGTGGCGACGGGTTTTACAAATCGCAGCACCCCAGGGATGGCGAGGTCTAATCTGGATCTGCGGCGGCTACTCACTATGCTGCCCCCCCTAGCAGCTCACGAAAGCGGCGTCAGTTTCGCAAAATCGCAGCACCCGAGAGATGGCGAGGTCTAATCTGGGTCCGCGGTGGGCACCCACTATGCTGCCCCCCCCCCACCAGAAGCCATCGAAAGTGGCGGCAGCTTCGCAAATCGAAGTCCCCCAAGGATGGCGAGGTGTAATGTGTGTACGCGGCGGCTCCCTCTATGGGGTCCCCCCCCCCAGCAGCCCTCGAAAGTGGCGACACCCCAGGGCCCTCGAAAGTGGCGACAGTTTCGCACATCGCAACCCCGCCAGGGATGGCGAGCTCTACTTTGGCCCCAGCAGCCCTCGAAAGTGCGAAAGTGGCGACATGTTCGCAAATCGCAGCCCCCCAGGGATGGCGAGGTCTAATTTGGGTCCGCGGCAGCTGCCCACTATGCTGCCCCCCTCGGTAGCCCTCGAAAGTGGCGACAGTTTCGCAGATCGCAGCCCCCCCCAAGCAAGATGCACACAGAAGCGGTACCGCAAGCAAGATGCACACACAAAAGGTACGCGCAAAGCATGAGGCGGGAGGCGGGAGAAGGAGAAGACGCGACCGCAGTGCTCTATTCAAACCGAATACCCAACCTAGGAGGGTTGGGACAAAAACATTCGCAAAGGGCAAACGGATGCAGGAGGGATGCGGGAAGGAGGAGGAAGGACGCGCGAGCAGTGCTCCATATTCACAACGGGTACCGAACCTGAAGCGGGTTGGGAAACTTACCCTGGCGACGTACCCAACCCCTGCGCAATGCGGTGCATGAATAGCTTGGGAGACGTTATACGGAGGTGATGACGTGACATGGGCGCATCTACTTCTGCGAGCGGCATTCGTGAGGCTCGCAGCCCCCCAAAGGATTGCGAGGTCCCGCTCAGATCTGCGTGGTGCCCTACTCCGCTGGACCCGCCACCAGCCCTTGAAAGTGGCGACGGCTTCGCAGATCGCAGCCCCCCAGGGACGGCGAGGTCTCGCTCAGATCTGCGCGGTGCCTCACCCCTCGAAAGTGGTGACAGCTTCGCACATCGCTATGCTGGCCCCCCAGCCAGCCCTCGAAAGTGGCGACAGTTTCGCAAATCGCAGTCCCCCAGGGGCGACGAGGTATAATTTAGACCTGCGGCGGCTACCATACTATAGCTGGCCCCGCAAGCAGACCTCGAAAGTGGCGACAGAATCGCAGCCCCCCCACCGGGACGGCGAGGTCTACTTTGGATTTGCGGCGACAGCTATGCTGGCCTCCCCAAGCAGCCCTCGAAAGTGGCGACAGTTTCGCAAATCGCAGCCCCCACAGGGATGGCGAGGTGAAATTTGTGCCCGCGGCGGCTACCACCCACTATGCTGCCCCCCAGAGCAGCCCTCGAACGCGACAACAGTTTTACAAATCGCAGCCCCCCAGGGATGGCGAGGTCTGCGTTGGGCTTGGGGCGGCTACGCACTATGCTGTCCCTCCCAGCAGCCCTCGAAAGTGGCGACAATTTCGCAAATCGCAGCCCCACAGGGATGGCGATGTCTAATTTGGGTCCGCGGCGGCTTCCCACTATGCTGCCCCCTCCCAGCAGCCCTCGAAAGCGGCGACAGCTTCGCAAATAGTAGCCCCCCAAGGATGGCGAGGTCCACTTTGGGCCCGCGGCGGCTACCCACTATGCTGCCCCTCCCCAGCAGCCCTCAAAAAGCGGCGACAGCTTCGCAAGACGCAGCCCTCAGGATGGCGAGGTCCACTTGGGTCCGCGGGGGCTACCCAATATGCTGTCCCCCCCAGCAGCCCTCAAAAGTGGCGACAGTTTCGCAAATCGGCACCCCAGGGATGGCGAGGTCTAACTGGGGCCCGCGGCGGACACCCACTATGCTGCCCCCCCAAAGCAGCCCCCGAAAAAAGCGACAGCTTCGCAAATCGCAGCACCGCCAGGGATGGGGAAGTGAAAGTTGTGTCCGCGGCGGCTACCCACTATGCTGTCACCACCACCCCGCAGCCCTCGAAACCGGCGACAGTTTCGCAAATCGCAGCCCCCCAGGGATAGCGAGGTGTAATTTGTGTCCCCCCAGCAGCCCTCGACAGCGGCGACGGCTTCGCAAATCGCAGCCCCCCAAGGATGGCGAGGTGTAATGTGTGTATGTGTGTGTGTGTGTGCGTGTGCGTGTGCGTGTGCGTGTGCGTGTGCGTGTGCGTGTGCGTGTGCGTGTGCGTGTGCGTGTGCGTGTGCGTGTGCGTGTGCGTGGTGCGTGGTGCGTGGTGCGTGGTGCGTGGTGCGTGGTGCGTGGTGCGTGGTGCGTGGTGCGTGGTGCGTGGTGCGTGGTGCGTGGTGCGTGGAGCGTGGTGCGTGGTGCGTGGTGCGTGGTGCGTGGTGCGTGGTGCGTGGTGCGTGGTGCGTGGTGCGTGGTGCGTGGTGCGTGGTGCGTGGTGCGTGGTGCGTGGTGCGTGGTGCGTGGTGCGTGGTGCGTGGTGCGTGGTGCGTGGTGCGTGGTGCGTGGTGCGTGGTGCGTGGTGCGTGTGCGTGGCGTGCGTGTGCGTGGTGCGTGGTGCGTGTGCGTGTGCGTGTGCGTGCGTGCGTGTGCGTGTGCGTGTGCGTGTGCGTGTGCGTGTGCGTGTGCGTGTGCGTGTGCGTGTGCGTGTGCGTGTGCGTGTGCGTGTGCGTGTGCGTGTGCGTGTGCGTGTGCGTGTGCGTGTGCGTGTGCGTGTGCGTGTGCGTGTGCGTGTGCGTGTGCGTGTGCGTGTGCGTGTGCGCGTGCGCGTGCGTGTGCGTGCGCGTGTGCGTGCGCGTGTGCGTGTGCGTGTGCGTGTGCGTGTGTGTGTCGTGGGTGGTTCTTACTCCCCTGGGGTCGCTCCGCCTATCTGTCTCGCTTTGCCTTTGGCGTCTCTGTTGCCTTCCCGCTCCTCTGTTGAGGAGAAGTGTTTTTTGTCAATACGTTGGATCTCTGTGGAGACTCAGACGCTGCCTGGCCTCTCTGGCTCGGCCCTCGCTGCCCACTTTCGGGCGGCCCGCCGCCCAGTCGCGGTCGGCCGCCCGGAGCAGCCCCGGGGGGGCGGCACCCGCCAGGGAGGAGGAGGAGGAGGAGGAGGAAGAGGAGGACGAGGAGGAGGAGGAGGAGGAGGAGGAGGAGGAGGAGGCGCAGCAGGAGGAGGAGCAGCAGAAGGCGCAGCAGGAGGAGGGGGGGGGCAGGAGGGCAGGAGGAGGAGGAGGAGGAGGAGGAGAAGCAGGAGGCGCAGCAGGAGGAGGAGTAGCAGGAGGAGGAGGAGGAGGAGGAGGAGGAGGAGGAGGAGGAGGAGTTGGAGGAGGAGGAGGAGGAGGAGAGAGGAGGAGGAGGAAGAGGAGGGGGAGGCGGAGGGGGAGGAGGAGGAGGAGGAGGAGGGGGAGGAGAAGGAGGAGGAGGAGGAGCAGGAGGCGCAGCAGGAGGAGGAGGAGCAGGAGGAGGAGGAAAAGGAGGCGCAGGAGGAGGGGGAGGAGCAGGAGGAGGAGGTGGAGGAGAGGGAGGCGGAGGAGGAGAACGAGAAAAAGAATGAGCCAACCAATACCAAGCAGAGCCAAGCAACGCCGAGCAATGCCAAGCAATGCCAAGTAACGTCAAGCAATGTGTTGCATTGCATTGTTCTACGTTGTACAAAACTGATGTCACTTGTTTCGGAACAAACGAGACCCCTAATTGGGGCCGCGCGGGCGACACCCTGTACGGGACACACAAACACACACACTTTGGCGTCGCCGCGCGCGCGGCGGCGCGGCGCAGGTCAGGTCGGACGGGAGCGCGCGAGTCGGTCCAGCTAACGCATGGTGGAAAATCTGGATCCAGGAAATCAACAGAACACTCGTGGGGGGGGCGCCGCCAGGGGAGTGACTGGGGGAAGAAGGGCAAGAGGGGAAAGAAAGGGGAAGCGTGGACGTGGAGACACAGTCGCAGTGACAAACCGAGACAACAAGCGGGGGCGCAGCGGGAAGGCGGCAACGGCAGCCAGCCAGGAAGGAGGACCGAGGCAGAAAGTGGACGTGGACCGACCAGGGGGCGCCGAGTAGAAACCGCGAGGCGGCCAGGCAACGCCAAGCGAGGAGCGGGAAGGCAACAGAGACGCCAAAAGCAAAGCGAGACAGATAGGCGGAGCGACCCTAAGGGTAGAAAAACCACCCACGACACACACACACACACACTGTCGTTTTTTTTTTTTTTGTTGTTTTCTCTCTCTCTCTCTCTCTCTTTCTATCGCTCCCTCCCACACACACAGGCACACACACACACACACACTTTTGCGGTCGCACGCAACTGGGGCGGAAAACCACACGAGCACTCAAGGTCGCACGCCCAGGAAAGCGAACTGGCGCTGGGCGCAGTGAGGCGCCCAGGGACGCCCCGGGAACTGAAAAATGAAAGGGGGAAGAACCGCTGGGCTCATGATGTTCCAACCTACTTCAGATCGCCAGAAAGAACCTCGGGCACCAAAAAATACCGAAATTGACTGGCTTTCACGTGTCGGGCCCTGGGAGGCGCTAGTTACTCCTTTGGCTGTTTCGATACTTTCCTGGGTGCCCTAAAGTATTCGGCGGCGAGCGAGGGGGGAAATGAGAGGGAAAAGGCCTGCTCGGAAGGCTCCGAAGTCCCCCGGGTTTCTGAAAAGTTTCCTGAGCCTTCCCCGAAGACGGAAAAAACGGTTCAGAAAGCCAGAGGGCTTCCGAAAAGCCCCGCCGCCTTCCGAGAAGGCCTTCTCCTTCTCACTTCCCCCCGTCGCTGGCCGCCGAACTGTCCCTGGGCTGTGGTCCGCAGGCGCGGGGGGGAGCACCAGAGCGCTGGGCCCTCACCGGGGAGTGGCGCGGGGCAGCGGGCAGCGCTTCGTGGCAGGGAGCAGCGGCGACGCAGCGCCGCGCGGGCGCCGGCGGCGAGGGCGGCAAGCGAGCGCCGAGGAGGCGAGGCAACGGCCACAACGGGCGCCCGAGGGCCCGCTGCCCGGCGTGGCGTCTGCGGCCGAAGTGCCCACAGAGAGCCAACGTCTTGAACAAAAAAATCGAAGCGGAAGTTCTTTCGCCACTTTCGGCCTCTAGGGGCCCCCGCCGGGCCTCGGGGCCGTCAAGAAAGGACTCGGGATGAGAAACCGGTCCTGGGGAACGGGTCGAGACTTCCGGGGACCCCGCACTGAAAACATCACGACGTCGGATCTCTGGGTCAGTGTCGTTGAGCCGATCCCCATCGCCATCCCCGTCCAGACCCTCACCGTCTCATCCCTCCAGTGGGGGACGTACCCTTCGAGATCTGACGGAAACTGCCGATACCCCCATCTGAAGGGGGTACACGGGCCAGCGGGGGCCCAGGCCGCGCGAATGGGGATAGGGGTCGGTTAAACGATGCTCAAGAGAGACCTTCAGGGGCCCCCGCCAGGCCTCGGGACCGTCAAACAACGACTCGGGATCAAAAACCACTCCTGGGGGATAGGCCGAGACTTCCAGGGACCCCGCACTGAACATCAGGGCGTCGGATATCTGGGCACACGGGCGGCGCCAAACAGCGCGCCGCCCCACGAGCGGAGCCCGCGGACGACGCCGGCGGCGCACCCGCAGGCGCAGAGAGACGGCGTTTCACCGGTCCGCTCGACGAGGCCGTCAGTGGATCCCTTGGAGGCCACCAAAAAGTTTGGAAAACACGTCCGTCGTGATTCTGGATTTTGCTCACGACTCGAGGCGGGCTCGGCGTCGAGTGCAGAGCCGCTTCGCAAAGAGCACCCCGCGGGGCGCGGGGCGCCGAACCGAGCCGAGCCCCCCAGACATGTGGCGTCCTGATTTTTTTTCAGGGCGGCGTCTGAAATCCCGACCCTTGCCCTGGGACGGGCGTTTCGTCCTGAGCCGTTTCTGTGGACGGCCCCGAGGCCGGGCGAGGGCCCCCCTGGGGCCGAGACTGGCCAGAAACATCTGGTCCTGATTTTTCGGGGCAATTTCTCAGGGTGGAAGGCTCAGGGTAAAATCCACATGGGCTTCCGCGCCTCGAATATCCCCCCTGTTTTGCGAGCCCCCCTTTGCAGATTCGAGCCTCGGACATCCATCGAATCGTCACTTCATCACCTTTGACCAGCATGCATAACACATTCATCCAATATTGTCGTCGTTCGAAGGGTCGCCCGATCCTTTGGCAAACAGCGCGGCGCCCTTTTGCGCGAAGGCCGCTTTACACAGACACGCGCAATTCAAACTCGTCACGAACCCGCGGCGCCGCCGTTTGCCCCAAACGAAAAGACAGCACGCAGAAGCTGGCAACGGAAAATTTGCACTGGCGGTGGCGTCGCGAACAAAAAACTCCACGCGTGCTACACCATTCCATCCAATATTTTAACACGCGCGCGGCAGCGCGGAAAACCCGCGAAAACTGGGCCGCCGACGCGAGGGCGCGGCACTGGGGAGGCGCGCGCGCGTGCAAAAAAACGCGGCTGAACGAATCGTTCCACAACCGAGGGGGGAGCGCGAGCAATATTGGCGCAACGGAGAAATTCAGACGATCTTGGGCGTCGTCGCAGAAACGCTTGCGACGCAGCGTCGCACTGAGGCCCCGCTACCACTGACGGGGCGCACCCCGCAAACACACAGCGCAGTACCCGCACCAGCGCTGGGCTCGTTGCCCAAAGGCTTGGCGAAGGCGCGAGCAGGGCTTGGGACCAAAGTTACAAATAGGCGTGCTGAGAGTCGCTCGGCGACAGGGGGAGCGGGCGATAAAGAGGGAGGGCAGTGGCAGGAAGTGAGCAAGGACTCGAAGGTGTAGAGAGCAAGGAGGGGGGAGGGGGAAAAAAGGCGAAAGGGAAGCGGGCAGGGAGGGGCGAGAACACACGGAAGAGAGGGAACGAGGACAACAAAGGCAAAAAATGGGGGGCGAGGGAGGGAGCGGGGGAGAATGAGGGAGGGAGCAAGGGGAAGCGGAAGACGAGGGAGGTGAATGAAGGGAACTGGGAGGAACGAAAGGAGGGAGGAAACATGCAAGCGGGGGGTCGCAGTCCCGACAGGGCGCCTACTTGACAACGCCCGCTCCGGTCCCGACATGGCGCCTACTTGACAACGCCCGCTCCGGTCCCGACGGGGCGTTTCCTTGACAACGCCCGCTCCACTCCCGACAGGGCGCATACTTGACAACGTCCGCTCCGGTCCCGACAAGGCGCCTACTTGACAACGCCCGCTCCGGTCCCGACGGGGCGTTTCCTTGACAACGCCCGCTCCGCTCCCGACAGGGCGCTATCTTGACAACGCCCGCTCCGCTCCCGACAAGGCGCATACTTGACAACGCCCGCTGTGGTCCCGACAGGGCGCCTACTCGACAACACCCGCTCTGGTCCCGACAGGGCGCCTACTTGACAACGCCCGCTCCGGTCCCGACAGGGCGCCTACTTGACAACGCCCGCTGCAATCCCAACGTGGCGTTTAGTTGACAATGCCAGCCGCGGCTTCCAGCGCATAGCGTGCGCCACATAGTTTGCGCAACTGAACTCGCACCACATAGATTTCACTACATAGGTTACGCCGCATAGCTTGCATCCACATGGCTTGCGCCACATCGCGTGCAACTCATATTTTGCACCACCTAGCTTGCGCCACAAAACTCACGCCACGTAGCCTGCACCACATCGCTTCGGACGCATAGAATGCACCACACAGCTTGCGCCACATAGATAACAACACCACATAGTTTGCACCACGTGGCTTCCCTCGCATAGCTTGCACCACATAGCTTGCAACATGTAGCTTGCACCCCATGGCTTGCGCCATGCGAGGACAGCAACCTGGAATCTGGAACACCGTCGGGACCCCCCGGGGCCATCCAGAAACCACCTGTCGGGCCACCCCCGGGGCCATCCAAAAACGCCGGCGGGCCCCCCCCGCGACCATCCAAAAACTGCGCCCGGGACACTCGAAAGAGCCCCCCGCCAAAACGTCCACCAAAAATTCGCAGAAAAACAATTTCGAATTCCATCGCCAATTTCTCCTCCAATTTTTTAAAGCAGGAATCCCGTCATAAGAAAATTGGCGGAGAAATTGGCGGCCGTCCCCCGGGGCGCTTGCGGGGTCCCCCGCGGGGGAGGGGCGGGAAGGTGGAGGAGGGCCGGTGGAAACCGAGGCAGGAGGTGGAGGGCGAGGGAGCGCGAGGGGGAGTCGAGGGTAAGGGTGGAAGGTGAGGGAGAGGGAATGAGGGAATATGAACGAGGGTGGAAGAGCGGACGGAAGGTGAGGGCGGACGGGGGTTGGGGTGGGCGGGAGGAGGCAGGGCAAGTGAGATGAGGGACTGCGGGGCGAGGGAGAATGGGTGAGGGCGGAGGGCGAGGGAAGGCGAACGCATGGCGCGGAAGAGGACGGGGGAGGGCAGAGTGGGGGGCACGGCGGGGGAAGAGAGAGAAGGGGGGGGCGAGGGAGCGCGGGGGAGCGAAGAGAGGGAAGGGAGGAGGAACAAGGGAGGTGGAAGATAAAAGGAAGAAGAGAGGGGGGCAGGAAAACGGAAGCAGGGAGAACGAGGGTGAAGGAAGGAGAGACGAGGGACCGCGGAGGGGGAAAGTGGTTGATGGGGGGGGGCGGGGCAGTGCAGGAGCAGGCGAGGGGGTGCAGGAGGGGTAGGGGGGGCGGAAGGGGGCAGGCACCAGAGGAAAAGGCGCAGGAGGAGGAAGAGGCAGGAGAGGGACCACGTCGTAGAGACACCTGGGCTCTTGGGTTTCCTTAGGGTCCCTGGGCACTGTCCTTCCGGACCCCCGGGTTTCCCAGAGGCTCCCTCGGGGAATTCTAGAAAAGATTTCCGTAAATGCCTACGCCTCCCCGCGCAAACGTTGGGGATGCGAGGGGCGACGTTCCAGAGAAGACAAATAATTACCCCGCCGACTGGCGAGGGAAGCCCCTGGGGGCTCCCCCGCTGGACTCTGGACGCCGGCGATCGCGCCGAAAGGGCGGGGGCGCGTCGAAACGAGCGCCCGGCGATGAGTAGGGGGGGCAGGATCGTCACGGCTTGGGGCACCCGCGCAACGGGCCGACGGTTCCCCCTGGGCGACGCTGACAGGGCGCTCGCCGAGACGGAAGAGTTCGCCACCCACGCGATTCGGCCCCCCAGCGATTGAACGAAAGCCAAAATGAGTCCAAAAAACTGGGCGAGAAGAAGGGCGACGGAAGGAGGGCCGACGCGAGGCATCACGGCCGCCACCCAACGATCAAACGAACGAGGATGATCAAGGATCAGTCCGTCGGAACCTCCGAGCACGCTCGCGCAAAATCAAGACAGCCATACTGTTACTTTGTACCGTGGGTTCTGGGAGGTAATACGGGACTGGGCACCCCAATCGTGGAAAAGGGCTGCCACGCCCGTCGGTCGCCGCGTCTCCCAAGGAGCGGGGCGCCGGGGGTGCTACGAAGGGAAGTTGCCCGGCAACAATATCTGTAGCCGCGGACTGGGCCCGCGCGAAGGCCCCTTCCAGGCGGGCGGCCCGCGGGCTCGCGGGCAAGATGGGGCGGCGCCCCCTGCGCGCCAGCGACAAGAACAGGGGGGGATCGAGTGTGGGAACGGCGGGATGCCGCGGGAGGGGAGGGAGGGGACAAACAGCTCCCCTCCTCCCGCCCGCCATCGCCCTTGGCCCACCCTACGCCCCTTTTGGGGAGGACAGAACTCTCCAGTTATGGCGATGGAGCAACACATGTGAACATCGCGCATATCCATGGGCTGGGCGACGCAACCCGGCGGTGGCCCGACTTCGGCCCGATGGCTTCGGATCAAAAAGCGCGTTACAAGTTGAACGCAACGTGGAGATCGCGCCAAATGTTGTGGGGGGCAAAGCGAGCCCACTCCAACCGCCGATCTACGAATATCAGAAAAATTCAAAACATAAAAATTGACCTCCAACCTTTCTGGTATTGGTCAGAGCTGACACTTCAGGTTTCACCCTTTGCCCTCCAGCAAAAGAAAACACTCGGTTTGTGTCACGATCGGCGATTCCGTCTGGGGTGGGACGCGCGAGAAAGAAACGGCCCCGAGGCCCGGCGAGGGCCCCCCGGGGCCGAAAAGGGCCAAACACCTCCCATCCTGGTCCTTTTACGACGCGATCCTGCCCGGGGTGGACGCGCGCAAACACCTCCCGTCCTGACTGCTTTACGATCGGCGATCCCGTCTGGGGTGGGTCGCGCGAGGCAGAGATGCCGCAAAGGCGTCCGGCCAAGGCTGGGGCAGGGCGCCACGCAGCCGGTCGCCAGGCCGCTCGGGCACGTCCCCTTACCGGAGGATTTTTGGACGAAAGATGAGAAATACCCACACCAAATACCCTGAGATCCTGGCGACTTCATTTTTCGAGCCGAGCGTTTTCGCCTCTTCTCGGGCCCTGGGACCCTCACAGATCGATCCGGCTCGAAAAATGACGCCGAAAGATGGAGTCTGGGGCTCTGGGCGCGAATTTTCACGATGTTGCAATTTTTCGCTGCGTCGGATCTCAGGGTACGCCAACATAGTCACAACTGGTCCGAAAAATCGTCCCTGGACAATTTTTGGACTATTTTTTAGTATTCCGTGTAGAGGGACAGGCCCGACTTAAGGTTCGGGATCGGGAGCGGGCAGGAGGGGGATGTCCAAGAGGGGGGGCATGTGCGCGGCCCAGGGGGGGGCCAGGGACGTAATGAAACAAGAAGAGGCGCCATGAAATCAGGGGAAATATCATGGCCCCCGCCATGATATCCACCGCCCCCCTGTCATCACCCCCCTCTTTGCCGCCCCCGAAAGGCCAGCGAGGCCCAGCGCGCCACGCAGCCGGGCCGGCGGGGCCGGCGGGGCCGACGGGGCAGGAGTAGGCAGGGGCCGCTGCCGCGCGGGGGCAGCCGCGGCAGAGGGGCGGCGGATCGAGCTGCGGAGCGGAGGGGGGCCAGCGATCCCCGCACAGCGAGGCCGTGACCACCGGTCAGCTGGCCTCAGGTCGGGCGTGTCCCCCTACAGGGGGGATTTTGAACGAAAAAATATCCACATAAGATTCAAACATAGTCAAAAGAATAGAGAAAAATCGTCCCCCGACTGTTGTTTTGGGCTATGCTTGGATATTCCTCCTGTAGAGGGACGCGCCCGGCTTAACGCTGGCCCTGCAAGACAAGGCGCCAGCTCCCCGGAGCCGAGGGGCGGGCAGATCCGCGCCCAAGGGCAAGTGAGCGACGACAAGAAAGAGGTCTTGCGGGAGACGGCATGGCGACCTCACGCGGTGGCCTGCGCCGGCCACCGGCGCGGCACTCCACGTCGGCGACGAGGGCGCTCGCGCGCGACCTCACGCGAGCAGCTTACGCGCGGATGTCGGCGCGGATGGACCCGTTCTCTTTTCGTCGCTCAAGTGGGGGCCGGGCGGGCTGGTGCCTCCGAGAAGGCATGCTGCCCAACACCCTAGCCTGGCGGCGCAGCTGCACGAAGCGAGCGCACCAGAGGGGCAGGGCGGGCGGAAGTAGAGCGCAGGTGAAACCCATCGCTCACGCGGGACACGTCGATCCGACCCTGCCCGGGCGCCAGGGGGCCCCCAGCGCCGATCCGAGAAATCCGCGCGGACCTCCGAGTCTTTATGTTCATGTCAGTGTTCGTTCCCCTGGAGGAAGGGGAATCCCCTATGGCTGCCAGGAGGCCTGCCAACGGGAGGAAAGGCGTAAACATCCCTGCTGCCCGCGGCGCACGCGGGCGATCGCGATGAGGGAGACCATCCCTGGTGGCCACCCGTGGTCGGCCACCCGCTCCTGGCGACACCGGGCGCCCCCTAGTTCCTGCTCCGTCGGCGGGGGACTCAGGGGCGCGCCCATCCTTCAGTCGCCGATACACCCCCAGCACAGCGACAGCAGGGAGGTCCCGCTGTCGAAGCGCCTGCGGGGCAGCGGCAGGGCCCCTCGCGAGTCTCAAGCAACGCATCGAGAAACGCCTCGCGAATTTGGGCGCCGTTGGAGCCGCGGCCGCGGAAGCGGCTCCGCTGAGGCAGAGGCAGCATCGGCTGCATCGCCCTTGCTCCGCCCGGAGGCCCTCGCATTGGCGTGCGGGTGCCTGGGCACGGGAGATACGTGATACCGTTCCAGTACGCCGGGCACTGACAGCGAAAGCAGCTCTGCCCGTAGCGGGGGGGCACAGAGCGCGGCTTCGTGTCCGGCGCGCACCACTCGCAAGGGCAGTCTGGAACCCGTATTGGACGGCACGCTCGTAGCCAGGAGCGGAACGGCTCCCAGGTTCCCACCAGCACAAAAGGTAGGGCCCGTAGCCAGCTACGACCCCGACGGGGCGGGTGGGACCGCGCTTGGGCGGGAGGACCCACAGAACGGAACGGAACGGAACGAAACGCATGTGCGGGCATGCGCCCGGGCCCCTTAAGGGCGAGGCGGGTGAGGCCGTGGCCTCGCATGAGAAGCTGCGCGCGTCGGGGGTCTACTCAGGACAATGCGTGCTTCAGGAGCTGATTTCCCGACACTCCCCACTCATCCGTTTTCTCATGATGTAGCCACGTCGTCTCGTTGAAATCGTAGTGCTTGTGGTGTGAGACTGTCGGAGAAACCCGTGGGTTTCCTCGTCCGTCCTTTCTGTGATCTCGAACTCATAGCAAAACACGTTCGGGTTGAACTCCTCGGACCTCCAATACACTGCACATGGGTGTGGGAGCACTGGTGTTCTCATGAACTCTGTGTCACATCCTTCAGGTACCACTCAAGAAACAGATCACCACGTGCAGTCGAAGGCCCATACGCGCTCTGTGACACACCCAAGAGATCAGCTAGAGGTCGATTGGTGGTGGAAGTGGGAAGTCAAATGTGAGAGGTTGGAGGTCTGAATGTTGTGCTGGTGGAGGGTGGTTTTTGATTGGTGGAGATGGAAGTATAGAGTCGGATGCTGGAGGTTGGAGGTTGAAATGCTGAGTTGATGGACGCCGAAGTCGATAGACAGAGTTGGCAGTGGAGAGTTGGATGCTAGAGAATGGAGGTCGTAGGACCCACAGGCGTGTGGCAAACATGATATCCATCACCGCCCGAAAGGCCGCACTGGGCGCACAAGGGAGCGCGTTCCGAGTCGGCTCACCTGGAAAGGATGCGCCCATGTATCCGCCGTAGAGGCCTCCTAGATGTGGTCGGAGTACGTATATGGGGTCGGAGGATCTCGCCGCATCGCCGATACATCGGCGACACATGGCCGATGCATCGGCAATGCATCGGCGATGCATCGGCAATGCATCGTCAGCGTCGGCGATGCATCAGCGACGCGTCGGCGTGGAGAAAATCTGGCGCCGCATCGAGCCGCTTCGCCGATGAATCGGAGATGCGGCGCGATCCTCCGACCCCATCAGACGCCCGGGGCATGTCATGTCTCGCCTGCGCACAGCCAGCCAGCCGACGCAGGGGCGCCAGGCGCCAGCGCCCTAGAACGTCGCGGGCGAGACGGAAGCCGCGCGGCACGACCGGCCAAGGGAGGGAGGGCGTCGGACACGCCAGGCGCCCGGGGCAGCCGTGCTCGGTCCGCGGCCACGGCGCCCGGCCTGGGCAGGCTGGCGCGGAAGAGGATTCGAGCCATGAAGGGGCCCTGGGACACACGAATAAATACACACAAATACCAGGATGCCCCATATTTTCCCATATGTTCTGCGTTTCTGTCTTCCCCCCCACTTCCCAGATTTTCCCACGTCTTCCTGGGAATCGGCGATTAGTTGTGTTGTGTGTTTTTGTTCCCCTCCTGAAGCCAGCATGCCGCGGGAGAGGAGGGGCTGGCGACAAGCCGCGGAGGAGTTCCGAGCCGCCGCGGCGGGGGGCGGCACAGTGCCGCTCAGGGGGAGCGGCGCCTCGCTCGCCCTCGAGGCGAGAAGGGGCAGGTGCGAGGCACAGTGGCTAAAGGGCCTCGCGGGGTCCAGGTGTATTGGGAGACGGCCGAGGGGCCGTTCCAATACGGGGTCCGTAGGCAGAGGCGAGGAGTAGGACTCCTTGTCCAGGGCACTGCGCAGGAAGCAGTGCACTGTTAGTGTATTGCCAATACCTGAGCCAATACAGTTGCGGTAAGAAAGGATACGAAAAAAGGAAGTGAGCGGACTTCACACACACGGTCAGCCGCCCTCGGTCCACCGAGACCCGAGGCCAAGCCGGTGCGACGCCGCGACCGGTCGTGCCGCGCGCGAGCCTGCGGGCAGCCCGGGCTCGAAGGGCGCCGCTGTGGGGGAGCGGGCACCCAGCACACGACGGCGCCCAGCCGAGGAAGGCGTCCAAGTGCGTCGCCTCGTGGTAGACTTAGGTCGGACATGTCCCTCTACAAGCTGCTTTTGGATGAAGAATTTAACATACCCCAAAGTATTCAGAGATAGTCAACAATGGTCAAAAAATCGTCCCCAGACTATTCTTTTACTATTTCTGAATATTCCCCCTGTAGAGGGACAGGCCCGACGTAATGGTAGACCGGGCCAATGCCAATCTGGGCGGTGTGGCAGGTGCACCATGCCTGCCAGTTGCGAGGGGCAGACAACGGCGCCGCCCAAGGCCGAGGGTGGGCACAACGGAAGCTGTGAGCCACCGGGGGCGCGCTCGGGCGGCCCGCGCTGAGGCGCGGGGCCTGGCTGGCCAAGGGTCGGCCGCCTCCGACCATGATGATGGGCGTGTTTTCTACCACCACCACCACCATAAGTTGGAGGGGGGGTCCTCCTCCTCCTCCTCCTCCTCCTCCTCCTCCTCCTCCTCCTCCTACTACTACTAACTACTACTACTACTACTACTACTACTACTACTACTACTACTACTACTACTACTACTACTACTACTACTAGTACTACTACTACTACTACTACTACTACTACTACTACTACTACTACTACTACTACTACTACTACTACTACTACTACTACTACTACTACTACTACTACTACT
>CAUYUJ010000325.1:552444-569944 GCA_963575745.1 Prorocentrum cordatum
ACGGCGCCACCTTTGCTGCCTAGCTGCCTCATCAGCCCAGGGCAAGCGGTGGCAGGACACATCCACACGTGTTGCAAGAAAGGGTGTGTGGCGATCTCGGCTTCTCTTCATACTTCGGCCCAGCGAATGTTAGCTTGCTGACAGAGATCGCTGCCTACGTCAACCGCGTCCACAGCCTTGGCTACGAGCGGGTCATGGGAGGCGACTTCCAGATGCACCCTGACCAGATCTCGTCTTGGAGCGCTGGTATCGGAGCGGTGGTTGCGGCATCTGCAGGCCCCACGTGTATTCAATCGGTTCCAGGCGCTAAGATAGATTTCTTCGTGGTCAGCACCAACCTCGCCATCAGGACCAAGGCTCCCTTAGTGTGTGATGACATTGACACCTCTCCACATAAGCCAGTGGCGATGGAAATAGGTGGGCCTAAGACAGTCTCGTGGTGCCGAGTTCCCAAGTAGCCGAACATATTCCCGACAGTTGCCAAGCCTGGTTGTGGCAGACATCCCAGGCTCTGGCCAAATTTCCATGCGCGGCTGACGCAGGCTGCGGGCGCAGATGATTTGCGCGAGTTCTGGGATACTTTCCTTCACGGGATGGAAGCAGAGTGTTGCGATCGACACGATGTCGTCGAGGATGCAGTTCAACCATCTGCCAGGCATGGCTGTCCGCGGGAGATGCAGCGGCGGCGCTTGCAGTTCGCCCCGAGACATCGACTTCCGCAGAAGAGCTCCGTGCAGGCGGCTTGGAGCGTGGCGGCCAGGTGGGCCCGTCACCTGCGAAGTGTCGATGCGGCGATTCAAATTTATCTCGTCTCTCGGTCGACGATGGAGATCAGGAGCGACGGCTCCAGCGCGCAGCTCGCGTGCCCTACGAGGTGGAGAAGTTCTGCCAGAGGATCTGCTCCCACGGCTGGGTCTCCGCGCACCCGGGCGACATCGCGGCGGGGTTCTTCGGGGCGGGCACTGACGTCCTGGGCGACCCGTCCTTCGCGGACCTGGTGCAGCGGATCTTGGGCAGGGCTGCCCTCCACGAGGCAGTCTTTCTTGCGGTGAAAACTGAGGAGTGGCAGGCTTGGGTCAGGCCCTCTTTTTCGAGCGGAGCTCGAGCAGCTCACCGCTACTCCAAAACCAAGGCGGTCCAGGAAGCCGTGGGAGCCACCGAGCGGGTCCAACCCTTCGAGCTGGCGGATGAGTGCTTGTCCGAGCGGGGTTCGTCTTGGGCCACCCGCAGAGCTCCTGAGCTTCCTGGAGACTATTCGTCTTGGGAGCCCCATGCCGGACATCGCTGTGCCAGCGCTGCGTGCTGCGATAGGCCAGTTCGCAGAGCGAACGGCAATAAGGTTTCCGTCAATACATCCTCGGTCGCTGATGTACCTTTCGGGCGAGGCCCTCGAGGCCTTTGCGTCATTGCTGCATCGGCGCGAGCCGGTAGGAGCGTGGCCTTCGCGAAGGCTCGTATCGAAGCTGATCAGGCTGCCAAAGCCAGATGGGGGCCATCAGCCGCATTGCGCCGTTAGATTCGCTGATATGGATCTGGCCCAGGGTCCGCAGGCCTGTCTCTGAGCGCTGGGAGTGCGACAATAGGACGGAGGAGTTCTGGGGTAGCGGGCTGGGGAGGAGTGCGAGTGATTCAGCTTTTGATTTAAACCGTTCGGCTGAGATTGCCAGGGCCAAAGGTTGGCACTGGATAAGCGTACTTCTCGACATGGCCAAGTGCTGCGAAAAAACTAGGTTGTCAGTTCTCTTCGACATTTACAGAGCAGTAGGCTTTCCTCTGAGGTTAGGATGGATGTTGATCCAATCGTAGATTACGCCCAGGTGTATTGAAGCTCACGGATCGCTGTCTGAATTTTATGTCTCGTACCAGGGGGACCTGGCTGGGCGCGGCCACGCGCGTGCCAACATGTCAGCTGTTATGTTAAATCCTGTCAGGCAGACCATTTCCAGATGTCCGCCCATCAACGCTCGGGCTTCCACGGGCGACGTTTCTCTCCAGTGGCAGGGGCCAGACGTGCAAAATGCAGAGCTGGCGTTCGCTGCGGTCCGAGATCTGCGCCTCCGACTCACCACGGTCGGCCTTCTGCTGCAGCCGAAAAAGCCTGGTTTCCTGGCCCACTCGATCGCTGTCGAAAAGAAAGTCAGTCTCTCGGCGCGACGGTTGGGGATTGAAAGCAAGGCGAATTTTAACACACAATACCCAAGCCCTCCTCGTGGGAAGCGTGGGTCGAGCCCCTTGCTCGATGCAGATCTGGGTGAACGTCATGCTGTTGCGTATCCTGGTTAAGATGTTCTGGTGTGTTCTGGTCCAGAGCCTACAGACAGACGACTTCGAAGGGGATATCGGAGCGTCGCCAATTTTACAGAGTTCGAGTTCGACGATTAGTGTTACTGCACCATCCTTCTCTGAGGACTTCCATGAAGATCCGCCGGTGGGATGAGGTGATAAAAAAAGAGGGTTTGCAGGGCTCGAAGGTGAAGGGGCGCCGACGGGACCGTGCCAATGAGATTCAGAAAATGCAGGAGTCACTACGTTCACTCGCTGGGAGAGTGGGAGGTGGCTACCAAACGAGACGGCAGCAACAGACCAAGCTATATCGGGGCTCCCGACTGCTGGATGACGTCCGAATGCTGATCAAGAAGGTCGATGAGATGGGTTACAGACCCACGAATGAGCAGGTCCGAGAGAAGCTCCAGCAGCTCTTGGGCAAGCCCACTACGAAGCAGAAGCAGCAGCAGCAGCCCAAGCAACAGCAGCAGCAGCAGCACCACCACCACCACCAACAGCCGAAGAATCTCAAAGTTGTCAAGAGTCCGCGGAGTGATGACTGCCCGATCTGGACAGCGAAGAGGCTGCAGGATTGTCATTATGAGCGGCCTCATTTGATGGTGTGTCAGAATGAGAAGGAGCACGACGCTACACGGAGATGGTTGGACGCCCTGGGGGGCGCAGAGCGATCGGCCACTATCATCATTTTCAATGTGCAGCGCATCCTGGAGGGCTCGGTCTTCGGAGATACGCTGGTGGACGCCCCCCAGGGCATAGGAACGATGACGCAGAGGGGCTTGGTTCTGGAGCTGGGCGCAACTCCACCAAAGAAGAAAGGCCCCCCCCCCCCCAACGGCGCGCAGGACGACGTGCCTATGGGCTAGCGGCGGAGTTGATGGGCGCTAACGGTCGGGCCCATGTCACTGCTCATATTAGCACCCATCGCGACGTTAGCTACGATCACATAGTTGACGCTACAGCGCCGCCGGTTGTCCGTTATTGCTGTTGGGTCTGCGATCGTAGAGCGAACGACTCCGATATGCGCAAGGCTTGGCAGCTCGCTTTCGACACGCTTGCTGCGAAATCATCGTGGGCCCAGCTCCGAGGCCCTATTGGGGCCGTCATTTTGAGCCTCCGCCGTATCCACTGGCACGGAGGAGGTGAGGACCAGAGTCGGGGGCGGAGGAATGGCGCATGACGGGCGCCTGGCTGGGCCGCGATCGGCTCGGGAAGAGGCAATCGTCCTTCAGGCCACGTACTCTGGGAGCGCATATACAGATACATACAGATGTATATATATATATATATATATATATATGTGTGTGTGTGTACCACATATCACATATACGTACATATACATGTATATTATATATATATATATATATATATATATTACCACCTTGCCTCTTATAGACATGCATGTATGTATGTGTATATGCGCATGTACACTTACCCGATGTATGCATATATATATATATATATATATATATGTGTGTGTAGACGCAGTTGCGAACATGTTGGTGCATGTGTGTGCGCACGTGTCCACCATATGGGGTCTCCAATCAACAAACACATGAGATCCCCCGCCCCCCCCCCCCCCCCCCCCCCTTCCCCCGAACCGCCGCCCCCCTCGAGGGCGCCCGTGGCAACCCCACAGGACCAGATCACGCGCTGCCCGCGACCCGACCCCCAGCGCGACCGCCAGGGGGCCCCCAAAAAAAACACGCAGGCCGTAGCGGCCCGCTGGGGTGGGAAGGGCGGCCCCGCCGCCGCGCCGCTCCACGGCCGCCGCTTGGCTCGGCGGCGGGGCCCACGGGTCTGGCGGGTCGGCGCAGCGGCCATTGCATGACCCCCCCCCCCCCCCCGCCTCCGCCACAACCCACAAACCAAAAAGCTAAGCATGGCATATCATAGCATGGCGGGCGTTAGTGCGCCACCGAAGTAGATGCGAGGTTAGCTGCTGAGGTATGTGTCAGTGCACTTCGCTCGGGTCTGTTCGCTCTCATGCGCGGGCGCTCGCGTGCGATGCCTGGATTCTGCATGGACCACCGCGCTACACGTGGCCGCGCGTTTCCCTGGAAATCCCTTTTTTGTCTCCACTTTCGATCCAGCATCTTCTAGCCCGCGTACCCTTCGGCATGCCAGCCGACGTTTCATAGGACAGCGCGCCGCAGAGAGCATGGCCGCGCCCGCGTGGCCGCACACTGGGGCGCGGGCACGGCCGCGCCCGCGCGGCCGTAGACGCCCCCCCGTGGAAGGACGACGCCCCCGCGGAAAGATGCACGGCCGCGCCCGCGCGGCCGTGCACTGGGGCGCGGGCACGGCCACGCGGGCGCGGCAGTCAACGCGGCGCGCAGCAGTCAAAGCCTAAGTCCATTCACATCGAAGTCGCCGACTGGCAACTCAGATCAGGCATGGCCGCCGCGACGACCGAGCGCGGCTCCAAGCCGCGCCTGGGCCGCCGACGCGGCCAACTGGGCCGAGACGTGGCCCCGCGATCAGTGCCCCTCGCCTTGGGCGGCGAGCTTGCGTGCGTCGACGGGTTTAGGTTGCGGGGCCACCTTAGCGGCTTTCCGAGCGCGCCTGTGCAGAGCCAGAACCTCGCCCGCCTCTAAAGGCCGCTTGTTGGTCAGCACTGGAATCCCTGCGCGGAATGCGGCCCCTGCCGACGCATCCGCCAAATGGGCTCGGTCGCCAGCCGCGGGCCGCGCAAAAGCGGACGCCAAACCCGCTTTCGGGGGCTCTTCTTTCGCCGCGCTGGCAGGCGTGCCAGCGGACTTGGCGGCGGGCTTGCCTGGGTGGAAAGGCGGGCGCACGCCGGCCGAACCCGCCGAGAGGGGTGGCGAACGCGCCCCTGGTTGAGCCGCCGAAGCGGCCGGCTGGCGCGACGCGGCTGGAGCCGCCGAAACGGCGCCTGAGGCTGCCCCTTGCGAGGCTGCGTCCGCGAAACCGTCATGCTCAGCCACTGCGACAACACCCACAGCCACCCAAGTAACTTCCACGTTCGCCAGGGCACTGTCCTCTTTGCCAACAACCGAGAAAACGTGATATTGGTATTCTTTTGTGTTGGTATTCCAAATCTGAAATCAACCAGGCGGCGCCCCTGCAGGGGTAGTGTGGATCTTGGCCGACACTCCTGGGGTCTGCTGGCCCTTCTCTCTTTTCCGCGCCACCTCGTCTTCGCTGAAAAACATAATTATGGTAGGTTCGGGCGGCAGCATCAGGGCCCCAGCTGGCACTGCGCTTTTGGTCATGGCGCATTTCCTGGGCCGAGCCCGGGCATCTACCATCTGGGCGCACGGGGCCTCGGCGGCCGCTGCGGCCGAGACTTCGCGCACAGCGATGGCAAGGGAACCATTCACCGCCGAAGCGGCATTGGTCTCCAGCTCGCCTGGCGCGGGGCGGTCTGGCCACCCGTCTGGCGGCCGCGGCTGCTGCAGAGCAAGAGTGGCTGCCAGAGAGCCCATCGCTGCGAAGGTCTCCCAGGGCATCGCGTGCGCCCCCCCATCTCCCGATCGCGGAGTCAGCTCTACGTAAACGCGGCGTTCTGCGTCTTTGAAAGCTCTCGAAACCCGCCGCGCCACTCGCGGCGCCCAAAGGGCGCTGGGCGAGCAAACGCGACACGAAGGTACCCCGACATCATGGCACCGCGGGCAAGCCCAAAAACTGAAGCACGAACGTGCCCCGACACTGTGGCACCGCGGGAAGCTGGGGCGCGAACGCGCCCCAGCTTCGGGCCTGCAATAAAACACTGGGGCACGAACGTGCCCCGACGCTGCGGCGCCGCGGGCAGCTGGGGCACGAACGCGCCCCAGCTTCGGGGCTGCAAAAAAAAAACCAGTGCGACCCTACCTAGGAGTTGGAACCCATGGGAAAGCAGCGCTAGTAGTAACAGTAACGCTAAGCTAAAGCTCAGCTACAGCTAAGCTAAAGCTAAGCTAAAGCTAAGCTAAAGCTATGCTAAAGCTAAGCTAAAGCTAAGCTAAAGCTAAGCTAAAGCTAAGCCACAACTGAGCTGAAGTTAAGCTAAAGCTAAACTAAAGCTAAGCTACAGCTAAGCTAAAGCTGAGCTAAAGCTCAGCTACAGCTAAGCTCAAGCTAAGCTAAAGCTAATATACAGCTAAGCTAAAGCTAAGCTAAAGCTAAGCTAAGGCTAAGCTAAAGCTAAGCTAAAGCTAAGCTAAAGCTAAGCTAAAGCTAAAGCTAAGTTAAAGCTAAGCTAAAGCTAAGCTAAAGCTAAGCTAAAGCTAAGCTAAAGTTCAGCTACAGCTAAGCTCAAGCTAAGCTAAAACTATGCTAAAGCTACGCTAAGACTAAGCTAAACGCTAAGCGACAAGCTAAGCGAAACGCTAAGCTAAAGCTAAGGTACAGCTAAGCTAAAGTTAAGCTAAAGCTAAGCTACAGCTAGAGCTAAAGCTAAAGCTTCCAGGGGACCGGGGGGAACCGCTCCCAGGGGACTGGGGGAACCGCCCGGGGCGTGTTGCACTGCCCGGCCCCTTTAAGCTAAGAGAGTAAGAACCCTTCTAGGCAGAGCCTAGGTAGGGAAAAATGGGGCACGAACGTGCCCCGACATTGTGGCACCGCAGGTGGCTGGGGCACGAACGCGCCCCAGCTGTTGGGCTGGAAAAAAACACCGGCGCACAAACGTGTCCCTCGAGGGTGTTCGCGGGCCCGAGCTGCTGGGCTGGAAAAAGGACTGGGGCACGAACGCGCGCCGGTAGGGTGCTCGCGGGATCTGCGGGTCTCTCCGCCCCAAATTTCGACCACAGGGGTGTTCCCGAGACGTTTCAGAGGAGGCCGAGGGCGGCGCATGATTCGCCGCAAGCACCTTCGAAAGAACGCGACCCGTTTGCACGGCCAAAACAACTGTCCAAGATATGCGGATCCAGGACGGCACGGGATCACCGCGTCGGGGGCGTTCAGCACCGCGGAGCCAGCCTCCGCTGACACGGCGGACCTTTCGCCTGGGCGCGGCGCGGCCGCCGAAACGGCCAGCGCAGGCGCCGAATCCAATTCCGCAGCGGCCGTTCTCGCTGACTTGGGCCGCGCCGCCCGCAGACGCGGGCCACCCGATGCGGCGGCCGCCGAAACGGCGCCTCCCGCAGTGGCCTGGTCGTCGGCGAACTCCTCAGTAGACTCCTCTAGCAGATCGCCCGCCTCCGCTTCTCGCCTGCGCTGGTGGGTCGCCGACTCACAGCGGACGCCGCGGCGACGAAATAAAGTCAAGGAAAGTCGAATCACTGACCCCGCCCCGCCCCGATGACGCGCTTCGCCCCGCCGGCCTGTTTCTGGGGGGCCCAGATCCGCAACGTGCACTTCGCCGCAGGTTAAGAACGGCGTTTCCATGGAGTACTGCAGAAAATGCCGCCCATTCTGTTTCAAACTCTCTCGGGGAAGCGTCCGAAGACGGGACGCGATCCCCCCCCCCCCCCACATGGCCTCGATCGTGGCGCTGTTAGCCCGAAGAAAAGCCAGGCGCCAAGCGGCGACGCTGGATAGGATAACGGGCTCTTTCAAGGGCATCCCGCGCATGGAGCAGCAAGCAGGCGGGGATGCGAAGCCAGCTAGAAGCAACATTCGTCCTTCTTCTGACCTCCACGCGCCCCCCCTTCGAGCTGTCATCGCGAAGGACCAAATAGCCGCCGCCGCAACGGCGGCGAATTCCTCGCGTAACCAGCGAAGAACCTCGGCCCCGCAATCACCCCCAATTACGTTCCAGCAGTGACGAATGCCGCCGAAGTTGCCCTTTTCGTGGAGGTTGGGTTCCTCCAGGTCGTCAACGGTCTCGGAGCACCCTTCGCAAGTCGGTCCTGGTAAGGAGGCGCCCCAACAACTGAGTTTCGAAACCCGCGGCCCCCCGCGCACCCGCACGCGAACAAACAATTAGCCTGGCGAAGAACCCAACCATATGCAGTTGTCAGTACCGCAGCTGCGGGTTTCATCTTCAGTGGAACTCCCCATCGGACTACGGAGCGTGTGAAGGGTGTGCCGAGATGGGTGCCACTGGGGCAATTGGCGAAGCTCCCGATGGGGACATGAAACACGCGCGGGGCGTGCCGACATGGGTGGCGGAAACGCATGTGAGGGCCGCCACTGGGGCCTCCAGTGGAACCCCCTGTGGGTCCCCGAAACATGATGCTGCTGCGGGGGGGGGGGGCGCATGGGTGGCGGAGACGCATGTAAGCGCCGCTACTGGGGCCTTCGGTCGAGCTCCCTACGGGGCCACGAAGCGCGTGAGGGGTCTGCTTGGATGTGTGGCGGGGACGCATGTGAGCGCCGCCACTGGGGCCTTCGGCGCAGCTCCCTATGGGGCCACGAAACGTGTGAGGGGTGTGCCGAATTGGGCGCGGGTGGCGACGCATGCGGGCGGCGCCACTGGGGCCTTCGGGGCAACGAAACCTGTCGTTGTGAGTCGCGTGCCGGGATGGGTGGCGGGGGCGCATGTGAGCGCGGCCGCTGGGGCCTTCGGTGGAGCTCCCTATGGGGCCGCGAAACGTGTGAGGGGTGTGACGAATTGGGTGAGTGTGGGCGACGCATGTGAGCGCCGCCACTGGGGCCTCCGGTGGATGATGGGGCCACGAAACCTGTCCAGGAGTGTGCCGAAATGGGTGTGCGGGACGCATGCGCATGTGAGCGCCGCCACTGGGGCCTTCGGTGGAGCTCCGTATGGGGCCACGAAACGTGCGAGGGGTGTGACGAATTGGGTGTGGGTGACGCGTGCAGGCGGCAGCAGTGGGGCCTTCGGTGGGGCTCCCTATGGGGCCACGAAACGTGTGAGGGGTGTGCCGAATTGGGTGTGCGGGACGCATGCGGGCGGCAGCGCTGGGGCCTTCTGCGGGGCTCCCTATGGGGCCACGAAACGTGTAAGGGGTGCGCTGAATTGTGCGTGCGGGACGCATGCGGGCGGCAGCACTGGGGCCTTCGGTGGGGCCCCCTATGGGGCCACGAAGCGTGTGAGGGGTGTGCCGAATTAGGTGTGCGGGACGCATGCGGGCGGCAGCACTGGGGCCTTCGGCGGGGCTCCTTATGGGGCCACGAAGTGTGAGGGGTGTGCCGAATAGGGTGTGCAGGGCTCATGCGGGCGGCAGCGCTGCGGCTTTCGGTGGGGCCCCCTATGGGGCCACGAAGCGTGTGAAGGGTGTGCCGAGTTGGGTGTGCGGGACGCATGCGGGCGGCAGCGCCGGGGCCTTCGGCGGGGCTTCCTATGGGGCCACGAAGCGTGTGAGGGGTGTGCCGAATTGGGTGTGCGGGACGCATGCGGGCGGCAGCACTGGGGCCTTCGGCGGGGCTCCCTATGGGGCCACGAAACGTGTGAGGGGTGTGCCGAATTGAATGTGCGGGGCGCATGCGGGCGGCAGCATTGGGGCCTTCTGCGGGGCTCCCTATGGGGCCACGAAGCGTGTGAGGGGTGTGCTGAATTGGGTGTGCGGGGCGCATGCGGGCGGCAGCGCCGGGGCCTTCGGTGGGGCTCCCTATGGGGCCACGAAACGTGTGAAGGGGTGTGCCGAAGTGGGTGTGCGGGACGCGTGCGGGCGGCAGCACTGGCGCCTTCGGCGGGGCCCCCTACGGGGCCACGAAACGTGTGAGGGGTGTGCCGAATTGGGTGTGCGGGACGCATGCGGGCGGCAGCACTGGGGCCTTCGGCGGAGCCCCCTATGGGGCAACGAAACGTGCGAGGGGCGCGCCGAAGTGGGCGCGGCCGACGCGGAAGGGGAAGGGGGGGGGGGGGGCAGAGGAGGATGAGGAACGCGGGGCGCTGTCTCTTCAAAACGAGGACCCGACGCAACAGGATGGCTGGGAAAAAACACAACCACCCCCAAAAAAGCCAGACGAGAAGCTACCTGATCCAATGGGTTCTCTGCTTCGTGGCGTTTCGCATCCCCGGGGTCCACGCGCAACCGGCCTGCCGGCTCGCGCCGTGAGCCCGACGAGAGCCACTCGGGTGGGAACGCAAAAACTGCTTGAAGACCTGCTCCACTGAGGGCCGCTTCTGGCAACCCCAGCCCAAGAAGGAATTCGCCAACTGGACGCCAAGAGCCCCCAAACTCAACCGCAATTGCGCAGGATCACAGTCCGACGCCGCGGGGTCGAGCGGGGCAACGGGCGACCGATATTTCGGCCAACGAACTCTTGTGCCTGCAGGCGGCTCGCCGAGACGAGCGCGCAGCACAGCGCCGAATACGTCCTCCAGGGGGTGCTTCTCTGAGAGCAAGCCCCCCCGAGCCAGGGGCTGCGACGCCATGTCCAGCATGACCGCCCCAAAAGCGAACGCGCCCACTCCTGCCCCGAACCCCGCGCCCCCGTAGAGCAACTCGGGGGCGCGATGCCCAGCGGCAAAGATCCGCAGCCCTCCAGCGCGGTCGCGTCGATCGCCCATCCAACGTTTCTCGTGGGAACCCACCTCGCGAGGAATGTTGCAGACGCCAGAACTAATTATGAATCGACCCCCGATTGCGACGTTCACCCCCATGGCCTAAAAGCTGAAACCAAAACATCCTGGATGGTGGAGGATTGCCCAAAGCGAGCCCGAACCCATCTCGACGTGATTACTTGGTTTTCGAAAGCTTCTGCGTGCGAGGCCCCCGCTTTGAGTCCGCAGCGCCGCGGGCCCCTTCTCTTAGTCCGGAGATCCTCGCGGCACCAGACCTCCTGTTTCTTCCTGCCCTTCTTATTCCTGCTCCAGCTTTGCCACCTCCTCACCCTCCTACTCCCTCCTCGTTCCCCCCCCCGCTTCCCTCTGCTTCACCTTCTTCCTCCTACCGCACCTTCGAACGCAGAGGCGGCGCATAATCGCACGACCAGTCCACAAAAATCGGCCCCCCCACCGCGCGCGCCTCCAGGGCGCTACCAAAGTCAGACAACCGCACGTCCAAGAATGACGCGCGGCGCGGGACGACGACGAGGCCCGCCGAAACGGACGTCGCCGAGACGACTGGCGCCGAAACTGGGGCACGAAGTCGAACAAACATATTATTAGACTTCACGTCCCCATGCATCAGCCCCTTCCTATGAAGGCCCCGTAACGCCGCTGCAACCTGCACCACAACTTCGCGCGCGCTGGCCGCCCGTCCGCCGCGCCCGCGAAAGGGCGACCAGGTGGAGACGGTCTCGCGGCGTTACTGGCCCGAAAACCGCATGTGCTGGAAGGCCCCTTCGGAGCCCGAGTTGGGCGCTCGCTTCGGCTGCGAGGCTGCGAGTCGACTAGCCCGAACGCGCAATGCAAAGGAAACGGGGAATGCCTCTGCTGGCCATAGAGGGAAAAACACCGAAAATGTAAAACGGAGGCGCCCCTGGCACAGCCAGTCGTCCATCGGGCGCGCCGCGGCCCCAGTTAACGCATGAAGGCCCGTGCCTGCGCGCCCCAGCACCAGACCGACCCGCTCGCGTCGATCAGCAAACACGCCCAGCAACTGCGCCGCGCGAGGGCGGGCGTGGAATGCGTCGCGCACAGCAGCCTCGCGCAGAAATTGGAGCAAGCACGGGCGGCCCTCGAGGTCGCCTCGACGCAGGCGCTTGACAACCAGCCCGAACCCCGCCTGGGCCGCCGAAGCGGCCAGCACCTCGCTGGCCGCCGAAACGGCCTGAGGCCCCCTCGCCGAAGCAGCGCCCCCCGCCGCTGCTGCCGCCATCTCTCCCGACGCCTCAGCGACCGCGAAAAGCACGCCGTCTGTTCCTGCGGGGCGCCTCAACAACCAACGAAAACAACGCGTCGACGGGGCCCTCTCGCAATCCGCGTCGCTTGCGCTCGGACCGCGGCGCGGGAGACGCCAGCAAGGGAGACGCCTAATTCACAAGGCATAACAAATTCCGCAGACCAGCAAACCGCCTCGGAACCTCCTGCGGCGCGAACGCCCACCCCCGTTCGGTGGTCCGCCGCGCCCCGGGCCCCCCTTCCGTGGCCGGCGAACCTCTCCCGTGGACCGACCCTCACGCACCCTTGCTATCCAGCGCGCGCGCGCGCCCCCGCAACCCCCGACCGCGCATCCCCCCTCGAGACCTGGACCCCGGCCGGCGCCTGAGCCCCACAGGGGCCCCCGCGGTCGGCGAGCGGTCAGTTCGCGACATTCTCGTCGCCCCCATCGCGCGCCCTTCGAAGCCCCGTCGCAAGCGACCGTTCGTTGGCCTTCCGCCGCCCCCTTCGACGGCCGTCGGTCTCGAAAGGCAGTCGCCCCTCTTTCGCCCCAACATCGATGAGACTAGGCATGGGAGCGCGCGTTTTAAGTCGTCGCCGAAAGCACTCCCCCAACAACTCGCCCAAGGGGTAGACGGCGCGCCGCGACAACGCCGCGAACCCGCCACTCAAGACCAAGCCGCGCACCCGCCGCGCAGCAACGCTGGCCGCCGAAGCGGCCAACGCCATCTCCTCACCAGGAGCGCCGTCTCAAGCGCCGGGCGCAACGCCGAGCGCCGCCGAAACGACGGGCATCGCGCCTGCAGGGCTGTAATCGGCCGGATGGCCGACCACCTGCCAACGGTTCCAATGCGGAGTGTCCCGCAAGTACTCCTCGAGCAGGCGGCTGAAGGCGAGCCGAGCTGACGCCACGCTTGCTGCATTGAGCCACCTGACACACACACACACACACTGCGGACAGAATCATCCCATTGGGCCGAAGCCCAATTGGCCGTTCTGTTCGTCAATATACGGTCTGACGTGAACGCCCTTCTGAGCGCCTTCCACACGTGCAAGTTTTCGCTTCGAACGTGCACGAGTGGAAAAACGCCCGATGCGAGGGCATTGCCGACGCAACGGCAGCCGCCACAACGGCGCGAGACGCGGGCCGCCCGCCGCCCAAACGGCGAGGAACCCACGCACGGCCCCGCCGCCCCGCAGCGCGAGCTCGGAACCGACACGGCTGCAATATATATGCGCAGTGTCGTTGCATGGGCAACGACCGTGCTCCACCCCCGCAAAGTGTCGTCGTCCCTCGTCTGCCTCCTCCTCCCCTTCCTCTTTCTCCTCCTCCTCCTCCTCTTCCTCCTCCCCTTCCTCCTGGCCCACCTCCTCTTTATCCGACATGTCCTGATCCCCCTCCTCCTGGGCCGCCCTCCCCATCCTCCTCCTCCTCCTGCTTCTGCCCCTGCTCTCGGGGAACAGGGACACGCTCGCGCCCCATCAGCTGCGAGTGCTGCTCCTCGCCGTCCTACGGCGCCTCCTCATCGTTTCCTCTCCACATGTCGATGTTCCGCTCTGCCTGCTGCCAGTGTCCTCTCCTCCTCCTTCTCGTCCTCCTCCTCATGTCCCTCCTCCTGCTCCTGCTCCTACTACAGCTACTATTACTCCGACTCCCCCATCTCATCCCCGCCTTCTTCCCGCAACGGCGTTTTGGCCACCCACGGAGATACAGCAGGGGAAACGATGCGGGTTTAGTCGATGCTACGCGAGACTGCACGAAAGATTACCAAGCGTTCGCTTTGGGACTCCGCCAGTTCCACTATGCGCTCATGATCCTCCTGATGAGACGCATCCCTTTCGCTTGTCATCCTGACTCCTTACCCATATCCTTCGTATAGTCATCACATCGATGTTCATCCTACTCATCCCCTCTCTCTACACCTTCATCTTCATAATCAGCATGAGCGTCGTCATTGCTATCATCGTCGTCACCAACATCGTCGCCTCCGCACTCATCATCATGATGGGCAGAATCCTCCTGTTCCTCCTCCTTACTATCATACTCGTCGTTGCCACAATCATCCTCATCATCATTGTCGCCATCATCCTCATCATCATCACCACCACCACCACCACCGTCGTCGTCGTCACCATCCTCGTCGCCGCCCTGTCATCTCCGAATCCTGGGCCGATCCTAGGCGGCACATGACATGCCTGGCCATGCAGCAGAGGCCTAAAGGGAGGAAAGGAGCCGCCGCGGGCGGGGAAAAACGGAAGAGGAGGGAGGGAGGGAGGGAGGGAGGGAGGGGAGGGAGGGAGGGGAGGGAGCGAATGGGGGAGGGAAGGAGGAAGAGGAGGAGGAGGAGGAGGAGGAGGATGAGGATGATGACAAGCCCTGAGGTCAGGGTTCGGCCGCCTGGCCCGCCTCCTCAGATGAGGAGCAAGTACTGGCCGAAGGGGCTCACGTCCTCCGCGCCTGCCGCCCGCAGCCGACCTGCGCGACGAGCTTCTTGAACTCGGCTGCCCTGGCCTCCGCGCACGCCCTCGACTCCACGGAGTCGGCGCTGGCTCGAGCCGCCCGCGGCGACGCACCAGCAGCAGCAGCCTCGGCGTCGTGCTCGAGGTCGCCCAGCGGGGCACGGCGGCCGCCGTCCAGCGCGGCCACGCGGTCGACGAAGGCGCCGCCGTGTCCACGTGAACGCTCGGTGCGGCCCGAGGATCCCAGGGCCCTGGCCAATCGCCGAGGGCTGGGACTCTTTCCCAGGCATGCCCGTGGCGCTGAGGGGGGTACGTGGCAGTCGGCCTTCGCACCGCCCCCTCTGCGGCCGCCTCGGCGCCGCGCCCGCTGCCCTCGAGCGCGGCCGAGGCACTGGCGCCGTCGCGCTCGCCCAGGCTGGGGGCGGCCGCGCCTGGGGCCTGCTGCTCTCGCGCGCCAGCCGCCGCCAGGAGACGGGCGACGCGCTCGGCGAAGCCCAGCGAGCCCAGCGCCGTCGCGGCGTTGCCGTCCAGCGCGTCCGAGGCGCCGCCGGCCGCAGCCGAGCCGCTCGCCGCCCCCGCAGCAGCCGCCTCGGCGTCGTGCTCGGTGTCGCCCAGCGCGCCCTCGAGGTCGACGTCCAGCGCGTGCGAGCCGTCGACGCCCGCCATAAGGCCGCCCGCCGCAGGAGGAGGAGGAGGAGTGGGGGGGGGGGAGGGAGGGAGGGAGGGAGGGAGGGAGGGAGGGAGGAAGAGGAGGGGGGAGGGAGGAGGAGGAGTAGCAGGAGGAGGAGGAGGAGGAGAAACAGAGCAGTCGGCGTTGCGGGCGGCGCCGTCGGACGGCCCCCTGCGGCAGCAGCGGCCGCGTGCGGCACCCGCGCCAGTCGGCGCTCGTCTGGCCTGCACTGCGACTGCCCTAGGCATCGCCCGAATGCACGGGAGGCCGCTGAGGAGACGACGGCCCGAAGGGTGTCATCGTCGTCGCTTTCAACGTCGGTGGTCCAAAGATGGGGTCCTGAGGGATGGGGACAGGAAGGGATCGTGAGCGTCTTTCTATTCGGCGTTTCGACATTGGGCGGAAGGGGGGGAGGGGGGGGTCTGGCTCTGGACCTCTGCTTAGTGCGACTGTTTGCAGCAGTGCGTCCCACGGGGGAGGGACTCCACCTGCTCGAAACAGGCGCCAAAAGCAGCCAAGATCTACTCCTTGGGGAGGGGGAGAGGGGGGGGGGATGCGAGGGCCCGCGCCGACCGGCAAAACAGTGAATAAAGAAACGATCACAAGGGGTCCAAGGGTGGATTTACGTTGTTTCAGGCACCTCGTCCTGAGGAGGAGGAGGAGGAGGAGGAGGAGGAGGAGGAGGAGGCGTGAGATGAGGAGGTGCAGGAGGACGAGGAGGAGGAGGAGGAGGGGCCTCAGGACCCCATCTTTGGACCGCCGACAGCGGCTTCGGGCGCCTCTGGAGGCCCTCGTCGCCACGGGAGGCCGCGGCCCGAGGAGCTGGCCAGGACGGGCCCTTGGAGGGGCTGCGCGCGCCGGCTGTTGAGCCGGTGTCGGTCGGACTACGTCGACGACCGAGGTACGACCGAGGTTCGGATGCGGTAGCGGCTGCAGAATTGCTTTGCCTCAAAGGCGTTCTGTTCGTCGAATCTACCATTAGGTCGGGCATATCCCCCTACAGGCGGATCTTGGGCGAAGAATAAAGCATACTCACCCCCCCCCAGATGGTCGAAAATAATCACATAATCAACCCCATACTGTTTTTTACTAATTGTGACTACTCCTCCTGTAGAGGGACGCGCCCGACTTAACTCTACCAAAAGAGAAAAGCTTTGAACTTCTGCAGGTTCGACAACCATTCGACGTGTTCTTCATACAACTCTGGAGTAAAGTCAATTATGTAAATAATCCCCCTACTCGAGAGGTCGTCTCCCACGAGACTCCGACGGTGGAGCGCCCGAGGAGCCCCTTGGGGCTCCAGGCCAAGCGCCGGGGGGCTACGAACGGTTGGCGGCGAGCACGAGGCGGGCTAGCGCGAGGAGGGAGGGTTCCTCCTAGAAGGTGGGGGACTTCTCAGAAAGCAGGGGGCATTCCTGGAAGGCTTCTTGTGAAGGGGCCCAGGAACACACGAAAAAACAGACACAGATCCCAGGGTTCTCCACATGTTCCATGTATTCTAGATGGTCGTCTCCCCCTCCACTTCCCATATCTTCCACATTTCCGGGGCATCGACGATCATGTGTCTCTGTGTGCCTTTCCCTCCTGATCTTGGAAGCTGGGGAGGGCTTCTGAGAAGCCCCCTGCCTTCGTAGAAGCCCGCCATCTTCTGACAAGGCCGACCCCCCCTTTGGACGCCCAGAACGGATACGGAAAAAATGGGCACAATGCCCAACAACACATGTTGTCCAAAACAGACAGCGGTCATTGTTGGGCAGGCGGCTCCTCGTCTTCAGTGAACAACGTCCGCGGCGGCGCGGACAGCGAGTCCGGCTCAAGATGAACAGAAAATGCTGTTGGGCATCGTACCCCACCTTGCCGTACCAATTCTCGATCGTCTCTATGACAAGGCCGACCCCCCCGCGCCAACGCCCCGGGCCCGCAGAGCGGGAGCCGGCGGCACGCCCGACAACGGGCGGGCCGGCAAGCCGGACCGCAGTCAGCGGCGAGCGGAGGGGGAAGCCTCTTCCCCCTCCTCCTCCCCCTCCTCCCCCTCCTCCTCCTCCTCCTCATCCTCCTACTCCTACTCCTCTCCCTCCTCCTCCTCCTGCTCCTCCTCGTCCTCCTCGTCCTCCTCCTCTCCTCCTCCTCCTCCTCCTCCTCCTCCTCCTACTTCTCTTCCTCTTCCTCTTCCTCCTCCTCCTCCTCCTTCTCTTCCTCTTCCTCTTCCTCCTCCTCCTCCTCCTGCTCCTCATCATCATCCTTCTCCTCCACGTCGGGAAGCGAGAAGGGGCGGGCCTTCCCAGAAGGCTCGGAAGTTCCCCGGCCTTCTGAGTTTTCTGAGACTTCCCCGACAGCACAGAGAACTTCTCAGGAGGCGCAAGGGCTTCCAAGAGGCCCCGCCGCCTTCTGGGAAGGCCTTCTCCTTCTCACTGCCCCCCCTCGCTCGCCGCCGAACATGCTGACCCGACCCCTGCAGGTCAGAGTTCTAAGAT
>CAUYUJ010000325.1:574944-593664 GCA_963575745.1 Prorocentrum cordatum
AAGAGAGGGGAGGGGGAGGGGGAGGAAGGAGAGGGCTGGGGAGGACAAGGTAAGTGCGTTCGCGCCACATCTGCCATCCTACACCTTCCCCTCACCCCTTCTCATGGCTACTATTATTAATAGTATTATGAGTTGTCCTCACATTGAATCGGGAGTCCAACATGACCTTCATGCCTTCGAGGTGAAGGGAGGAGGACGAGATGAGGGCGTCAGGGTGAAGGGCTGGGTCGTTTGCTCTGGGTGTGGGTAGAATGGTTTGTTCGTTTGAGTGTGTGCCAGGGTGAGGGTGAATGCGGGACATGGGGTTCAGGGCGCGTAGATGGTGGCGGAGGCGGTGTCTGCACGTGCGCGTGCGTGTGCGTGCGCGCGGGTGTGTGCGACAGGGCGCGAGTGTGAGAGCGTGTGCATGTGCGCGTGTCTACATTTGTGTGTGCGTGTGCGCATACGTGTGCGCGCGCACGTTTGTGTGTATGTGTGTATGTGTGTGTGTATGTGTGTGTGCGTGTGTGCGTGTGTGCGTGTGTGCGTGTGTGCGTGCGTGCGTGCGTGCGTGGGTGTGTGTGTGTGTGTGTGCGTGGGTGTGTGCGTGTGCGAGTGCGTGTGCGTGTGCGTGTGCGTTTTTGTGCGTGTGCGTGTGTGCGTGGGTGTTTGCGTGTGCGTAGTGCGTGTGCGTGTGCGTGTGCGTTGATGTGCGTAGTGCGTGTGCGTGCGCGTGTGCCGTGTGCGTTGTGGTGTGCGCGTAGTGGCGTGTGCGCGTGCGTGTGCGTGTGGTGGTTGCGTTGGTTCGTGTGCGTCGATTCGTGCGTGTAGCGTGTGGTGTGGTGTGAGTGTGGTAGTGCGGCTGTGTGTGAGTGCGTGTGCGTGAGCGTTTTTTTTGTGCGTTTGTGCGTGTGCGTTCTTATCGTGCGTTGTGCCGTTGTGCCTGTGCTGTGCGTTTGTACTTTTTATTCATGCGAGGGTGCTCGTGTGCGTGTGCGTAGTGCGTCGTCGTGCGTGTGCGTTGGGCGTGTTGCCTGTGCTTGTGTTGTGAGGGTGCGTTGTGCGTTTTCGTTGCGTGTGCGTGTGCGTGTGCGTAGTGCGCGTGTGTGCGTGTAGTGCGTGATGTGCGTGTGTGCGTGTGCGTGTGGTGTGCGTGTGTGGGTGATGGGTGTGGGTGTGGGTTGGGTGTGGGTGTGCGTGCGTGCGTGCGTGGTGCGTGCGTGCGTGCGTGCGTTTGTGTGTGCGCGTTCTGTTTCGCGTGCGCGTTGTGCGCTGTGTTTATTCGTGCGCGTGCTGCGGTGTGCGCGTGTTGCGATTGTGCGGTGTGCGCGTCGTGCGCGTGTGCGCGTGTGCGCGTGTGCGCGTGTGCGCGTCATTATTAGGTATATTCCATTTGTGCGCGTGTGCGCGTGTGCGCGTGTGCGCGTGTGCGCGTGTGCGCGTGTGCGCGTGTGCGTGTGCGTGTGCGTGTGCGTGTGCGTGTGCGTGTGCGTGTGCGTGTGCGGGCGTGTGGGCGTGTGGGCGTGTGGGCGTGTGGGGGCGTGTGGGGGCGTGTGGGTGTGTGTGGGGGTGTGTGTGGGTGTGTGTGATTGTGTGTGGGTGTGTGTGGGTGTGTGTGGGTCTGTGTGTGTCTGTGTGTGTCTGTGTGTGTCTGTGTCTGTGTCTGTGCCCGTGCCTGTGCCTGTGCCTGTGCCTGTGCCTGTGCCTGTGCCTGTGTCTGTGTCGGTGTCGGTGTCTGTGTCTGTGTCTGTGTCTGTGTCTGTGTCTGTGTCTGTGTCTGTGCCCCCCACCTTGGCAAAAGGAGGGGGAGGGGGGGAGCTTTCGGAGGCGGCAAGGGGGAACAAAAAGGGGGGGGAGCGGTGGGGGGCTTCGGGCAGGGGAGGTTCAAGGGAGGGGGGGGAGCTAAGGGGGGACCCTCCTCCCCTTTGCTCCGGCCCTGCGGGCGCGCTCTCTCGTTCGCCACGCAACGTGTTTCTCCTCCCCTCCCTCCTCACGCCCCCCCCTCGCCCCCCCGGCGCCAGCCTAGGCGCAGAATTGGCACGCCCTGAACGGGGACGGATGGAATGGGGACGGCGCTAAACCACAAATCCTGTAAAAAATCTACAGATGCCGCTGTTGGGCGGACGACTTCCGCCCAAACGCACAACATTCGCGGGGACACCGACAACTAGTCCTGTTCAAAGCGCCAGAAACTTAGGGAAGCAAACAATGAAATGGACAGAGAAACTCGCATGCCCGCGCGGCTTTCTCGGATCGGCGCAGGGGCCCCCTGGTCGCACCTCCGGCACCGCTCCTGGCGCGATCCGCGCGCCAGGGAGGGGTGTCCAGCGACGATCCGAAAAATCCACGCGGACCTCGTGAGCGTGTTTTTATTCGGCGGTTCGACATTGGGCGGAAGGGGGGCGGGAAGGCGGGGGTCTGGCTCCGGACCTCTGCTTAGTGCAACCGTTTGGAACCGTGCGTCCTGTGGGGGAGACTCCACCTGCTCGAAACAGGCGCCAAGAACAACCAAGATCTACCCCACGGGGGTGGGGGCGAGGGCCCGCGCCGATCGGCAAAACAATGAATAAAAAACGATCGCTTCCGAGTTCTTATGCTGATGTCATCGTCTATCTGTCACGATTCTCCAGCCTCCAAAGCAGCGGCGGACTCGCGCGGCAGCGCAGCTGGATCCATGGTGAGCTTATCGTTGCGCCTGGCCGGGCTTCGGTCCACACAGCTGAGGGGGCCCTGGGACACACAAATAAATAGACACGAATAACTGGATTCCCCAAATTTTCCCATATGTACGTGGTTTTTGCCTTCCCCCCCACTTTCTATATTTTCCAATTTTTTCGGGGGAATCGACGATTAATTGTGTCTGTGTTTTTTCCCCTCCTGAAAAGCTCGGGCCTCCAGCGGCCGCTCGGGACGATCCAGGATGCCCCGCACGCCCTCGACGAGTCGCAGCTGCTGGAAGCCACCCCGGGCGACGAAAAACCGGACAGCCGACGATAGTTCGGCGGCAACTCGTGGGAGCCTCCCTCCCATGATTCCCAGGTGGACGACATGATTAGGTCGGGCATGTCCCCCTACAGGCCGAAATTGTCAAAAAATGCCCCCCTAAAATTATCCCAGTGCGACCCTACCTCGGAGTTGGAACCCCTAGGAAATCAGCATTAGTAGTACCAGTA
Source organism: Prorocentrum cordatum (assembly GCA_963575745.1). Lineage (NCBI taxonomy): Eukaryota > Dinophyceae > Prorocentrales > Prorocentraceae > Prorocentrum > Prorocentrum cordatum. The sequence goes on from CAUYUJ010000325.1 coordinate 578,097, forward strand.
ACGCTAAGCTAAAGCTAAGCTAAAGCTAAGCTGAAGCTAAGCCACAGCTAAGCTAAAGCTAAGCTAAAGCTAAGCTAAAGCTGAGCTAAAGCTAAGCTAAATCTAAGCTAAAGCTAAGCTAAAGCTAAGCTAAAGCTGAGCAACAGCTAAGTTAAATCTAAGCTACGTCTAAGCTAAAGCTAAGCTAAAGCTAAGCTAAAGCTAAGCTAAAGCTAAGCTAAAGCTAAGCTAAAGCTAAGCTAAACGCTAAGCGAAAAGCTAAGCGAAACGCTAAGCAAAACGCTAAGCTAAAGCTAAGCTACAGCTAAGCTAAAGCTAAGCTAAAACTAAGCTAAAGCTAAGCTGAAGCTAAAGCTAAAGCTCCCAGGGGACTGGGGGAAACCGATCCCAGGGGACTGGGGGAACCGCCCGGGGCGCTTTCCACTGCCCAGCCCCTTTAAGCTAGAGAGTAAGAACCCTTCTAGGCAGAGCCTAGGTAGGGAAAAATCACCAACAGTTGTCGAAAAATCGTCCCACGACTATTTCTTTACTACTTCCAAACCATCCTGTGGTGTTGGGTCCTCGTGTTGAAGAGACGGTGCCCCGCGTCTCTCCTTCCTTCCTCCTCCCCCTCCTCCCTCCTCCCTCCTCCCTTCTCCCCCATCCTCCCTCCTCCCCCTCCTTGCCTTTGAGCTCGGCACACCTCTCACACGTTTCGTAGCCCCATGGGGAGCTCCACCGAAGGTCCCAATTGCACAGCCCGCATGCGTCCGCCACACCCAGCACAACGCTTCGTGGCCCTATAGGGAGCTCCACCGAAGGTCCCAGCGGGGGGGGGGCGCATGTCCGCCACACCCAGCACGGCGTTTCGTGGCCCCATAGGGAGCTCCACCGAAGGCCCCAGTGGAGGGGGGCGCATGCGTCCTGTGAAAGTTGTATTAACAAGGATGTGAGTTATAGGATGATGTTTAGAATTATCTATGTTGCTGCTCTCGCTCGCTCATGCTTGCATGCTCTTGTTCACTATTGCCATTTGTGGCTTGGACCCGCCCAGCTGTGGCGGGAGGGTGGACGCATTCTACGACTGTCTAGCTTGACATCGGAATAAGATCAGATCACACTCTATCTATGGCTTCTTGCATCAAGAGGTTGTGGGTGGAGAGATCAGGATCAATATTTACACTGGTAGCGGAGCTGAATCAGTCCACGGTACGAGGATTGCATACAGAGTGGCCTTGCAGACAAAGATGCTGGCGCTCAATTACATCCTCGCGGTGCTTAACCACTGCGCTCATCAACAGATCACGGTGATCGACAAAACGCTCAAAATCATTACCTACAACAGCTTGGACGGAGATCGATATATCAACAACATCCCGGGCGAGCAGCAGAACTACAGCAACGATAGAGACAGCTACTACATCGGTAACAAGCTCAGTAGCATCACAGTCATCAAGATGACGTCCAGGCAGCAGCAGCAGTTCAATGACGGCCCCCTCTTCGTGGACAAAGAGGGCGTGGTACACTACAACGGCGACCCATCCTACGGAGAGGAGTTCGCGGAGCGTGCGATACTCGGCTACCACGCGAGCGAGGAGAAGATCAAGAAGCTCTATGCGATCAAGCTCAAGAATTCTCTAAATGGACGAGCGTGGACACTTACACGAAAGAAGGTTGAGATCAGTACGCAGGCAGTTTTGGACGAAGCAGGTAATGACCCACTTGCTGCAGTCAAACTGGTGGTAACTACAGTACGACAGGCGTGCGAGAGAATCGCACCATTACAGAAGCAGCAAGCGTTCGAGGAGTATTTATTCCGAGGTTTTCGCAATCGAACGGAGTCTGTGCAGGACTACATATCGAGACGAGAGACGGAGTACGAGCGGCTCAAGTCACTTTCAACGAACACGACAGTCAGCGAGGACCTACGGACATACTCTCTACTAAAGCTAGCGAACATCAGCAGGCAAAAACACAAGGCAACCCTTGGCCAATGCAACAACGAATACATCTGGGACGACGTGACGGTGGCCATGCTGATACAGCTGGACAGCACAGGCCGAGACGATCGTGGACATGGACGATACGGAGCCTACCCGGTGGACTACGACGACGAAGAGGAAGAAGCTCTACTCGGAGATGAATGTGCACCGTGCGATGAAGACGTTTTCCCGAGTGATGAGGACTACGACGCACTTGCAGCGGACATCGACGAGTTCGAGGGAGTGATTGATGGCGTAGACCCGGACGAGATCAGCCAGGAGGAGTGCGACACCCTGGCGACGGAGGCTCAACGTCTTGGCTGGAAAGCTGGACGGCGCAACCACAAGCCCAACTACAAGCAGGCCCGGGAGCGGCTTGCTCAGAGCAAGTCGAATAGAGGCTGGAAGGCCAACATCAACAAGCAGGGCTCCATCAAGATGGACAGCAAAGAGGCTGAGGATAAGCTGAAGCAGATCAAGGCAGGCACGAAGTGCAACGCGTGCCACAAGAAGGGTCACTGGAAGGGTGACCCCGAGTGCGAAAAGACGAGGTCACCAGCGAGTGGATCCAGTACGCTACAGCGTGGAGGACGAGGAGGCGGACGTGGAGGACGAGGCTTTCACGGACGACCTGGAGGTTTTCTACGACGAGCTGGATTCGCAATGGCGACCGCGGTCAAGCTGCTGATGGCGGACAGCTCGATGGATATGACCGCCATTCACAGTGTCAGCGACCAGCTGGCAAGCATAGACGTGGCGATGGAGGAGATCACGAGTCTGACGAAGGTGAGAATCGACACCGAGGAGCAGATAGTGAACACCTACGCGGTATCAACAGCAGGAGACCAGCCGAACTTCCAAGAGAGGATCGACCAGGCACACGAACCATACCCAGTACCTGGAGAGCATCAAGCACAAGAATCTGACGAACCCCTCAGCACTCCAGTGAGTTCAACGAGCAGACCTACACCAGGGACGTGGTCGAGGACGGATCCCAGCAGACCAAGTACAGACTACCTAGAAGATGACAACACGGAGACCGACCTACAAAAGATACGAGAACGTGCAGAGCAGATCGCAGCATTGTGGGTAAGCTGCGAGAACATGGAAGCGGCCTACAGGGACTATATGGATTTCTGTTTGGACTGGGCCCTACATCGTTTCCAGCAGCTCATGCACATCACCATGGATATGGCACCGAACGGTCTCAGGAATCTGGCCTACGATCTATGCCAAGCAGCCTGGGACAGGACCTCGGAGCTTCGTGTCATCGTAAGGAGTACTTGCGAGCGCCTACCGATTGGAGTACGACCGACATGGTTGTGGACGCAACGCCGAGCTGGAACCAACTACGCTCCAGAGGGAATTGGGCGGCAGCAACCTTGCGAGGAGCTGGAAGAGATTGAAGCCTACGCAGTACGAAAAGGACCTATTCCAGATGGACATGCTGTACTGGACACTGCGTGCCTACGTGGATGTGGAGGTTCAATATCACTGGACGGCTACACAGAGGACGGCAGAGTCACCACGCGGATGAGAGGATCATCCATGCGCTTCCGAGGCGTGAATGATAGCGCCCCGGTCATGGCAGAACTAGAACAAGAGGTGACGGCTGGACTTGCTGGAGCTGACGTGAACCTACGCTTCCAGAGGTTGCCGAAGTCAAAGACGCCAATACTGCTGAGCATCCACCAGCTGGAGGAGCTCGACACAGTGATATACATCAAGGATCAGAAGGCGGACTTCAAGGCGATCAACAAGTACGGAGTGCCTCTTAACAAGACGGAGAAGGGACACCTGACGATCTCGCTCAAGGAGTGGCCGAAGAAGGAGACGACAAAGATCGAGCCATCAGTCACGTCCGACGAGATCGACATCTGGAATGCGGAAGTCCAGGAGATCAATAAGGGCATCCTACGGCGCAAGCAGAGGAAGCAGATCGAGGCGTGGGAGAAGGAGATTCAGGACAAGCTGGACCAGTGCCAGCAGTTCGTGGACACGCTGAAGGCGGACCCGGAGGAGAAGCGGCCCATCATCTGCGAGCTCTACGCAGGTGGCATGGCAGCCACATCAGAAGCTCAGCAGCGGCGGCATCCAGTGACGAGGCCGAGGGACATCCTGATCGGGGACGACCTGCTGGACGCGAAGTCGCAGAAGACCGTCCTGAAGCAGCTGAACGAGGATGACCCCTACGTGACCATTGTGGGTTTCCCCTGCGACCCGTTCACAAACATATCCCACATGTTCCCGAGGGACACGAAGATGCGCAAGTTGGCGATCGGCATGAAGCACTTGCAGTTTGTCAAGAAGATCTGGCTCAACTGCAAGCGCCGAGGAGCTCATATGCTACTGCAGAACCCATTGACGTCAAGAGCCTGGCAGCTTATGCCATGGCTGGGCTCAGAGTTCGTAAGCGCGATGATGCACCAGTGCGCCGAGGGCAGCAACCTGGTGGACTTCATGGGCGATCCGGTCAAGAAGCCGACGAGGTTCCTGACGACGGCCATCATGCTCGGCAAGAAGCTCAACAACATCAGGTGTGACGAGCAGCACGTACACACGAGCGTGATCAACAGGCCGAAGGGAACAGCCTCGAGCCTTGGGAACTGGACCAAGGAGCTGGCCAATACGATCTTGGACGGCATCGAGGATCAGCGAGACCTCGAGAAGCAGCATGGTGGCTACGCCCGGTACGCCAACAACTTCGACGACATCGACTGTGACGAGTTCGAGGCCAACCCTGCGGAGACGGAGGCGCCGATGCACGCTAGCGCGGCGGCGATCTTCAGCAAGCATGGCGAGAACATCGAGATGGCGGAACGGACGGCGGTGCCACCACTCATGCGAGCAGCTATCAAGAAGATACACAAGAGCCATTCACATGGACCCTACAAGGAGTCACTAGTACGGTATCTACAGCATGGTGGAGCTAGCCGACGAGCGGTACAAGCAGCACGTCTCTTCAGATGCACGACATGTGAAGAGCAGGCTCGGACGGCAGCGAGACCTACGGCAGCTCAGCCTAAGGTTAAGGACTTTAACGAAACCATCAACATGGACTTCATGATCATACCCGACCCGGACAAGAACATGCTCGTAGTGCTTGTTATCGTGGACGTGGCCTCGGACTTCACCGTGGCGATCTACACGTGTCCCGGATCGAGACCTACGGCAGAGTTAGCAAAGAAGGCTTTCGAACTCGGATGGCTTACCTGGGCCCGGCCACCACACGTCGTGGAGCAGGACCAGGACTCTACCTTTATGGGCGAGTTTGAGACGCTATGCAACGACCTGGGCATTGTGATCAACAATGCGGCTCCAGAGGCTCACTGGCAGATGGGCAAAGTAGAAAGGAAGATACGATACCTGAAGGAGATGGCGACGAGTGTCTTCAACGCTGGGGACGTTCGTGGTCAAGATTCGGTTGCAGCAGCAGTACGTGGTATGGCCAACGCGTATCATTCTGGAATCGACTACACCTCCAACAGATCTGCTCGGAATCCTTTTTCAAGGCAGCAAACTCATCAGCATTGAGACGGACAGTTCTGGCGAGGACGAGGCCCCAGCCAGGGCCATTTCAGCAAGGTGATTTCAGCCAACCTAAAGCGCAACCTGCATGCACGATGGCATGGACCTGCCCGGTGCCTGGGCAAGGATGAGCACGGTTACTGGCTGATCCATAACAGGATCCCGATCCTAAGTTCACCCAGTCTCCTTCGAAGGGCGACTGAGCACGAGGTGAGCACCATGCAGTTTACCGACCTGTTTTCAGATGGCGGACCTGCACGTGGACGAGCTGGTCAGCGTGGTTTTCTGGACCTTCGAGGTCAACAGTATAACCCAGCACGAGATGATCAGCAGCCAGACCAGCAGCCCGATCAACAGCCAGATCAGCAGCCAGATCAACACCAAGATCACCGAGATCCAGGACATCAGCAGCATCCTGGACAGGACGATGTTCCACCACAGCAAGCAGGAGGACAAGGTGATGCACCCTCGAGTGCACCGACGACGGCACCAGCAGCACCTGCCCACGGCAACGTCGAGCTGACGAAGCCAGCGGACAGCAGGAAGCGACGATCGGAAGTGGTACACGATAACGACGTGATGCCAATGCGTCAGAGGCTGGACGACGAGTACGAGACAGTACTTGCTGATCAAGATCAAGCGGAGGAAGATCTACGAGTACGACTTGTTCGAGCGCACCAAGCTTGGGACGCCATCTTGGGAGCAGTGGCGGCCAGCAGCCAGGGCAAGACCGACCTGAGGCAGCTGGATAACGTCAGGAACGCCGCTCTTCTACCTGATCCAACACCTGGGTACAAGATCGAGAGGCGGCGGCTTCTCAACTTGGACACGCGCGACCTGGTTCAAGATATCTCGAGAGTGGACTGGATAGCCAATCCTCAGATCATCGACGATGTGGTATCACAAGACCCCATCACGATCATCGAGGAGATCACTCTGGGAAAGGAAGAGGAAGCTGGAGATGGACCAGGAGGTGGCCAACAGCCTGCAGCAGCCCCGCAGGAACCTACCAACACGGACGAGACCATGGAGGAACCTAAGGAGGTGAAGCGCGGAGGCAAGAAGCACACCAAGAAGGACCTGAAGCTCAAGCAGACCAAGCGGGGCGACGCTCAGGACGATCGAGCTCAGCTTCGAGTACCTGCCAAGATCCAGAGGCACATGGAGGAACGCCAGAAGGTGGAGGAAACGGCAGCAGTACCAGCAGAGGTACCGCAAGATCAGCCGGCTACATCATCGTCCAGTACGCGACAGCCTGCACAGGGCAAGCGCCAGGAACACCCAGTCACGATCAAGGAGTTATTGCTGGACGATGTGCCGATCAGCATCAAGCGAGCCCGGGCACAAACTGGGCCAGTCAAGCAGCTGGCAGATACACCGCTGCTCGTCGAGGCGTTCGTGGCCCAGCGGATGTGCAGCCAACCGACGAGAGCCAACAAGCATCAGGAGATCAACTTGAAGACGCTCGGCGACGACAAGCTCAAGTGGAAGAAGATGCAGCAGGCGGTGGAGAAGGAGTGGAACACGTGGTGCAAGTACGATGCAGCAACCCACATATCAGGTGCAGCAGTCGACAAGGTCGACCCGGACAAGATCCTGAGCTCCAAGGTGGTCTGGACCGATAAGGACCCCACGACCTTCGAGCCGAAAGCCAGGATCTGTGGGAGAGGCTACGAGGAGGAGTTTGACGACAAACTACGACGGGACTCACCTACAGTCTCAGCACAGATGACGCTACTCTTGTGCAGCATCGTATCAAACCTCAACTTCGACCTAGTCATCGCGGATGTGAAGGGAGCCTTTCTGCAAGGCAAATCCATCACACGCGAGCTCTACTTTCATATCCCGACGAACCTCGGGAAGTGCAACATCCCGGGAGTGAAGGCAGGCGACCTGCTGAAGTTAAACAAGAGCATCTACGGGACCAACGATGCAGCTCGTGCGTGGTATGTGGCACTACGCGAGACGCTTGTGAAGCTTGGATGGGAAGGCCTGAGCTTCGAGCCCGCGACCTTCATCAAGCGCAATGCGAAGGGCGCGATCATCGGGATCATGTGCCTGCACGTGGATGACTTCCTCATGGGCATCAAGCAGGACGACCCGGAGGGCGCCAAGATCATGAAGGACCTGCAGAAGGAGATCGACTTTGGCGAGGTCAAGTACGCGAGGAAAGAGCAGGCGACGTTCTGTGGCCGGGGCTACAAGCAGGACAAGGACGACAGCATCAACGTCACCATGGAGGCCTACGTGAAGTCGATGCAGACTGTACGTATCTCCAGAGAGCGCAGCAAGGCACCAGATAGCGCCTTGACCCATGCAGAGCATCGTGGACTACGAATGGTAGTTGGACAATTGCAATGGGCTGCGCGGATGATATGCTTCGAAGAGGCCTTCGAGGCATCCCGACTGGCATCTACGCTGGGGGCTCCGACGGTGAAGGACCTACAGGACGGCCCCACCACGTCCCCCATGTCTGTCTGGAGTCTCCCACCCCCCCCCCCCAAAGTCCCCCCCCTCCCTCCCCCCCCCCCCCCCCCCCCCCCCCCCCCCCCCCCCCCCCCCCCCCCCCCCACAAACCCCCCCCTCCCCCCCCTCCCCAACCCCCCCCCCCTCCCACGTCCCCTCCCAATCTGCCTCTTCACGTCGCCCTGTCCCCCCCCCAATACCCCCCACCCCCCCCCCAATAATCCCCCAACCCCTCCCACCAACCCCCCCCCCCCCACTACACAAAATTGTCCACCCCCCACAATCCCCAGATCCCCCCCAATGCCCACCCCCCCATTACGCGGCCATCAGGCGGATACAGAAGCGGGACGACTTGCTGATCAGGTTCTCGGCAGGTCTGAACCTGTGGGAGACCATGGTGATCAATGTCACCGACGGTGCTTTTGACAATCCGCCGAAGCACAGATCACAACGCGGACACTTCATCATGCTGGGCGACAAGAAGATCAACGAGGACCACAGTAACAAGTACAAGGTACATTGCATTGGGTGGCAGTCTTCCAAGATTCAACGAGTGGTGCGATCTACTCTATCGGCGGAGGCCTACTCATGTGCGGACTCTGTGGACATGTTAATATGGACAAGGTCGACCCTGGCGGAGATCCTGTACCCGGAGATGGACATGACCGAGATTATGCATGACACCTGCCCGGTGAAATTCATTTCGGCGACCGACTGCTAGAGCCTATGCGACACGATCATAAAGGAGAAGATTTCTATGACGGACAGGAGGCTTGCTTTGGAAGTGGCTATATTGCGGCAGTCACTCAAAGAGGTCAGCATCAAATTGGTCAAGAGCGAGCAGATGCTAGCGGACTGTTTGACGAAAGTACTTCCAGGAGGCTACGCGAGGAAGATAGTTACATCCAACCTGTGGACTCTTGGGCCTGATGACAGGGCACCATCAATACGCGGGCGAAAGCTTGTCGGACCAGAAAAGGTGGCAGCCAACAAGGAGGTAGACGAGCTGAACGCGAAGATGGCCAAGTACGTCAAGCAGGAGCTGTGCAACGACACCCGGAGGGGCGACGAGGAGATCTCTACGTGGCCGGTGGAGACGCACAACTACGTGGACGAGTGCTTCTACGACGACAAGGACGAGGTTCAAGACGAGGACTACGTCGAGGCATTTTACACAGAAGAGCTAACGGACAACTACCTGATGGAGAGGAGTGGCGCGCAGAGAACCATCCAGATACCAGACCAAGCTGTAGTTATGTTTCAACTTTGTGCACTTGCAGTGTATGGAGTTTGTCTTTCGATGTCTCCTGCGGTGGTGAAAGTCGTCTCTATCATCGCGGGTATCATCATATTTATTTACGTAATGAAGCCTAAGCAGAACGACGACGAGGACATGTTTGATCCGACGGAGGTGGATAGTTCAAGCAGCGACAACCTGTTCAAGCCGGAGTTGCCCGAGAAGCATGTCAAGGTCAAGTCCAGGACGGCGAAGGCTACGCCGAAAACTACAACGATAACACTCGCAGTACGAGCCGATCCAACGACCTATGACGATGATATCATGGGAGATGGACCAATCATGCTGGGAGATAGTGCTCTACTGAGACAGTGGCTGGAGACCATGGGGCCGACGATAATCAGGAGTGGCAAGTGCGCGGGCGACAGCTATGAGACGATCTACACGAAGGACAGGCACTACGCAAATTGCCTAGGACGGCGTCTCAAGCTGGACGCAGACGAGAGCAGGAGTTATAATCTCGACCCGAGCATCAAGGTTTACATTGCATACATCATCGTCATGTCAGCAGTACGTGTGCGCTGAGGATGATGAGTGATTTGAGTTATCATGTTCAGATAATGAGTGTTTTGGGTTACCATTCCAGATGATGAGTGATGTTTGGTCACCATCTGCAGATGAGGAGTGGAGGCGCCCCCTCAAGAGCTCAGGTAAACATTTCATATCTTAATATATTTTGCTCGGTGCGCAGACCTCGGGTAAAGATTTTAGATGTTGATCAGTGAGTGGGTTTCTTCTGTCTTAGTTTATGTTGCTCGGTGCGTTGATTTCTCTTATCGTGATATATGTTGCTTGGTGCACGGACGGTGTTTGACCGTTCGAGCAGAGAAACATTTTGATTTATTTTATGGGATATAGATTGCTTGGTTCACGGACGATAGGTTGATCGTTCAAGCCAATAGCAATAATCAAAATATTTCGGGAGGCTTGCTGCAGAATTTTGCCACGGCATTTATTTAGCAACGTTTTTCCTTTTTCCTGTGTGAAAGTTGTATTAGCAAGGATGTGAGATATAGGATGATGTTTAGAATTATCTATGTTGCTGCTCTCGCTCGCTCATGCTTGCACTCTCTTGTTCACTATTGCCATTTGTGGCTTGGACCCGCCAGCTGTGGCGGGAGGGTGGACGCATTCTACGACTGTCTAGCTTGACATCGGAATAAGATCAGATCAATACTCTATCTATTTCTTCTTGCATCAAGAGGTTGTGGGTGGAGAGATTTTGATCAATATCCCGACCAGTCGCCACACCCAGCACGGCGCTTCGTGGCCCCGTAGGGAGCTCCACCGAAGGCCCCAGTGGAGGGGGGCGCATGCGTCCGCCACACCCAGCACAGCGCTTCGTGGCCCCATAGGGAGCGGCCCCAGTGGGGGGGGGGGCGCATGCGCCCGCCACACCCAGCACAGCGTTTCGTGGCCCGATAAGGAGGTCCACCGAAGGCCCCAGTGGGGGGGGCGCATGCGTCCGCCACACCCCGCACAGCGTCGCTCTTCGCGGTCCATTGGGAGTCCACCGAAGGCCCCAGCGGGCGGGGGGGCGCATGGTCGCCACCACCAGCACGGCGCTTCTTCGTGCCCCATAGGGAAGCTCACCGAAGGCACCGAAGGTACTTGTGGGGGTGGGGGGGGGGGGGGCATGCGTCCGCCACACCCAGCACGGCGCTTCGTGGCCCCATAGGGAGCTCCACCGAAGGTTCCAGTGGGGGGGGGGGGGGGCGCATGCGTCCGCCACACCCAGCACAGCGCTTCGTGGCCTCATAGGGAGCCCCACCGAAGGACCCAGTGGGGGGGGCGCATGCGTCCGCCACACCCAGCACAGCGCTTCGTGGCCCCATAGGGAGCTCCACCCAAGGTCCCAGTGGGGGGGGCGCATGCGTCCGCCACACCCAACACGGCGCTTCGTGGCCCCATAGGGAGCTCCACTGAAGGCCCCAATGGGAGAGGGGAGCGCATGCGTCCGCCACACCCAGCACGGCGCTCCGTGACCCCATAGGGAGCTCCACCGAAGGCCCCAGTGGAGGGGGGCGCGCGCCGTGTGCGGCCGCGCCCCACTAAGCCCAACACCCGTGGATACGACTCCCAGCTGACTGAAACGCTCTTCAAGAACACCTTTCCCCAAAGTCTTAAAACAGTCCAGGAGGGATCGTGATAAGAGAACCCCCTCCTAAAAACAGTCTTGGGAAAAATGCACTTCCAACCCGTGTGCATAAAAACGTGCCGAAGCCGAGGGACCAGTGCATGCATGAGCGCGCAACAGAAGGCAAAATGGTTGAGCTTGGGCTCCTGATCTGGATCGCTCTTGGCGTGGTCAGCCCCTGCCAGTGGCATTGGATCATGCGGCGTGCTAGCGCGCGGTGCGATTCGCAACCTCGGCCGCGTTTTTGCACAGATGATTTCCGTTCCGACGCCGTCTCAGAGTGCTCAGGGGCAGGGGGGGATCGCAATGCAATTCACCTACAGTGCGCCCAACGAACTTGAAACAAATGGTTGAAGTGACCCCATGGCCCAGGGGCATACTTGACAGCGAGTACACGAAAGGTTGCGAGACGTTGCGCCCCATCGGCGCTACCCAAGGACATCGGCTATGCCGCGGGACCAGCGGCCCTGACCGCTCGAAACACGTAACCCAAAATGACAGTTTGTCGTTTGTACGTCTGCATTCGTTTGTCCGTGACAGTTGCAGTTGTCGTCGTTGTCATGCGTCGTGTAAGTTTAGTGCACAGGTTACGTCGGGCTCCCAGCGTTTAGGAAGGTGTGCGGGTTATTGAGGTTGTGCACCGCGCGCGGTTTCCAACATGGTTGGGCGGAGGGATTCTTGGGGCATCTCGGTGGGGACCTCCGACAGCTCAAGTGAGTCTGGGGGGGGTGGCCCCACCCACCCCTCGCGCCATACTCGTTCCCTCCTTACCAGTGCCATGGAGCGGATGGGGGTGGCATATGGATTTCACGTAGACGAAACAGGCACGCGCAGATGTTAGAGCGCTCCCCCCCCCTCGAGCAGCTGGATTCGTTCCCTCGCTTCCTTGGCTAAACCTACTCTCTGCGAAATCTTTGTTGTGTGTGGGGGGGGGGGCGGGCGGTGACTCGCGAAGCGTCAAGGATAAGAGAAGCGACTGTGGTTGTTTCACCTTTGAAAAATGCACCGCTCAATGGATTTCGAAACCTTCGGAGTCATGATGGATGCCACTAGTCCGAATGCAACGCCATCCCAGGACCCGTGCGAATATGATTCTGCGAAGGGTTTGTTTATTCATCCCTCCCGTCTTTTGCTGTCCTACTCACCATCCTCCGCCCGTTGGATTCCCGAAGGGAGGGGGAAGGCTAACCTCGATTACATCCCTGGTCGCTGCTGCGGTCGATCTTCCGCCGCCCCCCAAGCCATAGTGAGAGACCAGGCGACGGCAACATGCTCAAACCAATCCCCATCAGCTTAAGCGTGAGACTCGGAACACGAGTGGGCGAGCAACAGAGAGCATGGACACGAAGTGGATACTTAAAGCAGGATGGCGAAAGATGTTGAGGACAGGGTGGATGAGAATAGGGGGGCAATCCGTCAGCACGTGCATGATACGGGTTAGCTGACACGAAGAGCGGCCACAAGGGGACAGCCAGGCAAGAGCGGATGGAGGGGTCGGGAAGAAGGGGGAGACGGCGGAATGGAAGCTACGTTGATGGTTCAAGAGCTTCGTTAGGCAAGACTCCGAAACGACGTGATGAAGTATCACACCTTGTATCTCGGGTAGCGGAGCGCAACCTCTTCCCTGCATGCACGGGCACGCCGCCAAGGTCTGGAAGAAGCGAAGAGGGGCCAATCGACAGGCATTGGTGGACTTCACCAAGCTTTCCAAAAAATCTCATGGCCCCGACGCTGGGCCTCAGGACCTCGCGACTAGCGAGGGCGGCAAACAAAAGGTGGGACCTCGGTGCTGCCGAATTCTAGGAAGGCGCGTCGCACTACCTCCCCTGGCAGTGCCCCGCAAGCGCCTTGCTGGAACGCGCCACCGACGATCAAATAACGATGGGCGCAATCTTCTTCTTGAGCTGCTCGGGGAGCCCGTCGATCGTCGTGAACTTGTCGCTGACCATCCAGTTGTAGGAACTCGTGACCGCCACTGACCTCTGCGCTGCATCAGCAATCCTGTCGAAGGAGCTCACCATCATGCAAGCCGAGTGGGTGAGGCGGGCCATGCTCACAATCTTCTTCTGCCTGTCAGACAGCGTCACTTTAGTAGCATTGGGGCCCTCGAGGGCCTGGAGCTGGGTGGCAGAGCGTTTGACGTCCTGCAGGCAGACCGCTGGAGCATGCGCAACCCGACCCCGTGTCAAACCCCTCTTTGCTAGACCACGCGGCCCCAAGGAGCCCCAAGAATTCCCAGGGACATCCTGGCCCAGAGTGGTTTCAAATCCAGGAGGGCCCCAGGCACCACAGAAGGATCTTGCATGCTCCAGCGCCAAGCCTCCTCGATCTGGACAACTTGCTTGCGCAGCGAGGCAGCGACCTTGTTGCTGAAGACATCTGTGACGTAGGTGCTGAAAGCCCTCCAGTTCCGCTTAGCTGGTGGTGGAGCCTTGTCCATGTAGTGGGTGCTGTCCCCGACGCCCCCTGCCTTAGGCTCGAGCTCTCCAATGTGTTCACCGATGGTGTCCAGGAAGGCCGTTCTGGTCAGCGCAATGGCGTCGCGAACGTTGCCGTCTGCAGCTGTGACGGCCTCCTCGGCCAGCATAAGCAAGGCTGCCATCTGGTCGAAGGCCCCGTCGCATCTCAAAAGACCGAAGTGCTTCTGGAAGTTCTGCATGGTAGTCTGCAAGTCGACGAAGATCTGGAACTCAGGGGTCTTAGTCAGCAGCTCCTTGAACGGTTTGGCATCCAGCGTTGTAGATGATAGCGCAACCTGTTTCCGCAGATAGACCAACATCTTGAGAAACTCTGCCCAGAGGTTGCAAGGGCATGCTGAGTCCGGACTCATCACACTGAGTTGATTGATGCAGTCGGCAGCTTTGTAGGTCAGGCCCTCGTCAAGCTTTTTCTCCACGCACAGCGTCACTATGTAGTCTACGAGCTTGGAGATCAACGCTGTGACCGACTCTGTGAGGCTCAGGCCGTTGCATTTGGCGGCATCGGCAACGATGCGATCGAACGTTGCAGGGTCAAACGACTCGAACTCAACTTCCATTGCAGCCGTCGCTCCATTGATGAAGGAGTCGATCATGGAGCTGCTCTGGGCCAACGCGATTTCAGACTTCAACTCGCTTGTGATTGAACACAACGACGGCCTCAACGGAAATTGGGACAACGCTTTCATCGCAAGCTCAGACATGGCCTTGCGCGCCGTCTGCTTGTTTGCATCTGTGGGCAAGGTAGCAAGCAAGCTGTTGTACTGCTGGACTTTGGACTCTACGGCGTTCTCGATGAATTCCGCCATGCGTGTATTCGGCCCGAATCTGTGTGCGCACTTAGCGGCGTTCACGAAGTAGCTTTCCGTCGTCTTGACCATGCCCGCGAACTTCTCCGCATCCAACTCCTCAGCGTCGACGGCGTCGTCGAGGTCATCTAACAATGGCTCGATAACGTCGCGGTTCGAGTCGATCACCTGGATGATGTGGTGCGCTTCAACCGTTGCAGCAGAGGCAACTTTGTGGGACGAAGCAATCTCTGCGAAGGCACGGGTGAGCCTGCATTGCGAGGACGTGTCCATTAAGTATTTCACCAGTTTGCATTTATCCTCCACGTCGGCTCCGCAGACGACCCCCATGTTCTCAGTGTAGTGGACAGCCGAGAGCAGCGCATCGAGCTTCGCAATGAATGTGTGCACTGTCGAGTTCAACTCAGACCCATATTGTTTCACAAGGCTCTTGCAGTACGCCGTCAAAATGCCATGGGCGCGGTCGGCAAGGACGTTCATTGATGACCAGCAGTTGAGGTAGAAGTCCACAGCTGTCTCGAAAAACATCTCCATCTTGGACAGGGCGTTCTCGCCATCGATGTGGTGAAGCTCGACGGTGCCAGGAGTAGCACCCTGCGGTTGAGTACCTTGGCCGTCGTCTACCCAAATAGGAAAGCACGCCTTCAAGAAGATCTCAACTGCATCAGGCGACTCGGCCTCCGTTCTCAATTGCACCACGCGTCTTTGCCACAAGACTTCCCAGCATGGGGGCTGAAGTTCAATGCCGAAGGCTTGCAACTCCATGGCTGTTTGGACGAGGGCGCTGTGAGTGAACTTGATGTTGTGTCGTTTGTTGAACCGCTGGCACTTATCGAACTTCTCAAGGTGCTTTCCCAAGTCCTTGATGTGTGGATCAGCCTTCGTGTCGTTAC
>CAUYUJ010000325.1:593764-648764 GCA_963575745.1 Prorocentrum cordatum
GTGCGTGTGTGCGTGTGCGCGTGTGATTGAGTGCGTGAGTGCGTGTGTGCGTGTGTGCGTGTGTGCGCGTGTGCTTGTGTGCGCGCGTGCGTGTGTGCGTGTGTGCGCGTGTGCGTGTGTGCGTGCGTGCGCGTGTGCGCGTGTGCGCGTGCGCGTGCGTGCGCGCGTGCGTGTGTGCGTGTGTGCGTGTGTGCGCGTGCGCGTGCGTGCGTGTGCGTGCGTGCGCGCGTGTGTGCGCGTGCGCGCGTGTGCGTGTGTGCGCGTGTGCGTGCGTGCGCGTGTGCGTGTGTGCGTGTGTGCGTATGTGCGTGTGTGCGTGGGTGCGTGAGTGCGTGCGTGCGCGCGTGCGCGCGCGTGTGCGTGCGTGCGTGCGTGCGTGCGTGCGTGCGCGTGTGCGTGTGTGCGTGTGTGCGTGTGTGCGCGTGTGCGCGTGTGCGTGTGTGCGTGCGTGCGTGTGTGCGCGCGTGCGTGCGTGCGTGTGTGCGTGTGCGCGTGCGTGCGTGCGTGCGCGTGTGCGTGTGTGCGTGCGTGCGTGCGTGCTGCGTGAGTCCGTGTGTGCGTGTGTGCGTGCGTGCGGGTGCGCGGGTGCGCGGGTGTGCGGGTGCGCGTGTGTGTGGGTGCGCGCGCGCGTGCGCGCGGGCGCGCGGGCGCGCGGGTGGGCGGGCGCGCGCGTGCGCGGGTGCGCGGGCGCACGGGTGCGCGGGTGTGCGGGTGCACGGGCGCGCGCGCGTGCGTGTGTGCGCGTGTGCGCGTGTGCGTGTGTGCGCGCGTGCGTGTGTGCGCGTGTGAGTGTGCGCGTGTGTGCGCGTGTGGCTGTGCGCGTGTGCGCGCGCGCCGTTGCGCGCGAGTGCGCGAGTGCGCGTGTGCGCACGTGTGAGCGCGTGCGCGCGTGCGCGAGTGCGCGCGTGCGCGTGTGCGCGCGCGCGTGCGCGCGTGCGCGTGTGCGCGCGCCGCTGCGAGCGCGTGCGCGTGTGTGCGTGCGCGCGCACGTGCACGCGTGCGCGCGTGCGCGCGTGCGCGGCGCGCGTGGGTGGCGGGCGTGGGCCGTGTGCGCGTGTGCGCGTGGAGGCGCGCGCGTGCGCGCGCGCGCGCATGTGCGCGCGCGCGCGTGTGCGCGCGCGCGTGTGCGCGCGCGCCGTGCGCGCGCCTGCGCGCGACCGCGTGCCCGCGCGTGCGCGCGTGTCGCGCGTGCGCGCGCGCGCGTGCGCGCGCGTGCGCGTGCGCGCGCGCGCGCGCGCGGGGCGCGCGGGGGCGCGCGGGGGCGCGCGAAGGCGCGCGAAGGCGCGCGGGCCGCGCGGGGGCGCGCAGGGGCGCGCGGGCGCGCACGGGGCGCGCGAGCGCGCGGGCGCGCGGGCGCGCGGGCGCGCGGGCGCGCGGGCGCGCGGGCGCACGGGCGCGCGGGCGCACGACGGCCCAAGAGACCCCCAAAAGAAACCCGAACCGGCCCCAGGGGCTCCCAAGACGGCCCAAGAAAACCAACAGAAGCCCAAGAAGTGGAATCCCAAGAGGCCCCCAAGAGGCACCAAAAGGCACCCAAATGAATGGACACACGCTCCAAGAGGCCGCTGAGAAGCATGCGAAAAGACTCCAAAATGCCGCCAAAAGGCGCCCCGGACGCCCCCTCCACACACCACAGGCATCCACGAAGCCCCCGTCCCACAACCCAAAGGCGGCGGCGGAAATGCCCTCAAACATCCTGAACTGTCACACGTTTTTTCCACCATGTTCGCCGCTTGTCTCTTCGGGCTTCAGACCCCGCGCCACGGCCCAAAAGATCGCGCTAGCTCGAACCAGACCGTCGCGCCGCGCCGCCCCCCTCCTCGCATTCACTCTGCGCGTTTTCCCCCTCGTCGCGCCCTTCCCCCTTGGCGCCCCCCATCCGCGTATTCTCTGTTGCCGCCTCCTGCGCGTGCTCCTCGCCATCCTCGCTTCCTGCTCCGCCGCCCCCCCCATCCTCCTCCACCTCGCCCTCTTCCCATATTCGCTAGCAAATCCAAACGTTGTCGATGCTTTTGGACACTGTCCGAGAGGCCCGCAAACCCGCGACCTCCGCGCGCCCGCGAGAGTACCCACACGAAGTGCAGAAACACACTGGCCCACAGTCCTTCCCACGCGCTGCCTCAGCTTCACGCCGCCACCCTGCATCGCGCCCACTTGCATTTCATGGGGTGCGACACCTGGTGCGCTTCAACTTTCCTTGCCGAGCGACAAAAGCGGAACTGCTGCCGCATTCAGGAGAAGCGCCCCGAGGCAGCCCCTGGCCACGCGGGCCCGAGCTCACAAGCGCCCCCCAAGACCTCGCCGTGAACACGTCCTCTACGCGGTGCTCCCACACTGCCCTGCCCACTGGGAACGCGCTAGCGCGCCCAGCAACATGCGCCCGCCAGGTTTTTGGAACACCACGGGGGGAAGCTCCAAATTTGCACCGGGCGCGAATCCGGACGCCAAGTTGCGACCCCGCATCTGGAATGACAAAGCGTAGACGGCGGCGCTGGGAATGAAAAGCGCAACGAAAAGGGAAGGAAGGAAGCGTTGGGACTGCAAAAAAATATCGGGACACCGGGACAACTCCTAGACCTAGACGGATATTCGCAATAGGGGGGAGGAGGGGGCGAGCTCGAGGATGAAAAGGGAAAAGGAGCGAGCGAGGGAGGAGGAGGAGGCATGAGTTCTCCTCTTGCTTCCCCCCGCATCCTGGAATTCCTTCTCCTTCTCCATGCCCCCCTCCTTCCTCCTCCTCTCTTCCTCCTTCTCATCTCTCATCCCCCCCCTCTTCCTCGCGGTTCCCACTCACCTCAGTGAGTCTCGCCTGCTTCTCCACCTCATCCTGTCCTCTCCTCCTCCTCCCCCCCCCCCCCATCCTCCCCCCCCCCCCCCTCCTCCCCCTCCTCTGGCTCTGACTCTTCCACTCCTCCACCTTGCCTCCTCCCGCCTGGGCGGCTGGCGCGGCGGCCGCGCCGCCTCGCGGTCGCCGAGGAGCCCGAGGAGCCCGGCCCAGCCAGCGGGGGGGGGCGCGACGCGACGACGACGACGCTGACGATGATGATGGTGAAGAGGATGATGGAGATGATGATGATGATGACGATGATGGTGACGACGACGATGATGGCGATTTGTTTGGTTGTATTCCCGCGCCCTTAAGCGCCCGTTTCCCCCCTGTCTCCATAGGGGAAAACGGGCGCTTGAGGGCGCGGGACTGGTGATGGTGATGATGATGGTGATGATGACGATGATGACGATGGCGATTCTCACTCTCACATCTGCGCCCCAACATCGCATAACATGTTTGCGGCCGAATACCACGCAGAGGCGAGATGTGCACAGCGACCGCAGCTGCGACAAGAAGCCCCGCTAGCTCGCAAACACATTCACAGCTCGCACGTTCGAGCCCGTCACGCGCGGCGGGAGGGGCCGGCAGCGTCACAAAAGCAACATCAACTAATTTATGAGCGGGGTACAATGCCATAAAAATGGCGACAATCAAACTTCGAAACGCAAGGCAATCGAGCCTGCTGGGCAAAATGCACTAGGACCGATTCGGGGCGTTATCCTCTCTTCCTCCTCCCCTTCTCCCTCCTCTCCCGCTCACTCTCCAGTGCTCATCATACTTATCCCCCTCCTCTGCGGCGCCGTCGCTACGGCTGTCAGCTGCCGGCCCATTTGAGGACGTGCTTGGCGGTGGCATCATCCTTGCCCTTTTTGGCAGCAGCCTGAAACGATTCCCCCCTGAACTCCGCGCGCGTCAACTCGACCATCTGAGCTGCGGGGCCCCCGGGGCCGTCATCTTTCGGGTCGGCAGCGCCAGCGGCGCCCAAGGATGCCAGGAAAGCTGGGTGTGGGATCAAAACTGCGATGGAGGTCTTGACCGATCCAATAGACATGTAGTTGGTCGTCGTCGTCAGCACCGGCACAGGGGGCGCCTTCTCTTCATCGGACGAATCTGGCTGCTCCAACGCCTTCACGTTCAAACCCGGGACGAACAGCGGAGAACCTTGGACTGTCATTCCTGGCGAAGAGAAGATTGAAAATATATACAATCCTCTCCTCCCCCCCCCCCCCACCCCCCTCGCATTTCCTCCGCCCCCCCCCCCCCCCACACACTCCTCCTCAGTCCTCCTCATCCTGCCGCCCCTCCCCCCCTCCTCCTCCTCCTCCTCAGCTCCCCCCCATCATGTTGTCCTCCTCCTCCCCGGGAGCCTGCCCCTCTCCATGCTTCTCTTTATCCTCCTGCCCTCCGCCCCCCCACCCCGCCCCCGGAGACGCGGGCCGACCGACCTGGGCCCCAGGGCCCCCAGCGTCGGGATCCATGCCCAGGACCCGGGGACCCCAAGAGGAGCCCAGAGCCCACCCAAAGTTCCCAGAAAGAGGCTCACTGGATGGCTGCCGCCATGAAGGGGAGGGGGGAAAAAATGAAAGGGAGGAGGAAAAGGAGGAGGAGGAGGAGGGCGAGGAGGAGGCGGAGGAGGAAGAGAGGAGGAGGAGATGGGGGGGGGGAGGCCTGAGGAGAGGACGTGGCGTGGCGGCGTGCGTCCTGCAATCGGCGACACCGCGATGAAATTCTTAGCGTCGCGCATGCCGCAGCCCAATAGGTTGACCACCCGGCAGCCCGATGTAGCGGAAACGCTGGTCACGCAGATCTCACCAACAAGGTGCAACTGCAGCTGCGTGAACTTTGGATCACGGACGTTGACGAACATGCACCAATATCGGAGGCTCGGAGGCTTATGGACCAAGGTATCCGCACCGACGCCCTCGAAATCTGCGCCCCGCGCAGCGGTCACAAGCTTCGACGCCTCCAGAGCGAACGAGTAGGCCGCCCGCTGCTGCTGGCTGAGTAGACGCCGACATGACAGGGCCCCAGGAAGAATTTGCCATCGAGGACAGCGCAGCGTCGATGTCGCAGTGATCATCCTGCTGAGTCGGCTGGGCCACCGCTGCTGGTGTCAGAAGCGCCTTGGCATGAGCGTCAGCCTTATCAGCGATCTGCACCTTCAGCGCAGTCTTGATGTCGACCAGCTCGTCGCGGCAATCGGCGATGGTGTAGCCGTTGTCATTGGCGAACTTCAGGGCGATGTCTTTGCGCTCCATCTGCTCGATATCTTCGACTTCCTTCTCTGCTTGAGCCGCGACCTTCATCATGTCCTGCGCCCCGGTGCACAGCGCCACCCAGAACCTGATCCACGCCGCGCGGCCCTTGCACTTGGCATCGCAAGCCGCAACCTCTGGTAAGAATTTCTCGACGTACGAGCGGGGCGCATCGATGGTCGCAGTGGCACACCTGATGCGATCGTTCATGTCATCGTCATCTGTTGTTTTGTCCTTGATGGCGGCGACTGTTTCTTCCATCACAATAACCATGTATTGGCACCGAAGGGACATGAAACGCTCGAGATTACCATCGCCACTACCACCCCACATCATCTTCAAGAAGCCCGCAACGTCTCGGTTCATCTGCACTTCCGCCGCGTACTGCTCTTCCGCCGCCTTGTAGCACAGGCGAGCCACCGCCATGAAATTCATCTCGAACGCGGTCTCCATGGTCTTGATGTCGATTGTCTCCACGATGCAAGTGATCGGATGCGCGGTGCAAAGCATAGCTTGCAAGTTCGCGCCGTACTACTTCCACAGTCTCCCGATGGCCGTGGAAAGGCCAGCATGGGTCCGCCTCATTGCATCCATGGAGATATCTTCACTAACATATTCGGCAAAAGGCCTGCATACGAACCTTCAGCTTCTTGTCGAAATCCAAGTAGGCGCAGATAGCTACGACAGGGCTGTCAGCATCTCGCACTAGTGGACCAGAGGCCGATGCAGACCCGACTGGAACCATGGCCAGGGGAGGGATCGAATCCGACCCCGCCTGACTCTGGCTGTCGTTGTGGTCGCCGCTGCCCTCGGGAGCATCAACGCAGTCCGGGTCATCGGCCACGTGGGCAGAGTCATCCAAGGCATGAGCAGCAATGAGCTTCTTTTTGATCCATTTCCGCAGGCCCGACCATGATTGCATGCTCATTGTAGATGGGTCGCTGGCGTCCAGGACCGCGGTGGGCGAAGGGGCTATTCGGCTTTTTCGGGATGACAACTTTGCCAGTAATGCCGAAGACCATCGCGATGCACTGCAAGCACCAGATGGCATCATGATCGAAAGACGTCTTGGGAACACCTTGGAGAGTGTAGGCGATGGCGTTGTGGACGTCGTTGATGAAAAGCGTTGTTGCGGTCATGCTCTCAGGCTTTGCCTTCGCCGACGCCTTCGCCTTCGCCTTGCTCTTGCCGCGGCCGCGGCCGCCGGGCTCCACTGCCTGTGCAACCTTCGAAAGCTGGAACACTTCTGGCTCTCTCATAAGCTGCAGAAAATTGAACAGCTCTGACATGCTCGTTCTGGTCTTGAATACCTATGGCACGAAATCGTTGGTCAGAAAGACCATGGATAAACTAATATTCAGGCAGGGCGTCATCCCTGCGACAAAGAACTTCTCCATCTTCTTGCAGATCTGATCGTTTGCGCACGCCGCGAAACCATGGTTCAATTCCTTGTTGCTGAACTGGCAGCGCGCGTTCGCGCGCTCCTCGTACTGCCGGTGCAACCCGCCGAGACTTGTCGCAGACAATCTGCGGACGACGGGCTTGCACTCGCAGAACTGGTTGAAGGACGAAAACTGGTCCCTGAAGTGTGCGCCCAGAAACTCGGTGCACCTCCTCTCGTAGCTGGCATCCCCGACACCGTCTCCATCCGAGTCGTCTATCTTAGCAGCGGCGGCATCTTCACCAACCTCATCGTCGAACTTCTTCTTCTTCTTCTTGCAGTATGCCTTTCACTTCTGCTCGACTGGGATAATCATGTGGTAGCGCTCCAGGTAGCTCATCTCCGAACCGATGTTGCTCCATTTATTGTCCCCCTCCCTCAGCGCCCTCAAGATGTCGTCTGGGCTGCGCTTGTCCACCACGACGATGTTCTTCACGCCGCAACGGATCGTCTCTTGCACCATGGGGTTCGTCGGATCCCCCTCGCATGCATCATAGACCGCCTCCATCCGCGCGGCAAAACACATGAGCATGAACTTCCTGTCAGACCCACCTCGTCGGGACCGCGATCACATCGCCGTTGATGCCTTGACTCAGGCCCTCTCTGAGCAAGGATTCCTTATACATCCTCCTGGCATCAGCTTCGGCGCGGTCATTCTTGGGGTGGCGGGAGAACATCTTCGACTCATCCTCTGCAAACCACGACGACCAGAGCCCTTCCCCCAAGTAGCATGCGTGACGAATCTTGCGTTGAAGCATGACGCCGCGCAGACCTGGGAACCTTTCGTGGATGGAGATCCGCCCGCCGCCCGTTTCGCCACAATATCCATGTACTATTACCGCGCGCGCATTGCAGCGCATAGCATCATAGCGTAGCACGCCGCAAAGCATATCGCGGATATCTTCCTAGGGCCAGTCCAAGGCGCGGCGGAGTACGCCGGAATGCCTGCGGATGACATCGTTGACCCAAGGAGATTCAGGCACGCCCTCCGCTTCCAACATTGCCATGGCTTTCGACTCATCCGCACGCTGAGCACGCTGCCGCTTTGGGGCCACCGGCATGGTTGCAGCGGCTGTGGTACGTCGTAGAGTCGGAGTCGTAGAGTCAGAGGCGCCCTCGGTGCACCTTGCATCACTGCAAGAACGCAACTGCGCCAAATGCGCCGCGGGGGCGGGCGGGCGAAGTAGGGCCTGGAGCGGAGGAGGGGGGGGGAACGCTGACTGGAGGAGGAGCCAAAGGATTTGCGTGAATCCCTCCAGCAAGAGGACCTGAGGACCCCGGGACAACTCATTCTCGTCGAGCCCCCTCGGCGCCTTGCAGTTGGGGATTCAGCGCGCCGCCCTAGGGCCACAAGGGGCCCTCCTTCATCCTTCCCCTTCATATCCACAACCAACAGAAGCTCCGAAGGTCCGAAAGTTGGGTCGCAGAGCCTTGGAATCCAGAGGCGCCCAGGGAATCCTGGGGATGTCCAAGGGTCCTCTAGCATTTGTATCCTCGAACTAAGACAAAGAGGTGCTGACGCAGGGCGGAGCTCCAAGAGTTTCACTCCTTGGTTTGCTTGCCTTGCTTTATCATTCGGCGAATATGTTACTCTGCCCCCCCCCCCCCCCCCCCCCCCCCCCCCCCCCTCCTCGACTCACCCTCATTCTTATTATGCATGGTCTTGGGTGTTGCAATGTTGTGATGTTTGTAGATAGATGTCGATGATCATGATTCATTGCGGCAATCTCGCCCTCATTCGCTCATCTCAACCGTGCGCTGCTGGTTGATGGCGGCGCCTCTGACGCCACAACGAAACCACATGTTGCATTAAACGAGGGCACGTGGCGCTGTCACATCCGAGCCTCGTCGCTTCTGACCGCCTGCTCACAGTCGCCTGCAAAATGCAGGCTGCCGAATTAAAGAGGGCGCCGATGAGATGAGCCGAGTTGTTGATAGACCGCGCGGCGACGATGCACGTACACTCCCAGGCTCCGAAGGGCCGAGTGAGACAGCGGCAGGCGCGGCAGCTTAGAGATGGAAACATATGGGGCATCGGAACTCTGCGTGATGCTTGGAGGACCTGATGGAGGAATGGGAGATAACTTTGGTGTAATACCAAGCGATGCACAGCACCTGCACTGGCGACATCGCGCGCGTGCAGAACTTATATCAAAATTTGCCAGGCGCCACGTCACATGTTAAAGGCAGCTGCGAAACGGCCCCGCTGACTCTTGCGCTGCAGCCCGGAGGAGGAAGCCCCGGGATGGCCCGCATCATCATCGGCGTTCCTTTTCTTGACGGTGGTGGTGACGGTCACCGTCGTGACCTGCATGCCGCCCTTGTCCTCTGAGCTGACGCCCACCGTCTGGAAGGCGCTCTGGGCCGGGGATGCGGATGCGGATGCCGCCATGGCGCTCGGGCTTCCCAGGCTGCTCGGCGCGCGCGGCGAGGGGGGCCCCGTCTGCTGCTGGCCGGGAGGCGTCGGAGCCGCAGCGGAGGAGGGTGTGCTCTTCGACCTAGCCGCCTTGCAAGCCCAACCCGCAGCTGCGGCAGGCTCACGCTCACCCTCACCATCCCCATGAGCCGCATGAGCCTCTTCATCATCATGATCATCCTCAAGACTCGGTGCCTCTGGGGCCTCTGGGATATCGCCCACCACCTCCTCAGGAACCGCAGGCTCCTCGGCCCCAGCGGCAGCGTTGGCGGCCTCGCCGCCCTCGCTGGGGACTGGGGGCGACGCGGGCGCTGCGGGGGCGCGGCCCAGGTCCGGGAAGGCGAACGCGATCGCTCCATAAACAGCCCCCGCCACGTTAACGTGAAACGCGCTCCCCACCTGGTTGAGCTGAGAACGCCTTGTCCTGAGGGTGGGGGCCAAAAAAACTCATCGCGCCCCGCCCCCCCCCCATCCCTCCCTCTGACCCCCCTGGCCTTCCTCCCCCCCCCCATCTTCCTTATCCCCATCCGCCCCATGGGCCCCATGGGCCCATGGGCTTCATGGAGAGCGACGTGGTTTACCCAGGGCCCCAGGGCACCTTTGAAGCGGAATGCCAGTCACGCCGCGCGAAAACTGGCAAACCGTGCCGCCGCGTTGTTGAGCATCTGTTGTAATTGGATAGCACATTGCTGCGAAGAGCTCCGCGGGCGTGACGATCCTCTTCAACGCGGGGTCGACAATGATGCCAGGATTTGAAAGGATGGCGCGCAAATCACTTCCGAGGCTGCGGACGGCACGAGACCACGGGTTCTGCATGACGTCGTAGCAGCAGCCATCCTCGAAGTGCTCCTCGCAGTACTCCGCGCGCCTCAGTTCGTTCGGCCCCAGCGCATCGCGAGGAGGCAATGTGATCGGCAGCTTGCAGACGAAATTGTCGCGATCGACGTTCTTGACACTCGCGCGGTTCAGGGCCCACTGCTGCGTCGCTTCCTGCTCTTCCAGGTCGGCGACCGCGAAGATGCGCCAGCAGAGATCGTCGCCAACCTGACTGAAGAATATATTCTCCATCAGCGCCCTGAATTGGATGACATCATCGTCGGGCCTGCGCATGCCAGGGGACCGCGGGATGTCGAGGCAGTCCAAGATGGGAAGGATCCATTCTTTCAGAAACAACACGCGCATCGCCCCTTTGCGAAGGCAAGGCCACCCCATCTGACTCGGGCACGCGCAGAACGATGTAGAGGTCACCGAGATGGTTGTCCAATTCAGCCGCCGGGAAGGTCCAAACGTTCTCGTGAACGACTAATGGTTCTTGAATCCTGCGCCTTATTGAACACCACAGAGAAATTATTGGCGCGCTTGCCCCTCGTGTGAGCCTGATTGCCGAATATCGAGAAGTCTTTGCATACCGACCCAGCCGCGTGGACCATGGCCCTCCGAGCGGTGCACCGGCGGCCATGAACAACGAAACCGTCGTCCTTTGCTCTCGACCTCGGGATATGATTCCGCAAGAACTCCGCCGATTTTCCAACGCCACCGGTCCAACCGACATCGCCCTCGTGGACTGTTGCAGCGAAATCCAACGTCTGCGAAGATGCACGACCCACCTAGAGGTGCTGGATGTAACCTGCGCAGGCAGAGCAACTCTCTCTGGCGCTTCGTGTCCCACTCAAGCGACCACAAATGCGCGAATGTCACGCCAGGAGTGCCAGCGGGCACCCCCTTCAGGGTGTTCACCGCGCAGCAGCGCTCTCGATTTGTTTAGCTGCGATGATGTCGGCCCCGACGCCGCTGAAGCTGCTGCTCATGGTGATCTCCCTGTTGGTCAGCGTCCTCATGAGCGATTCGGTTGTCATCGAGTGAGACTCCTGCATTCGACGCAGGGCCTTGGAGGCCCAACTGTTCAGGTCGCCCATGTTGTTAGCGGGCTCAAACGGCATGTCGTCGAGAGCTGACAAGAGGATGTCTGGATTGATCCGGCACGCGCGCCGCGCGGCAGCAAGCCTACTCAACATATATTGGCTCCAGCGGCCCGGATGCGCCGATGGTGATGCAACGATCATGCCTGGCCACAATGTACAAAGCCTAAACGGCAACGGAACCTCCCCTGCCAAAACGTTGGACCTCACGTCTCATCGATTCCATCATTGGCGCGTTCGGTCTCTCAGCGCCCGCCGGGATATATCGCGGCGACGCGGCCGCTTCACAGGCAGCCCATGTAGGCCAATGCGGGGGCACGACAAAGAAATATGAGGGAAGAGACGCAACGGAAGTGACCGCAGCGAGCAGCACCACGAGCAGAATAATGAGCACGAGAAGGGCGAATGTGGAATCATCGCATTCAGAGCAAATGTTTTTGTTGGTTTTTAGTGTTTGAATCGATGTTTTCAGGGTTACTCACGGTCTCGACGGAGAGGCACATAAGGGGCTAAAATGGAACAGTTCCAGTTTCAAACTCATTTTTTGGAACGGGGGGGGGTGTTCCAAATTACGGGGTTGATTCTCGGGCCGTTTTTGGAACAGTAAGTGGGAGTTCCAAATTTCCGGCCCGGGAATTAACCCCAAAATTTGGAATACCCCCCCCCTGTTCCAAAAAATGCGTTTGAATCTGGAACTGCTCCAGTTTTGCCTGTTTGGGAGGCACCATTCTGAATCGCAAATGCTGCTAAAAATCGCGTGTCAGCGAGGCGCATGCGCATGGCAACTGGCTGGTTCCGAGCTGAGGTTGCGCGTGGATCTCGCCCTAGATGCTGCTGTCGACAAGCCAGCACAATGAGATGAAGACGCATAGCGTGGCATAGTTTACACCCTCCTCGCATCCGGATCATCAGCAGATCCGCCCTCTTCAAACCACTCAACGAATAGGGGGAGCAGATTCGAACCCCAGCAATATGAGACGACCGCGACCGAAAAGTGAGCTGCCCCTTCTCCTGTCGAGGTGAGTTGCTTCCTTCGGGCCCGATTCCTCAGCGTTGCTGCGGACGCTGTTTCGCCCGCGCTGGAATCAGCAATCGCCGGTGTTCTAGGATCACCCCGCTTGCGCGATACCTACCTCGTCATCCCCGTGACGCCTCTCCTCGCCATCATTCCCTCCCTTGCCGCCCCCGCCCCCCCTCGAACAAGGCGCGGATCGGCTGGGTTCACGTCGCGGCGGGTCTGCCCAGGCACCGCCCCGGCAGCGGCCCCGAAAAACAACGCGAAGACGAAGACTTGGGGACAGCGAGGAGGGGGGGGGGGGGGGGGCGAGGACGGGGGGCGCGAGAGAGAGTGAGAGCGAGGGAGAGAGAGAGAGAGAGAGAGAGAGAGAGAGAGAGATATACAGAAGAAGCAGAGATAATAAAAGAGCGAAAGAGAGTGAGAGGCGACAGCGAGGGCGGTGGAAGGGGGCAAAGGAAGGACCAGAGACAAAGATAACGGTGAACGGGCATTCGAGGAGGAGATAGGAGGGGGAGAAGCGGCTGAGAGAGCAGCAGAGATACAGGTGCCCTGAATTGCTTAAGCCACGAATAGAAAACGGACTGTTGCGGCGGGTCGCCAATGCCGCCAGTCGCAGACCCCAGGGACCAGATCCCCCCCAGGCCCACCGAGATCTATAGGCAAACAGTTGGCCATAGTGGGCCCAAGCGAGTCAGGTGTTTCCAAGGGCCAATTGGACTCAGTTGGACCAATGCATCTTTGTTAGCGGGCTTTCTTAGCGCGCGTGTAGATAGGGCCGCGAACAGCCCAAAATCGAGCGCCAAACTTTTTAAAAATATCGACGCCTGTTTTTGGCATAGAATCCCCACCCTGGGCCGCGAACAGCCCATAATCGAGCGTCGACATGTTTAAAAAAATATTGACGCCTGTTTTTGGCCTGGAATCCCCCCCTCGCCCTCACTTGACACATATTACAGATCAAAATAATCACAAGGCACTGCTTTACAAGGCACGCATAAAAAGTCACACGAAACAACTGCATGCTTCATAGCTGCATGCGTTAAGGCATTCGTTGGCCGCTCGCCAAGGATGCGAGAGCCGTCGTCTGCATCCCCGAACGCGGCCTTGGCGGCCGCGGGTGATAACACCACGGCTTCTGGGATGGCATTGCAAACTGGGCACCGAGCAACGCCTTCCCCACCGAAATCAAGACCAGACAGCTTATCGTACAAGGACCGTGTTGTCACAAAAGCGTCGGGCATGCGCCCACGAAATGCAGCACTTGCTCTTGCCATATTCGCTTGCGTTTGGGATAACAACAACAGCAGACCCCGCGTGAATCTTGTCCCCGAAGCGTTCGATGTGAGATGTATTATTGTACTTAATGCCATTGCGTTCATCCAGCTCAGGTTTCCTTCCTGACAGGACATCGGTGCGAGTATCACCCCAAGCGACCCATACGGTGCGCGAGTTGTTGGCGCTATCGCCATCACCGTCGTCGGCAACCGCCTCAGCGCCCGCGAGCTCCAGGGGGCCAGCGAATTGCTCATCTGGGTCCTTGGCAGCAAATCGGCCTTGACAAACATGAGCAAGCGCAATCATAGTAGGCATGACCGCCGTGACCCGAGCCACTGTACCTGGGGCTGGTCCTCGGCCCGATGGAACGATGGGATGCAGAAAAAAGGTCGGCTGAGGCAGCGGCGAAAAACGATGCAAGTGTTCGCTGATGGTTTTGGGCGGGGGGGTCAAACAGCTACGGCGCGTCGGGAACCCCCCCAGGGCCCAGGGATCAAGGGGCCCAGGGGCGCCGCGTTATCTTGAGATGCGGCGAGCCCTGCACCCCCCCCTCCCCGGGGCCCATCCACTCCAAGCTATTTCCATATATTGGCCACTTAGCCCCCGCCCTCCCATCCCATCCGATCGATCCTTCTGCGACTTCCGACGCGGCGTCTGGCGGCGCAGGCGGATCGATGCCCCCCCCGCCGATCTCGCCAGCAGCGGTTGCAATCCCGTCTACGCACCCCATATTCTCAAGTGCATCAGCGGCCGCCCCTGCTGGAAAATAGCCCGCTGGATCGATCACCTCGCCAGTCCAATCGTCGACGCCCTCGTGGACCTCTTGGACGCGCGAGGCCCCATCAAAAGAATCCACGAAGCCCTCCGCCCCCAGTAAATCATGCATGGCGTCGTCGAGGCCGTCGGAATGCGCCGCGGCCGCTCGCGCCTCAGCTCGAAGATTATCATCTGCTATGTCGTCGTCGCCCTCGCCGTCGTCGGCTGGGCCGCCGCCGCCGCCGGCGCCGTCGCGGGGCCGCTTCTTTTTCTCGATGGCCTTCAGACACCTGGGATTTCGACAGAAAGAAATATACAAAGACCATTGGGGGAGCCCGGATCGGATATGAGCCAGGAATCGAGGAAGCCAGGGCTGGTTGCCAGGTGCCCTGGGCGCCTCTTGATGTTGTCGGAATCCAGAAGCGACTCGACGCCCACCACGCTTGCTCGTTCAAGCCGATCAAGCCCCTGGCCCCGCCTCAAATTGAGCCTCACGAGCTCGATATCGCCACCGCTAAGCACGGCTGCCGCGCGCAAGCCCTTGAAAACGTCGACAAGAAGAAATGGTTTCAGGGTGGGCCTCAGCCTGATCATAGCGCGTCCGTCCGACACGTCCACCTACTGGGGCGAAGGGGAGGGGGGCGGCATGTCGCGCCCGCCATTTCGCGCGCCCTCTCGCCCTCCGCCGACGCAACCCCGCTACGGAACGGCCTGAGCCGCAGCAACGGCCAGCGAGAAGCCGAGCGCATATTGGCGGCTGCTACATGCCAGCCCCCCCCCCCCCCCCGTTTCCCATTTACCCGCCGCTTCGACCCATGTCTCAGCCCTGCCAAAGCGGCGGGTAATCAACCAGGCGTCGTCGCCAGCGTAATTGGCAGGAGCGCTTCAAACGCAGAGCGCCCACTTGCTGCTGACATCGACATTGCCAATCACACCCCGGGGCGGAGTAGGAAAATCGAAGAAGGGGGCTGACTGACTGAACCGAACTGTCTGAACTGAACTGGCCGCGCGGGGAGCGAGAGATGGATGGCCCTGCCACGCCGCGCCATCCATCCCTCACCCGCAATCGTCGATCCATTAGCATCGGAATCGGAATCTCAAATCAGATCGTCAGATCGCGTGACATGCAACATGCGCGTTGCCGCAAGTGCCTTGATCAACGCCAAGGCACGATACATGAACCTATTGCGCTTCTCCAACGCCAGCTCGCACGGCGCTGGAGCAGCGGCCGCAGCCTTAGCCTTGGCCGCCGCCTTCGCCGCCGGGAGGGCCGGGGGGGCAGGGGGTCGCCAGCTGCCAGCGGCGGCGCAGGGAGCGGCAAGGCCGCCAAGGCCCCCTCCTCTGGAACAGCAGGGGCAGCAGTGGACACCATCGCCCACCTCTGCGACTCGGCTGGCTCGACGAGGTTTCGCAGCGGGATCGCCTCCGACGAGATTTCCCCCCCCCTATCTATCCCTCCTTCCCTCCTCCTTCTCCTTCCCCCCCCCCTCCTCCTGACCTCCCCTCCTGATCTTGCTCACCGCCCCCCGGCTCCTTCTGGCCCTCCTCCTCCTGCCGGCCCCCCCCATCGCCGCCCCCCCCCCTCCGCGCCGTGCAGTTCTTATCGTTGCGCTCATCGTTCTCTTTCTACTTCCTCTTCGCATCCTCGTTCTCCCCCCTCCTCCCCCCCCCCCCCTCCTCCTTCTACTCCCCAGCTGCCCCGTTTTCCTCCGCCCCCCCCCGCCGGGCGCCATCGCCCCCCCCCCGCCCCCGCCCCCACCACAACCGCCGCCACCTCCGCCCTACCCCCCAAAACCAAATCCCCTCCTCGGCGCCCCCCAGCCCCCCTCCCCTCGGACTCCGCAGACTTTACCCCCCCCCCCCCCCCGTCCCATGCTCATCAACTACCATGTCTCTCTCATCATCTTATCATCAGTCCTTGTCAATTATCAATCCTTCCCCCTGCCCTCCTGGACTCCCCCATCCCCCTCATACTCCTGTCCCCCCTTCCCTCTGGGCTGCCTTCGGATGGTCGCAGACGCATTCGTCGATGAATGCAGCGCGCGCCTCTGGTCGCGACAGGCGAGGCGCTGCCTTTTTAACTGCGACCCTGCTGCTGAGGAGTGGAAGGCCAATGTTGGGGCTTAGCTTGCTGATGTGTTTGGCGATGCTATTGGTCCCCTCCACCTCCTGTGCGTCGGATGCCCACAACTCTGCGATGCTTGACATGAACGAAAGCATATCGCCGCGCATCGCGCCGCCCCGCGCGGCGCCCGCAATCGGGCCCCCGCAGGGGCCTTCGAAACAAAACCTATGGCCCTATGGGGCCCACTGCCCCAGTCCCTGCCCGGAGTTCGAGCCCCCAGGTTCCCGCCTGAAGTGTTCAGCGATTTTGACTGATGTCGGACATGTTTTCACAGCCTCGGCCTTGTCCCGCATCTCCTGGGGGAATCGATGCATCAATGTCGTCGAGTCGTCGATCGCGAAATCGCCGACCCTTTTGGGATTCCGACAACGCAGCAGGTCGCTTCTGAAGGGCGGGGCCCCTGGGGCCCCTGAAGGGGCCGGGCCTCGGGAACAGCGGGGGGGCGGGAAGGCCCCGGGGCAACCAAAGAAAGTAAATAAAACGAACGTTGATTTGAACGCGGGTCGAGGCAGCGAGTCGCGCGAGCGTTTGAGTCTCGCCAATCCACGCAGACATCGGCCCTTTCACTGCAGCGCGTCTCAGGCGGGGTCTTGATTAGGATGAGCAACTTCCAGGGGTAGCTTTCAAACAAGGCAACGATCCTCAGCTCATAGTCGGCTCGTAAATCTAACACTAGTTCCACGGTGGGCGCAGTCAGCTCAAAGATGTATTCGTCTGAATGTCCTTCGAAGACTTGCCCCCAGGTGCTGCTGCGAACTTCTGGGGCCAACAACATGTCGTCGCATTATAAGCATATTTGTTTCACCCTAGAATAAATCATGCTACATATCTTCGGCTTGGGGTTCGGCGACTCGTCTCGTTGCTGCATCCAGTTCAGCAAATGCGATAATGGCATACGGCTTCGGCGAGCAATTAAAACCGGAGACCGGAACCACGGGCCCCCAAGACAATTCAGGCCCCCGCTGATCCAGCGACCAACTCTCTGACCGTAATCCCCCCCCCCGTCCTCTGCCCGATTGGCGTCGCTGACAACTGGGCCCGGGTGGCCCCAGACACGTTCGAAAGCGCACTTCAATTTGAGGCGGCAGCACTTCTCCAAAAACTCCTCTACGACTGACGACGACCCCCAAGCCCCACATCACCCTCGGGTCCGAACGAAGTTTTCCGAGTCGCGCCCATTCGAAGCGAGAGGCTCAGAAACAATGTGGTTCTGTCGGTTCTCAGGAATCCAGGGTCCTCAGTCGCAGATGCAGTGCCCCATCGACCACGCAGGGGCCTGAGGGGGTAGCCTACGAAGCTCGCCCTTGGCGCATGCGTTCGAACGTCCCAAACTCCATGCGCAAAAGATTTTAGCTGCATTCCCAGTTGCTCGCCATATGTTAGTCAGCGTTGCAAGCTTGCCAAAATATTTAATCCATCCAACCGGCGAAGCTGTGCCTCAACAGATCGACGGAGCAAGCGGTCAATGCACCACTGCCATATCACCAGCGCGCGAGGATCATCTGCCGTAGATGCAGTTATCAACTTGCGGGCGCCTTGCTGGCCTGGGCCTCTGGAGAAGGAGACAGGACCAGGTGATGGGGAATGCGAGAGAGAGAGAGAGAGAGAGAGAGAGAGAGAGAGAGAGAGAGAGAGAGAGAGAGAGAGAGATCCGCTGCGCACGGATCGCCGCCCCACTCACTTGCCCCGCGACTCGCACTGCCCACCGCCGCGTTTCCAGCGACGTCCGCCACGACAAAGGCGAATGGAAATACGATGGCGAGGAGTAGGGGCCATGGAAGTCACACGCGTCATGAGAGCGAAACAACTTACAACAGTTAGTCATTCAGTCAGTCAGTCAGCCAGCCAGTGGGATAGAGGTAGGAGACGGGGAGGGGATTCAGGGGATTGACCTTTGTCTGTCGTGAAAACAAACGCTCCGAGGCGGTTCGGGAACCTGACGGGCGCGCTCCACGGCTCGACCCCGGCTGATGTCAGATGCTTCTTGAGCATAGACGCTTGAGATGCCCCGTCGCTGTGATCTGGCACGAACTGCATGTCCGTGAAGACAGGTGCGCGCGGACGCAGCAGATCGTCATCGCAGTAGTCGCCACCTTGCAGGGCGGCGGCGGCCTCCCCTATCCTTCTCCCTCCTCATCCTCCCCCTCCTCCTCCTCCCCCTCCTCTCCTCTTCATAATCCCCCTCATTCTCCTCCGCCTCAGTCTGCCCATCATCGTTCTCCTCATCATCATCCTCATTCTCCTAATCCTCCAACCACCTCCGCCACCCTCCTCTTCGCCTCCTCGCCCTGTCCTGGAACCCAGTGGAACCCCTCCCAACCCCCCTCGGACCTCAGCGCCCCCCCCCCCCCCCCCCCCCCCCCCCCCCCCGACGCATGCCTCCATCGCCCATCCCGCCCGTCATCTCACCCATCTCGAATCGTAATTCACCGTACTCCCATGGCACCTGGCCCGATGTCTGTCGGCGACACGCAGCGGCTGGCCACGCTACACGCGTGAACTTTGAGCGAGTTGGCAGCGGCACTGTTCGTGGCATCACGGCGAACGTGGTGCACCTCGCAAGTAAAAAGGCCACCAGCACTCCACATGCGATCCGCCTGGCGCGCGCGCCAGCATTGACGTCTACAAGAAACCGCAAGCCCGACCGCACGGGCAGACTCAGCGCAGGAGGAAGTGGCGCCTATCAGATGTTGGCTCAACATCGGGAGGAGCGGTGGGGGGCCCGGGAGGAGAGACCACAGAAGTGGCGCAGCCTTCCCAGATATTGTTGGCCAGCATGCGCCCCCAGCGGACGACGCAATGCCGCGCGACGGGGGCGCCCATTATCTGCGCCAATGCGGACGCCCCAGAATGGCCAATGTTCCTCCGAAAAGCCAACTGATACCCCCCGATATAATCATGCAGGCGCGCTTGGCGCCCACCTTCCGCCTCCTGTTGACCTTGATCCCGCCGCCCGCCGATGCGGCTGCAGCTCTGCGGGCCAACCTGAACTCTTGCTCTGCCTTGATCGCCCTCTATTGGCCCTGGCGCGCTCGCGGGTCAGCATGCGGTTCACCTGCACGATGCGCTGGTTGACAGCTGTCCTTCCGACTGGAACAAATGGCAGGGCACGGGCGCGGCGACGCGGCAGCGGGTGTGCCGTGTCCACTGGGACAATAGCTCCGCCTCCGCCTCCAGCGCGGTGGGCCCCACCTGGGCGGCGGCTGTCAAGGCGATCACGAAGCATCGAATAAGCCCTCTCTTCAATGTGAGCCATGCGATATCAGCGGCCAATGTGGTGCCATAATGCTGGAAAGCGTCGCGCAACGTGCTGACGCGGAGGACCCTGTCCACTGAGATTGCAACTTGCCGACGCAACTCTGACTGCTCACGCTGGGTATCTGCGCCATGCCCCGATGCCAGCAGCGCATTACACAATGCATTCACAGCGATGCGACGAGACGGAAACACAACCGTGCCATCTAGCGCGATCGTCGCATGCTGGACACCGCCTTGTGCAAGCGGCATGTGCACATCCATTCCGTCTGAAATGGAATGGAAGATGGAATGTTATATTGGGCCAAAACGGCCGAACATTGCTGCCGCCACCTCTTCACATCTCAGAATTCAGGAACTCGCATGTCCAGGAATCCAAATCAAAGTCAAGTGGCATGGGGCCCGGGGCTAGGAATGTTGCAAACGTCCAGGTGTCACTGACTGTCACTGTCCTCAGTCTGCTCACTCCTCGGGGTCGCTTTGACCCGGGAACGTTTTCTTTCTATGGTAAGGGCCCCTCAAGGGCCGTCGGTAAAGGGAGGATCCAGAGTGAGAGGGGGAGGTTGTTGGGACTGGGACGGTGGGTCGGCGGCGGCTGCGGATAGGCAGGGAGGGGCAGGCGACGGAGGAACGACTAGCAAAGAACAGACAAGGGAAGTTTCGGGGAAAGCTTCGGGTTTCGGCGTCTGGGCTACCTAACGCATG
This sequence comes from Prorocentrum cordatum, assembly GCA_963575745.1. Taxonomy (NCBI): domain Eukaryota; class Dinophyceae; order Prorocentrales; family Prorocentraceae; genus Prorocentrum; species Prorocentrum cordatum. The sequence goes on from CAUYUJ010000325.1 coordinate 613,760, forward strand.
CAACACAGCCAACTGTGCGCACAGATCGCGTGCCATCCATTGACGGCGCCTTCAGAAGCATGGGCTTGGCCCCTCAATGTTCAACGACCCTGGGGACGAATCCAAGTCAACAAATCCAATTCAACGCGTGCGCGGCAGCGCAAAGTTTCGGATACGTTGCCTTTTGTGGGGGGATCGTTTTCTGATGTTTACATGTGTTGCGCCAAGATTTCCGACATGATATGTGGTTTCTCACGTGTAATGGCCAGTCTGCGACACGCAGCGCACGCATGATCCCTTCGTTCGAAAAACACATAATTAATGAATTCGTCGTCGCAAAAACACACCATACACGAGAATGTCCCAATCTTTTTTTGCACACATGTAACAAATATCGCCCGTACGTTTCTTACGAAAAAAACTCCCGGTGCAAATGTGGAACTTCCCCCCGTGGAATTCCAAACCGCCCGTTGGTACCACCCACCCGGCAAGTTACAACGTCCCCACCTGCCCCCCTTCCTTTCGGGAGCGGCCAAGAGGGGGGTGTCCAAGAGCCGGGGGTGCTGATCATGACCGGCGGCATGTGCGCGGCCCAGCGGGGGGAGGCCAGGGACGTCATGAAACAAGAGGAGGCGCCATGAAATCTGGGGAAATATCCTGGCCCCCGCCATGATATCCACCCCCCCAGTCATCACCCCCCTCCTTGCCGCCAGCGATTCCTCAAATGGCGCTTTCGTTGGTCCCCAGGCGATGCGCTCCTGGCGCGCCAGCAGGAGCGCCCGACGGGCCCGAAGAGGCCCCCGAGAGGCAGCAGGAAAGCCGTCGGAGGTCCCCAGAGAGGCCCTCAAACAGGCTCCAGGCGTGGACGTCCCCCCTCTTCCGGGGGGTCAGCAGTGGCGCAAGCCTCTTGAATAGGAGAGTGAAGGGGCCCTGGGACACACAAATAAATACACACAAATAGCAGGATTCCCCACATTTCCCCATAGTTTCTGGGTTTTTATCTTCCCCCCCCACTTCCGATATTTTCCCCTTTTTTCCTGGGAATCGACGATTAATTGTGTCTGTGTGATTTTTCCCCTCCTGAGAGCGGGGGCCACAAAGTGCCTGGAAACATCATGCCCTCCCCCCCCTGCGGCTGGCATCGCAAAGATGGCACGCAGCATCGATCCTCAAAGAAGCGCGCTACACCCCTGCGATTTGGACGCCCGAAATGGGCACGGAAACAATGGGCACAATGCCCAACAACAAATGTTGTCCCAAACCAACAGCGGCCGCGGTTGGGCTGGCGGCCTCCTGTCTCAAGTGGACACAGGCCGCGGCGGCGCGGACAGCGAATCCTGTTCAAAATGAACAAGAACTGCTGTTGGGCACCGCAACCATTCTTTCTGTACCCATTTCGTCCATGCCGATGCGAGGCGGTTCCCCAGCGAAGGCCCCATCCTGCGCACGCCACCCCTCTGCGAGGGGCCCCGTCGGTGCACGCCATCCCCCTGCTGGGGCGTCCTCGGTGCACGCTGCCCCCCGGCCAGGGTGGCCCTCGGCGGGGGGCGGCGTGCAGTGAGCCAGCCGGCGGCGCACCGCGGCCGGTCGGCACGACGCAAACCCACGGCAGTCATCACCCCCCCCTCTTGGACGCCCGCTAAGATTAAATCGGGCCTGTCCCTCCACAGGGGGAATGTTTTAAAAAATAGTCAGAAAATAATCTGGGGACTATTTTTATGTATTCTTGGGCACCTTTTGAAAATTGTTTGGGTATCTTTTATTTCTCGTCCAAAATCCCCCTGTAAGGGGACACGCCCGACTTGACGCTAAGACGGAGCAAAGACGAGGAGAATCGGGAGTCTATGAGATCCGGCGGCCCTAGAAGACGTTTCGGGCAGCGCGGCCTTCTCGGAGCGTTCCTGAACGCCGAACGCTCTGGAACGGATTCGTCCTCGTCCTAGCCCCGCCCGACTCCCTGGCGCGCGGAGCGCGCCAGGGGCGGCGCCGAAGGCGCCGCCAGGGGGCTCCAGCGCCGATCCGAGATATCCGCACAGACCTCTGGGATGGGGGGCCGTTCCGGGCCCCGGGACCATCGAAAACGGATCTCAGGCGAAACCTATGGGACCGCCTGCCCAACAGCGGCCGCCATTGGTTTTGGACAACATGTGCTGTTGGGCGTTGAACCCATTCTTTCCGTACCCATCTCGGGCGTCCAAAACAATAGAAGGGGCGTCCGATCTGAACGCTGCCCCCTCTGTCAAACGAGAGACGGCCCCAGGGAGGGGCAGACGAAGACGACGACGACGACGACGACGACGACGACGACGACGACGACGACGACGACGACGACGACGACGACGACGACGGCGAACGACCACGACGACAACGACGACGACGACGACAACGCACGACGACGACGACGACGACGACGACGACGACGACGACGACGACGACGGACGACGGACGACGGACGACTGACGACGACGACGACGACGACGGCGACGACGACCCCCAGAAAAAGGGCCGAGACATCCCTGACCCCCGACGTCGTGATCTTTTCACAACGTCGACCCCCAGAGGTCTGGACCCCTGACCCGGGGACCGACATTTCAGCCTGAGTTGTTTTTGACGGTCCCGAAGCCCAAGAACGGAGGCTGAAACTAGCGAAAACCTCCCGTCATGAGTTTTCTCACAACGCGAGGGGGTCGAGACCTCCGGGGCCCCGTCCGACCCGCGACGTTCGCGCGCACCGCCACCGCCGTGTGGCTAGGGGAGGCGGAGGAGGAGGAGGAGGAGAACCAGTGCAAACCCAAGAGTCATCAACGATGTTGGACTAAACCTTCCCTCGAAATTCCCTCTTCATAGGCCCCTACAACCATTCATTTCCATTGAGGGAACTGCCTCGTTGGAAGACAACAGTTTGAAGACTCAGAAACATGCCAAAACATTGTTCTCGGGATTCCACAAGGATCAACCTGACTGTTGCGTTTGGGCGATTCTGAATCGCACCAGAGCGCCATTCTTGGAGACTTCAACACCGCGAACGAACGTAACTGTTGCACCCCCATGCCCCTGAAGCCTTCCAAAACACTCTTTCTTGAATTTCCCTACCTGGGCTCTGCCTAGAAGGGTTCTTACTCGGTGTGCTTAAAGGGCCCGGCAGTGGAACCCGCCCCGGGCGGTTCCCCCAGCATCCGCCCCGCGGTTCCCCCAGTTGCGCCCCGTGGGCTCACCCAGCTTAGCTTGGCTTAGCTTAGCTTACCCTATCTCATCGTAGCTTAGCTTAGTTTAGCTTAGCTTAGCTTAGCTTTGCCTAGCTTAGCCTAGCTTAGTTTAGCCTAGTTTGGCTTGGCTTAGCTTCGCTTAGCTTAGCTTAGCTGAGCTTGGCTTAGTTTAGCCTATATCATATTAGCTTAGCTCAGCTTAGCTTCGCTTAGATTAGCTTAGCTTTCCTTGGCCTAGCTTAGTTTAGCTTAGCTTCGCCTACCCTAGCTTAACTTAGCTTAGCTCAGCTTATATTAGCACACTTTGGATTACCTCATCTTGGCTTAGCGCAGCACAGCATAGCGCAGCGAAGCATTATCACAGCATAGCATAGCATAGCATAGCCAAGCATCGCATAGCATAGCATAGCTCATCACAGCACAGCACAGCATAGCATTGCATAGCCCAGCATAGCACCGCATAGCATGGCACAGCATTGCTTAGCATAGCACAGCGCAGCATAGCATAGCATAGCATAACACAGCCTAGCATAGCATAGTATAGCATAGCGCAGTATATCATTATCATAGCATAACATATCATAGCATAGAACAGCATAGCATCGCATATCATAGCATAGCGCAGCACAGCATAGCGCAGCATAGCATACCATAGCCTAGTCCAGTCTACCCCGGCATAGAATTGCGCAGCATAACATAGCATAGCATAGCATGCCATAGCATAGCATAGCGCAGCACGGCATCCATTACTACTACTACTACTACTACTACTACTACGACTACTACGAATACTACGAATACTACTACTACGACTACTACTTCTACTACGACTACTACTACTACTACTACTACTACTACTACTACTACTACTACTACTACTACTACTACTACTACTACTACTACTACTACTACTACTACTACTACGACTACGACGACTACTACTACTACTATTACTACTACTACTACTAGTACGACTCCTACTACTACTACTACTACTACTACTACTACTATTACTACTACTACTACTACTACTACTACTACTACTACTACTACTACTACTACTACTAATACTACTACCGCTACTGCTACAACTACGACGATGAGGAGAAAGAGGGGGGCGGCGTTTACCGTTCCTACCTATGTTGCTTTCCGAGAGGCTCATCGGAATCCGTGAAACGTTTGCCAAATGTATTAACGAATGTGCGCGGCGCTAAAGCGGGAACCACATTCTGAAACGGAACCTTCCTCAAGCCGTGCAACTATTTCAAATGTTTAAAACGAATACGCGCGGCGTTGAGGCGAAAACCACATTTTCAAACGGGCCCCCCATCAATCCGTGAAGCTCTTGCAAGTGCTTAGAACGAATGCGCGCGGCGCTAAGGCGAAAAATGTTGAAAAGGCCCGCCAGCAATCCGTGATATGTTTTATCGAATGTGCGCGGCGCATAAGCGAGAACCACCTTTCGAAAACAGCCCGCCTTCCATCTGTGAAACCGTCGCCGATTTTAAAACTTCAGGGCCATCAGTGGCGAGGAAGGCTCAGGCGAAACGCCCGGCCCGCCCTAAAAACTGCCCGCGGGGAGCGAAAGGGGGAAATTATTCATGAGGAACAAGAGTGGGTGAGGAGGAGGAGGACGAGGAGGAGGAGGAGGAGGAAGAGGAGGAGGAGGAGGAGGAGGAGGAGGAGGAGGACTCGAGGACCCGAGGGCAGAGGCCACCGCGGTCGACTCCGCCGCCGCGGCCCCTGCGCCCGCGCACGCTGCGCGGGCTCTCAAGAGGTCGCGAGCCAGCCCCAGAAACAGGGCGGGCCCCTCCTCACTGCCACTCCCAGGGCAGAGTAAACCAGCGGGGCAGCTGCCCCGTGAGGTCGCGAGCCAGCCCCAGAGACAGGGCGGGCCCCCACCTCACTGCCCACCCAGGGCAGAGTAAATCTGCGGGGCCGACGCCCCGAGCCGCGTACTCACCCACGTTAACGCCGCCCAGCAGCCACACGTGGAAGCTTTGCCACCATGCGCCCGCGTACGCTACGCGGCCTCTCAAGAGGTCGCGAGCCAGCCCCAGAGACAGGGCGGGCCCCACCTCACTGCCACTCCCAGGGCAGGGTAATCAGCGGGGCAGCCGCCCCGTGAGGTCGCGAGCCAGCCCCAGAGACAGGACGGGCCCCCACCTCGCTGCCACTCCAGGGCAGAGTAACTCTGCGGGGCCGAAGCCCCGAGCCGTGTACTCATCCACGCTGGCGCCGCCCAGCTGCCACACGTGGAAGCTTGCCACCATTCGGCGGCGCCGTGCCGTCAGGCCAGTTCTGGCCCGCCTTGGGAGGTAGTCCTTGACGGAGTCGGCGGAGAACAGTCTGGCCACTCGTAGTGATCTGCTCTCTGCACTTCGTCGCCAACAGAGATGCTCGTCCATGTCCACCGTCATTGTGTGAAGCCACTGCAGCGCAGTTCCAACACCAGAACTGCCCATGAGCAACTGATATCGCATGGATGGGGTGAATCACCTTGTCGCTGATCTCTATCATCTCATTGTTTGGTACTCTTACGGCGTGTCCGTGATCAGCTCGGTGGGTCTCGTACTGTCGTCCGATGCATACATTCGCTTTCAGCCATTCCACTAAACTACACTCGCCAGGCGAGCACCAACACTCCTGGCATGTCCATTGTCCCTCTACCTTCCGCATGTTGTGGCCGGAAACGTTTTCTAATTGGCGGCGTTTCTCTCGTCGCTGGCGGATCAACTGGTTGGGCAGGTGCGGAGGTATGTCCAGTTTGGTCGGGTCAGGGCCCTTGCAGATCTCATGGATGATGGCCGCACCGCGTCGCTGAATACGCATCAGCAAGGTCTCGACCTCGTCTAATTGCTTGATCTCATCACGCATGACCTTCATGGCCTCCTCAGCGCCACGTTGAGCTAGGGCATCTGCCATCTCAGTTCCCAGACTGACGTGGAAGGCTTGTTTGGACTGCTTGATTGATTCGTGATCAAGGTGAGACAAGCACTTAATGACACATACATATTCTGCTCTGTTCCGAGGCAGGTGCACTTTGCTCTCCGTCGACCGTGCCGTAGAAGCCGATGTGGGGCGCATCGTCGATCTTGCCGTTGATGATGTCAGGCCCGTCGTTGGTGCTCAGGGCATGGGTAAGATAGTGTGGCGCCGTGTCTTCATTCACGTCTTCGCTGCCGTCATACGACTCAGGGAACTCCTGTTCGAAGGTATGAGCTCGGCCACGAAGTGGCTGGCGGAACTTCTCCTTGATCTCCGAGGCGCTGTCGAACCAGTGCTTGACGTACGCCTCCATTTCCCATCCATGGAGCGTGAGGTAATAGTCATACACACCCTTGCGTCTCTTCTTGGAAGTCCACCAGCTCATGTCACATAGGTCCTTTACAATGCTGCTGCTGCTCCTGGTCTGGTAGCGCGCCTTGAGAAACTGCAGTAGCCGTGCTGGTTCAGGTTGGCGCAAGAACTGCTGCATGCATGGCTCGCACCATAGCTTCCAGCTGTCATGGTTTCGACCTTCATTGTTGTCAATAGACACTGCCCACGTCGCTGCCCAAACACCTAAGTCGTTCATCACGTCCTTGTGCACCTGCTCCGTGCCCTCGTCCGTCGGGGTCTGTATCGCGCCGCCTGATTCCAACATGGCATACGAAGATCCAGTCTGGCACCACAGTCGCTCACGCCCTAGTTTATGCTGTGCATGTCCGTCGCATAGCTGAAGTGTTAGTCCCCATCAAACTCTGTTGATGCGCTTATCGCTGCTGCTTCCAGATCCGTCCACAAACGCAATAGAGCACCGTACTGGGTTGATGGTGGCGATCTCCTTTGCATAAACCGCGGGGCCCTCTGCGGTCGTGGTCCAATAGCATCCATCCCAAGATCCCCAAGCCAGTGGCGGTGGCACTGGGTTACGGTGCTGAGGGAGAAGTCCACGAAGCCAGAAGGCCTCCGCGCCAGGGTCGTTGTACATTTCTCCCAGCGCTCTTCTGCACAGGGGCTGAGATTTGACAACCGCCTCAATGCTGAGGCTGTCGTTCATCCCGCACTCGTATAGCCTGTGCGTGATTGTGTCCGCCGCTTTGGAACATCTTGGACAGTTGGCGTCGGTGCGATACACAGCATCTTTGCACCGTTGCCCAGTCCATATCACACCGCACGCAAGGGCTTCGAGCGCCCCTGCTTTTTGTACGCGGTCTGCTTTGCTGAGCTTCTGTAGGGTCCTCTTGAGCATGGTCGTGTCCATACCGTGCTGCATACCTTTGGAGTAGTAGTGGCCCGCTGCCTTAAGCCAGAGCTGCGCCTCCATGTCTTGAGCGATGGTGCGCATGATGCCTTTAAAGTCCAGCTCGTCATCGTCCTTGAACTTCCAAGTGCTGCCGCGTGGATATTCCTATACATCTGGCTGCGTCGAGTCCCATCCAAGCTGTTGGAATGGTACTATTAGCGCTCCCATGGGTCCAGTGACCGAGTTCCACCGTCCACGTGGTCCCATAGCTTTGAATCTTTGGGGTACATGGTCCCACCCTTGTCGAAGTCGGCCGTGCGCTGGGGCTTCGCGTTGCCATGTATGTACCCGTTCTCGTACTTGGCGCTGTAGACAGGCTGCGGCGGTCTCGTTCTCCCCATAGAAGATCACGTTGATGGTGGAAATGCATCTGCCTCCAGTACTGAAGCCGACCATATCAGCTGCTTGAGCTCGCGCATCACGAACTGCACTTGGACTGAGCCCTGAAATTGGTCAATCATAACTTTGCTTCGCTCTGAGGTTCGAGTTGAAAAGCATGGCTGTTCTGCGGCGCCAACGTCCCTTCTGCTTGCTGAAAAGCTTGCTCCGTTTAGCTCTTAGCTTGGCCTGCTTCGTCCTGGTCGTGCGCGTCGCTGTGACTCGGCGCCGTCCAAGCGCCGCATCAATGCTTAAGTCCTTTACGTATTTCGGTGTCTTGACCCCTATGCCGTTCTGCTTCATCTGCCTCACGATGTGCTTCTTGGTCTCGATGCTGTTCGTGAGGAGTGCCAACTTGCCTGAAACCGCCAGCTTACTCCAAGCATGCTTGTACCATGGTAACGATTGCCACAGGGAACCGTTCCTTGAAGTCAGCAGGGTGCCCTTCAACTCTGGCGTGTAGGTCGTCGACAAACTCGCGTGCAATAGCCAGTGGTGCTGCATTGTGCGTGTTACCCAATATGGCGTAGATCATGGCCCTCGCTGCATGGTTAGCTGCAGCGCATCCTGCGACTATGCCACTCCATGGGCATATGGGTTCTGCATGATCATGGCAGGCTCTCACTTTACGCGGCGAGAGACACACCAGCACACCCATTTAGAAATTAATCGCTGGATACTTGAGTTGCATTGCCCTCCAAATCAGGATGAGTAGGTCCACGCTGTCGTAGAATTTCCCCAGGTCTAAGTAGAAGGCGCCGTAGAGCGATCCCTTGAGCTCCGCGCTGGTTTCGTCGAGAGCCATCGACAGTAGTGCTGCGCGTAAAGCTGAAGATCCTTGAACCGCTGCATCCCAGTGCCCTGCCTTTTCTGCGCACCGTTCTTGCATTTCCGATTTTGCCATCTTATCCCAAAGTAGCACAGGGAAAAGTAATGATCCAATCGGGCGCCCCTCGCCTGCTGCATTGGAGCCAGCTTTTACCAATAGATGGTACCAACGATGGTAAAATTGATGAGGCCAGCACAAGTTGCGTTCGCATGAGTTTATCACGAAGACGACGCTACGCTTGGCGTCGCCTGGTAAGGCGTTGATCCCAGGTGGCTGCCATCGATCGGGCCCTCGCGCCGTCGTGGGATGAAATTGGGAAAGTGCAGCTTCGAGGTCGTTAACATCGTAGAACGCACGCTGAGGAAGTTCGGCCTGAGCTGCTCGTCGAAGTTATGTCATGACCTGCTCGAGCCGCTCGCTATTGTTATGCCTCTGCCATCCTGTCGGCCATGCCCCTGCGCGGCACCCCGTAGCTTCCCGCGGCGCCCCCGTTTCTTCTTTGCTGATTGGGTCCACTGCCGTATCAGGTAGGTCTCGTCGTTCACGTTTGCTGACGTACCTGTGCGCACCACGCATATTGCTCGACAAGGCCGTCCTCGTCCACTGTCCAATCTGCTCTCTGACCTTTTTCCACACTTGAGAATTATGCCATTCCATTCGGAGCCGCGTAGCCTCTACCGCGTCCTGCCACTCCTGGACGTTCCCGGCGTTTACCTCAGGGCCAGGGCCATGGCCAAGGTTGCTCACACGCCGAGCGAAAAGAGCAGCTTGGTTGTCCAAGTAATCCGCCTCGGCTACCTTCGCGCTCTCAAGCTTGTCGATCTGGCTGGCTACACTCTTGATGATGACACAGATGGCCCCCAAGCGGGGCTTACTCTCAATGGGGCGTCTCTGGAGGAGCAGGGATCCGTCTCGGCATCTATGGCACATTGATGTCCAGAGGGTGCCGATGCGCCGCTGCCCGTCCGCCTTGGTGTCGCCCTTTGGCTTGCCTGCGATATGCCGCGGATGCGGCGCCTCTTCGCAACGCGTCGGCTGGCCGCGACGAGCTCGCGAAAGTAACGGTGCACCAGTGCTGGTTGACAAAGCCCGCTCTGCAGCATTCGCCCATTTGCCATATAATCGCCGAAGAAGCTCGCCCATCCTCGGGCCCTGCTGGTAAGCTAACGAGTTCCGTACCCACGCTGAAGCACCGCGGATTCGGCAGGATGCCTCCTCCTTTTGGCACTCCGCCCAGCTGGTCTGGTCGCAGCGCTTGGTGACCGTCCCCGGATAGTTCTTATCCAGCAACTTACTGTCTAGGAGGTCTTCCTCAAGGTACTGGGCCATCTCGATGCAGTGAGTACGATCCCTCTGCTGCCTCTTGATGCCCTTCTCACGCGTAACTTCTGCCATGGGGATGGGCCGCTTAGCTGGGGGCATGGGCTGTCGTATGAGGATGGTCGAGGGCCTGGCCCATAGTTCGACGACGATGCCGATGCGCGGTGGCCAAGGTACATCATGTTCAGCTCGTACTTGTTTGATTAGGGGCCGAAAGTCTGGGGGCATATTCACATAGTCGATGAGGCGCCCCGGTCCGCTGCTGCACGTGTGACTAACGTGCTGGGGCACGACAATAAATCCTCCAAGTAGTTTAAGCCAGGGCGTCGCCTCAAAATTTCCGGGGCGCGTCGTTGAAGCCGCCGCAAATTATCAAAGGCATATTGCCCAAGCTCTTCGCCAACCGCAACATGTGCTTCATCTTGCGGATTTTCTCGCCAGCGAAGCCAATTGAAACCGTAAGATATGAGGTGATAACTGCAATATGTTGCCCTTTGAGCTGCCACTTGGTCATGGAGATGTCGTGAACCCCCTGGCGAAGATACTGTAGCCCTGCGCGCCTGGCAGGTGTGCACGCGTGTCCAGATGTCGACGTCGAAGTATGCAGGTGCCTCCCAAGGTGCCTTTCTTCGAACGCGGGGATGGTCTCGCTGGAGCCCAAGTTCCATGGGGTCGCCAACCATACTTCATCAGCCGACTGGCCTCGATCTCCGCTGCTGGCCCACGCAAATGGTGCCAATTGAGCGCCATGATGTCATACTGATTGCTCTTGCCCTCGATGTACGTCTTGGCGGCCGCGCTGCACCACGCTATGTTGGCCATGAAAATTGCGACGGGGGTCTTTGCCTCGTCGAAATGGTTATGCTTCTCGTCGCCTTCGGCCTGGAACCCGCGACCAGTACCTTGCACACCTGCACGGACTAGGTATTCCGATGATGGCGAAGAATAAGAACTCCCCGATGATAGACGCGACCGAGAGTTGCCTGGGTCATCATCTGCTCGAGTAGACGCACTCTCGATGATGTAGCCAACCTCGTCGTCAAACCAGACCTGCTTCTGGAACGCCAGCTTGGGCGGGCCGCTCGGTCCTCGATGAAGGTCTGCTGCGAGTGGGGATTTGCCGCTTGATACGCCGGCGGCAGCAGTGGCCACGTTTGGCCCACCCCCCTTCGCTGCAGACGCTGCTAGTGCGAAGCCCTCGATTTCGGCCTCCACGTCAGCGAAGTCCTGGCGGTGGTTAGGAGCTCTGCTTCGTAGCCACGGCGACCTTCGTCCTGCTCTTGATCTGGGCCAGCCTCGCGAGGTAGGCCTGGACCTGGGCATCATCTGAGAGGTCGTACTGGTTGGCGAGCTCGATTTGCGGGTCCATGACTGATGGTGCTGCTCCTGGCACCGCTGGTGTTGCTGCGGTTCCAGCTTCCTTGTCTGGCTCCGACTTGGCGTCAGCTCCATCTTCTCCTTTTCGCCGCTCGCAGGCCTTAGTCTTGAGCGTCTTGGCTGCGTCGAGCGCCTTCTTCGCGTTGGTGGCGGCTGTCTTCCTGCCCTCGATGCACTGCTTAGCCTGTTGGAAATATTTCTGGCTATGTCCTTATTCTTCTTTAAGCTTAGCGTCCAACATTGCCAACTCTTCTTCTTCCAAGGTGGGGAAGGCCTCTTCGTCATCATCTGGCTTCTTGGCAGGCTCTGATTATGGTACCACTTCTCCAACATCAGCCTCTGCCTCTTGGAACTGCCGCCTTGCTTCTGCCAGCTCGGCCACATTGGTGTTGATCCGCTGGGGCACGTCGTTGCGATACTTGGTGGCACGCTTGAGTTGCTTGGCCAACTTATCTTGGTGCTTCTGGAGTCGGTTGAGCTCTGCGACCGCCTCCTGGAGCACCTGACCCGTGGACGACACGGTGACCGCTGCAGGGTCTGGTGGCTTGGCGCCTCGGCAAGCTGCGAGGATCTCGTCCATGCGGGGCTGGTCGTTCTGCTCACGCGCCGCGATGTACTGCTTCCTGAGAAGGTCCACCATCGGCTGAGCTGCATCTTGGACGGCTTGGCCTCCCGCTGGCGGCTTCGAAGTAGACGGTGTTTGCCACTCCTGTCCACATGTTTTGCAGTTGGTCCATCCAGGCTTGCCAGCCCGGTTGCAGTATACCCAATTGCCACTGCCCACAGGACAAGTAGAGCATACCAGGTACTGCGTCTGCTTTTGGCCCTTGGTGTTAGGCGGTGTGCGGCTGGCTGAGCGCGACGGCATACGTCGCCACGGCGCTCCCCATGATGCCTCCCACGTCGCTTGGGCATCGTCGTCTTGTCGCCAGCCTCTGCCGCGGGTCATGTACTGGGGAAGCAGGAACTTTAGCAGCGGCTTCTGGCGGCCCCCTCAAGCCGCGAACCGACGTACAGCGAGCATCAACCCGCCGCCGCCGATGGTGCGCGCCCTGCTGCCTCGGCCCTCGCGTGCGCGCGCGCCCGCTGCAGACCGAATTGGCTTGAGCCAAAATGGCTACGGACAGAGGAGGAGGAGGAGGAGGAGGAGGAGGAGGAGGAGGAGGAGGAGGGGGAGGAGGAGGAGGAGGAGGAGGAGGAGGAGGAGGAGGGGGAGGAGAGGAGGAGGATAAGGAGGATGAGGAGGAGGAGAGAGGAGGAGAGAGGGGAGAGCGGAGGGAGGAGGAGGAGAGGAGGACGAGGAGGAGGAGGAGGAGGAGGAGGAGGAGAAGGAGAAGGAGGAGAGGAGGAGGAGGAGGAGGAGGAGGAGGGGGAGGAACAGCAGCAGTAGGAGCAGGAGAAGGAGGAGGAGAAGAGGAGGAGGAGGAGGAGGAGGAGGGGGAGGGGGAGGAGGGGAGGAGGAGGAGGGGGAGGAGGAGGAGGAGGAGGAGGAGAGAGGAGGAGGAGGAGAGGAGGAGAAGGAGGAGGAGGAGGAGGAGGAGAGAGGAGGAGGAGGGAGGGGATCTTTGCTGCGCACCGCCGCCTGGCCAGCCGCCTCGGCGACCAGGCCGCTGCGGCACCCGCGGGGAGGCCTCGGCGGCCGCCCCTCGCCCGCCGCGCGTCAGCGCCGCGTGTGGACGGCTGGGAGCCCGTCACCCGGCCGCCGCCCGTGCCGCGCGCGCCCTCCTGCAACAGGGCAGGACGAGGGCGGAGGAGGAGAAGGAGAAGGAAGAGGAGGAGGAGGAGGAGGAGGAGGAGGAGGAGGAGGAGGAGGGAGAGGGGAGGAGGGGAAGGAGGAGAAAAAGCGGGTGGAGGAGGAAGCGGAGGCCGAGGAGGCCGAGGAGGAGGAGGAGGAGGAGGAGGAGGAGGAGGATGGGGGAGCAGCAGCAGCAGCAGCAGCAGCAGCAGCAGCAGCAGCAGCAGCAGCAGCAGGAACAGGAGAAGGACGAGGAGGAGGAGGAGGAGGAGGAGGAGGAGGAGGAGGAGGAGGAGCGTGGGAGGGGGGAGGAAGGTCAGTGGAGGACGAGGGGTAGGAGGGAAGAGGAGGGAGGAGGAGGGACTGCTCATTGGGCTGCTCATAAGGTGAAAGACCCCTCAGGGCCGACCGCCCCACCGCGAGCGCCACCACCCCGGAGGGCCTATGGGCCAACGCAGTCGGGGTCGGCGGGCCAGCGCCCTGGAAGGGGAACGCCTGCTTACGGGTCCGTGCCCCCGGGCCCCTGGCCGCCTCCCCCCGGCCGGCGCCCAGGGGGGGGCGCCTAGAAGGCCGGGCGGCGCGGCCGCGCTGCGCTTCCCCCAGGGCCCTGCCCTAACGCTGGGTAGGCCCCGCAGCCCCCCACCCTCGAGCGGCCTGTTCGCGAATGCGGGGCAGGCCGCCAGAGCGGTCGGGCGGGCTGGGCGGGCTCGGCCTGCGTGAGAACCCAGTGGTAACCCGCAGGTTCCAGCGCGGCTCCGAAGCGTGGGGGGGGAGGAGGCGGAGGGGGGTGGAGGGGCAAGAAGAGAGGCACCTCGCCCTTGGCTCGAATCAGCGGTCGGTGATGGGCATCCCTGGCCCGTCCTTCCGCCAGACCGGGATACGGCGCAATTCGCCCGCCGCGGCGAGGGGGGCGACGGAGACGAAGGGAGGCGATGAGGACGACGACGAGGAGGGAGCGGGCGACCGGCGGAAAACGGGAGGAGGAGGAGGAGGACGCCAGAGGAGGAGGGGACGGGGAGAAGGACGAAGACGACGACGACGACGACGACGATGACGACGACGACGACGACGACGACGACGACGACGACGACCACGACGACGACGACGACCACGACCACCGAGACGAAGGGAGACGACGAGGACGACGGAGGGGAGGGCGACCTTCGACGCATTGGGCCAGCGGCGCCAGTCGAACGACCTCCTTGACCTCTTCAGGTGGCTCGCTCCGAGCCCCCGGCGAAGCTAGCCGGGCCTCCGGCGAAGCCGGCCAGCAGCGCCGCGCGCTGAGCAGACGGCGCCCTGGCGGCCCTGCCCGGCGTCCCCGAAACCTCCCTGCAGAGGAGGAGCCCGGCCGACGCGAACCCAGCCACCGGCGCCATGGCACGCCCAGCGATCCCGCCGCCGACCCGCCTGACCCCGGCACGATGGCCCCGGCCATCGGGCCAGGCCAGCCCGCAGCCCCGCGCGACAGGCGCCAGCGACTGGCTGCCATCCCAACCCAAGGTCGGGGGAAGGCAAGTGGCTAGTGCCCACAGCCCACGCGCAGGCGCAGGGCCGCCGCGCCTCGCCCACCCTGTGCCTGCTCACCCGCAAGCTGCGTGCACCAGCGCCGCGCACGAGAGCCCGAGGAACCGGACCTTCGCTGCGAGTTCCTCCCGATTGTCCGTGTCCATGAGCACCCACTCGGCCAGGCCAGGCGGGGGCGCCCATTCCTCAACGAGGGCTGCACGCAGCGCCTCAGTGCCCGAGCACCGGGCCAGCAGGTGATGCAGACCTGCCGCATCGCGCCCGCACAGGGCGCAAGTGATCGGCATGCGGGTGGCCGCCCTGCCCCAGATCGCCGTGGGCAGCTCCGACGTGACCCGCGCTATGCACCAGGCGCGGTGGAAGCGCCACTGGGTCTGCCCCCAGGAGGCCCACCGTAGGTCAGCCAGCCACGCCTGCCGCAGGGGGAGCACTGCTGCGATGGGGAGCGGCCCCGTTTCGTTCAGCTTGGCCACCTGCTCGCAAAACCACTCCCGCCCCACCTCGCGCACGCGGGGGGTTACAACGGACCGCGCCCATCGCCGTGCTGCGCTGCGGCGGGCCACGGGCCCGCCCGCTGCCTCGGCAAACAGCGCCTCTGGTGGCGGCCCCACCCCCAGGCTCTGCGCCACCGCCGCCGCGTCTTGGAGCCACGTCCCCCCGCCGTGGGCGACCGCGGCCTGCAGGCGCGACAGGCGAGTCCTCCGGGAGCGCCAGCAGCCGAGCCCATCCCAAGATGAGGACGTCCCGAGATCTTTTCAAGGCGGGGACACAGATGAACGAACGGCTGCGCGTCCTTGCGCTCAGCTGTGAGGCACCGTCAACCACAGAGAGAAAAATGAGACAGAGCATGCGCGTGCACGCATGCTCGAGAGGGTTCGGGGGGGCGGGGGACCAGAGAAGCTATGCGATGCAAGAAGGAGCGGAGCCAAAGGGGCGACATAATGACAACCCCATCTTGACTTCCTTCACGTGCAAGCACAAACCAGGACGTCCCGAGATCTTTTCAAGGCGGGGGCACAGATGAACGAACGGCTGCGCGTCCTTGCGCTCAGCTGCGAGGCACCGTCAACCCAAGCCGTTCCCAAAAATGTTTACTGGGTGGGTGGGCAAGGGTGATTATATAACGACGCGCGCCATTCACTCAAAAGGACTTTAGCGAGTTTCCTATGAGGGCTGGCGGATAGGCGGCAGCGATAGCGGTCCATTTCGCACCATTCGGGGCGTTGCCCTCCAGCACGATGTGTGGACGGCCAGACTTGTTACAAATACCGTTGATCTGACCACACCGACGATCGAGGCAGCAGCTATCCTGAACATCTATGTTCAGACACAAAAATATGGTTCGTTTGCGCCAGCGAGAACCCTCCTGACACTGATCGAGACATCTTACAACAGCCCCCCGTTCTATAACCCCCAGAACCTCTCTCGTGACAAAAACGCGTGAATTTACAGGATGCTCAAGTATGCAGGGGACTTTAAAATTCTCGCAACATCTGATGACGCTCAGAGCGGCACGCATGGTCTTATTGCCCGATGCCAGGCGAGCCAGCTGTTTCGTACTCAGAAGATGTCGCGGAAGTCCCCAGGGCTGCGATGCCGAGCGGATGGCTCCCATTCGGTCGGCAGCGGTGGTCCAGGGCCCACACGGCGGCGCCAGCATCACGGCCAAGACGCGGCCTGCGGCGATGTCGGAGCACAAGCCCCGCAGGACCTTCCGTCGGGTGAGGTCGCCGCCCGGCCCGTGCAGCGTGTCCCAGAACCTGGCTGGTACGCCCATTGCCATTGCGGCGCGACCCACGCCTCCTTTGCCACTGAAGCAGTCGGCCACATATTGGCCAGTCAGACGCGGTCGAGCTCCCGCAAGTCGAGCGGCGAGGCGCGATCCAAAATGATGTCCGCGAGCTGAGCCCCGCAGACCAGGAACACTTTTTGCACCGTGCGGCTCCGAGCTGTCCACGTGGCTGCCAGGCGCGCGTGCTTCTCGTAGCGGACGACGCTGCGCTTGGCTCTCCACTGCCAGCGTGTCTGCACCTCGGCCAGCCGCCCCCACCTCCTCGCCATGCATACCAAGGCCCTTGAAAGGCAGACCTGATACGGCATCAACTCGGCTCTTGCTGGCAGGTCTTGGAGACGTAGGCTGAACATCCTGCGGTACTCTGGGCACGTGAAGTTCCACGGGTACTCGGGGTGCATCCCCTTTTTCATCTGACTCGGCACAGGGCCCAAGAAACGCATCCAGGGCGAGTCTGACTCTAGCGACACCCCCTCCAGGCCCGCTCTCTCCCACGGGCCTTTCTCCTCCGGGAAGAGCCTCAGGGTCCAGAAACTCCAGCCCGGGGGGGGGCGCCGGGCACCGTAGCTCGACATGTCGGGGTTGAAGCGCAGGCCGCCGACCATCAGCCTCTCGGCCCAGAAGGGGTGAGTCCCAGTCTGGCGCAGTCCGGTCAGCTGGCCCACCATCGCCGAGATCACCATTGAATCGTCCCAGCTCTCCATGACCTCGCCAATGTTCGCAGCCCTCTGGTACTCGCGCAACGGCGGGATCCACACGGCCTCCCTCTCCAGGTAAGGGGGCCCCTTCTTGCCAGTGGTCATCCCGTAGTGGCGGGCAAGGCGCCCGTGCGACTGCGCGAGCCTGCGCTGCCGCGCGGCGCCGGTCTCGACCTCGGGCTCGGAGCTCCCGCTGCCGGAGGAGCCGTCGCTCTCTCGCGCTCCCTGAGCGGGCCCAACTGGCACAGGCACCTCCTTCAGGTCTTCCGCCATCTGCTCCAGGCTCCGCGGCAGGAGACGGCCCTGCACCGCTGTCTTCAGGAGCTCCGACTCGCCCAGCTGACGCCCCCGCCGAGCTGCCGGCGACGGCCGCGGCGCGACTGGCGGCAGGGGGGCAAGCTGCCGCGGGCATCCTGCCTCCTGACCCTGGGCAGACGTCCCCAGGCCAGGCCTTAGGCGAGACGGCGCCAGCCGCTGTGTGCGCCGGCGTCCCGCCCCTGGCCTCGCGCCCTGTCTGACCTGCAGGGGGCCGAGGCAGCGGCCACGCCCGCCTGGCGTCCGCGGGCGCACAGGCAGCATCGCGGGCCGCGGCGCCACCGGCTACCCGCTCAGGTGCGGACCAGGCGGGAACCCGCTCTGAGCCCGCCTGGGAGCCCTCGAGCTCCAACAGCTCAGCCAGAAGGGTGGACTTTGCGCCGTCAGGATCAAATAGCCGTGAGGGGAGGTCGGCACAGTTGAGCTCGCTGGGTATCCAACGAACCGAACAACGAATATTTCGGCTCAGACTGGACAGCATGAAATCGACGAATCTGGACCAACAAGTTGAAACAAGAGCTCCTCCCTCGATTGAAGCTTAGCACGACCGACATATTGTCACAGAGCAGCAACTGACGTATGTGGGACCCAAACACCGTGGTGGCAATACGATGTATGCTGCTGACCAGGGCTCGGGCCTCTAAGGTCAGGATGCCCTCAGGGTGCTGCCAGGCTCTCGCGAAGCAGGGCTCCCGCAGACTTGCGCGGAGCCCCCGGGCGGGCACCTCCGGGAAGTCCCTCGCAACGTCCCACTGGCCCAGCTCCTCCTCATCTTCAGGAAGGCCCTTGAGTTCCCATTTTCCACTCTCGCTCATGCTGAATCCAGCTGCACAGAGCGCAGCCTCGCGGGCACTGTGCGCGCAGCGCCGGCGAAAGCGGGCTCGCTCAGGCACGCGCCCGACTGACTCCACCAGCTCCCGCGGCCAAAAGGCCCTTGCCAGTCCGTAGCCGTGAAGACTGGCATCTGACTGCTGCACCAAGGGATTCCAAGGCAGCCACCAATCTGATTCCAGGAAGTACATCAAAGAGCTGAAGGCCGCCAGCTCTTGCCGCGCCTCAGCCCATAGCACGGCAGCCTCGTCGTAGTGGGCTCGCACGAAGCCGTAAACTGAATTGAAGGCTGACAAGGTGCCGCGAGAGCAGAGGCCACAAAAGGCGAGGTGGCCCAGCACTGCCTCCACGGCCCACCCCTTGACACGGCGGCGGGCTAGGAGGCCTCGCACGGCCTGGCGGCAGCGCCAGAACCGATCACTGGTCACACGAGTGCGCAATAGGCCCCCGTCGAACTCCGTGCCCAGCGCTACTGCCTTGTCCGGCACCAGCTCGTCTTTGTGCAGCAGTAGGTTCAGCTTGGTGAACTCGCCTGTCAGCTGGTTCATCACGCCGCTCACGAGTTCAGAGAAAAGCGAGAAGACCCCCAGGTTGTCAACGTACACGCAGTGCCTGACCTCCTGGGACGCTCTGCCCGGCGCGAACACGAGCGGTGGCCCATGGTCTGAAAGACTGGGCCCCCGAAGGGGCGCGCTGCTGCGGCGGCTCACCTCCTCGTTGGCCCGCTGGGCGAAGTAGAGGGACCAGCTGAAACCCATGGGCAGCACCTGCCAGCAAGGGTAGATGGCCGTCGACGTCTGCACCTTGGCCCCCTCGACCTCGGTCACGCCGAAGGCCCCAGCCTTGACCGGCGGCAGGCAAAAGTACTGCGAGAGGGCCGAATCAATACGCATCCGATGAAAGCAGTCCTTCACGTCCGCCATGCCGATGTACACCTGCTGCGCCCCCAGCGCGGCGCGGAGGTCCTCGTAGTTCGAGAAGCCCGCGTCTGGCACGTGCACCTCGATTCTGGCAAGGCCCTCGCTGCTCAAAAGCTCCACCCCAGGAGGGTCCTTGAAGTGGGCGTTCGCACGGCGGGCGTCGACTATGAGGCGAAGTCGGCGCCGCCCATCCTTCCACACAAAAAACATCCCAATTCTCTCTTTCGGTGTTAGAGTCCATCCCAGAATGCCAGCCGATAGCAACCGGCGCACCAGGCCGCGGCACTCCTTGTGGTTGAACTTGAGGATCGAGTCGAAGTACGGCTCGACGTCAGTCGGCAAGGGTGACTCTCGCAACGTGCGCTCATGGCGCTCCTGCAGGAAAGTAAGGGCCTCGCCAGGCAAGAGGTCCTCTAGACGCGGGCAGCCGCTCACGTCCATCGGCATGCTGACGAGCCCTGCACTGTAGGAGGCGACCGTCGTCGGGCCGCTGCGCCCGTCGCATGGCGAGCGGCCCCGCAGCAGCTCCCGGAGGGCCGCCTGCGGATCCTGCAACTTGGCGTCCGGCTGCCGGCCCCGAACGAGGCCCTCGAAGCGCGCAAGTACATCCCGATGCATGTCATTGGCTGGGCCAGGAAGCGAGTCGTACCCCGACATCCAGTTAACGGCATCGACGATACCGTTGACCTCCGACGCAATTCGATACTCACGGCCGAACTGCCTCGCCCTGCAAGACCTGCCGCGAATTCGGCGGCCAGCGTCGCCCAGCAGCGGGAGCGGCAGGAAGCTGCGAGCTCCACGCGAGGGCGGCAGGCGGCCACCGTCGTGCCCCGGCAAAAAGGGCCCGGGGGAGGGGCTGGCCCCCCCGGGCCCGGGGGCCGTCATGGCCCCGCGGAGGCGACGCCCCTGGCCCGGGCGCGCCCGCGGCCGCCTCGGCCGCCACCACGCCCCGCTCCTGCTGCGTCGCCTCCAGCTCCTTCTGCTCCGCCGACGGTCCTTGCAGGCGCCCCGCGTAGCGTACCTGCCCGATTCTGCGCCTGCTCCACCTCGTACGGCTTCATCGCCCCCTGGTGGATGTAGCCCCTGAGCTCTGACCCCGAGACGTCCTGCTCCGAGCTCACGTCCGCGAAGATGCCCGCGTTCGTCCAGCTCGGCTTGGGCAGGTCCCCGTAGGCCTCCAGCTTGGGTTCCCGCGGTGAGTCATCTCCCCCACCATCATAAGGCCGCTCATGTTCAGCTGGACACGTAATAAGCCCTGGTACCAGGCCTCCACGATCGTCCTCAGCTTCTGCACCACCCAGTCATTCTCCCCACGGCCCCTCACGCAAACGGCGAAGTCGGGCTCGAGACGCGGGTCGCCACCGTGCCTCACCATGTGCTCGCGCTTGTGGAGAGCCCCAGGCGGTCTGTCCACCTGTGCGTCTGGGCGGCGCCCCTGCCTCGACTCGCCTACCACGTATCGCCATCGTCTGACCCGTCCGCCCTGCTCGTCGTAGAAGACCAGAGCGCGCGGACGAGGGCGTCTCGCTGCTCGCCCAGCGGCTCCGCCAGAGGCGGCTGCGCCAGCCCTGGCATAGCTGTGCCGCGTATGGGCCCGGCGGGCCCCTCACCCTCGAGTGGCGCCGCGGCCGCAGTGCGTCGGCGCTCGGGGCCCTTGGCACGCGCCTGGCTCCTGCCTAGGTCATGCCTGAAAACCTCCTCCTCGGCCAGACGCCCAGCGTCCGACCCCGCGTCCAGACGGCCGAGTCGCCCCGTGCCACCGTCGGCGGACCTCAGCACACCGAACGCCTCAGGCCCGTCCTGGAAGCTCAGGCCTCCAGTCTTCGCCACGTCGACCTCCGCCCCGATCTCATCGCCGGGCAAGCCACTGCGGCCGACCCAGGTGTCACCCCCAGCAGGAGCCTCCAGCGGCGTCCCCACCAGGCGAGCCACGGCCATACTCAGGCACAACAGGCCACCCCGCTCCGCGGCCAGCCGCCTGCCATCGGCCTCCTGCCACGAGACCCGCTGGCCGCTCACGGCCCCGGCCTCCCTCGGCTCAGGCGACGCCGCCTCTACATACAGCGCCGCCTGACGGCCCCGCGTCAACGTCCTGGCCCGATCCTCAGGCCCCAGCGTCTCCTCGAAGCGATACAGCCTCCGCATCCTGCCCACCCGCTGCGCCAGCGGGATGGACCGGGCAGGCCCGGCCTCGGCCCTGCCGCAGCTCATGTCCTCCGCGCAGATGTCAACCTCTGGGGACAGGTTGACCCGTCCGCCCTCTGCCACGTAGTGCAGCAGCACCCGTCCGTCATCGACGTCGTCGCCGGCGAATCGGCAGACCCCAGGCTCCTCTAGGAGCGCTCTAGTCCACCACCTCCGCCCCACGACGCTGAGAAGCCACCACACGAGCGTCGTCATGCCTGCGACCGGAGGCTCCCACCAGCCAGTGCACCAGGCCTCCGGGCAGCGCTCCAGCGAGCCTCCCAGCCGCCCTCTCGCCCGGCGTCGCCGCCGGCCGCCTCGCAGGCCGGGCAGGTCGCACCCGGCGGCGGCTCGCAGACCAGGCAAGCCGCGCAGGGAGGCGGCTCGCAAGCCGGGCAGGCCGCGGCCTCTGGGCCGGCCGCCGCCTCTGGACACGCAGGACAGGCGGGGCACGAGGGTCAGGGCAGGCCGCCCGCGTCGGGCTCACCCCAGTCCCAACGTGGGCCGCGGCCTCCAGCGCCACTACCACCCAGGCAAGCAGCGCGGCCGCCCCTCAGGGATGGCGCCCATCCATCGACTCTGGACCAGAGAAGCTATGCGATGCAAGAAGGAGCGGAGCCAAAGGGGCGACATAATGAAAACCCCTCTTGACTTCCTTCACGTGCAAGCACAAACCATGCGCTGGGCGACTTTGGCGGCCACTCTCGTCAGCACTCGTGTTTGCAGGAAAACCCGGAGGTACCCGCGATCGCCGAAGGACGTGCGGGGAGGGGGGCCCAAGGAAGGCCTTCGCCACACATAGTACGCGCGGTTCAGCTGCGCCGCGACAGCCTTCCAGCCGCGCGCGTGGCTCGCCAACAACTCCGTGCCGTACAGCGCGGCAGACTCGATGCGGGCCGGGGCCTGGCCGACGACCACAGGTAGGCCGAACCCCCTGTCCGCTAGGGCAGCCGTCAGCCGCCGCGCGCTATCCCGCAGCAGGGCGCAGGAGCGGGTCAGGAGCGGCTCCAGGGTGAGCTCTGCGTCCACGGGGATACCCAGGACCTCCAGCTGGCTGACAGCCCGGACCCCAACGCCTCCTACGTGGCCACAACAGCCGACGTCCACGGGGGGCGCGCCCACAGTCATTGCCGCCGGGCCCTTGCTGCCGTCCTGGAACAGGTGGCGGTAGGTGGCGCAGAACGCACCAAGGCTGGCGCTCGCGCGCATTAGGCTGGTCTCGTCGGGCTGAAGGACAAAGGTGTCGTCGACGAATTGCAGCAGGGGGAGGGAGGGAGCCGGGGCCGCCGGCAGTGCTCTCCCAGTCAGCGCAAGCGAGCGCGCCAGCGGGGCCAAGCCTTCGCCCCGACTCGGGGTCCCACAGAGACATCTGGAGAGGCTCGCGCGGCTTCAGGAGCCCGCTCAAGTAAGACTCCGCTTCGCCGCGGGACGACGCCGAAAGCTCCAAGTAACGGTCCAGCGCCCGGGCCCTGCTGGCGGCGCGCGCCCCGGCCAACTCATCTTCCAACGCCAAATGTTCGGCGTCCGGGGAGGGGAGTCCAGAAGGCCGTAGGATTGTCTCCGCCAGCTCCGCCACCTCCGCCGTGTCGCCTCCCGTCCTCCTCGAGGGGCGGGCCGCGTTCGCGTGGGGAGGCCGCCTTGCTATCAGCACCAGCCCACCGAAGTGACCTGCCAGGGTGTACACCATGGCCCGATACCACACGGCTCGATCAAAAAGGCCCTGTCTGGCCCCGCATTTGGCCCCGCAGGCGGTCCACCCCCGGTACACGTCACTCCGCATGACGGCTCCTGCCCATCCCGCGACGAAGCGGACTGCGGCAGCGACGCGTCCAAGCGCGCAGTCCGTGTCGTCCCCATGCCCCCACCGACTGGAACCAGTGTTCATGTCGTGGCTGGCGGCGAACCCCATCGGAAGGTGAACATCAAATCTGGCATGGTCACCGGGGACCCCAGGGGACCCACACGGCACGATTTCCACACGCACGGGGAAATCAGGGAGGAGGAGGGAGAGGAGCAGAGCAGGAGCAGAGAGGTCAGGGCGGAGGGAGGAAGAGGAGGAGGGCACGAGGATGAGAAGGAGGTTACGACACTACGAGCCCCGCACGTCTGGATATCAAAAGAGGAGCAGGAGGGACGAGGGAGGAGGAGGAGGGGGAGGGGGAGGAGGAGGAGGAGGAGGAGGAGGAGGAGGAGGAGGAGGAGGAGGAGGAGGAGGGAGGACCCCATAACTCCTCTCGTCGCAAACAACACACACACAAACAACAGAATCTTATTTTTCTCGGCCTCCAAGTGCCCTCGCGCAACGCGTTGTGTCACGCACGCGCGCCACTGGGCGCCAGTGGCCTCTTGACCTGCCTTGACGCGGCCTCTAGGTGTGCCCTCGCGGGGCCCCCAGGACCGTCGCAAAAACAGTTCGGGATGCAACGCTGGGACCAGGAAAAGATTGGCGGCGAGCGCAGGGGGAAGTGAAAAGGGGCGGGGTTTCTCAGAGGGCTCGAAAGTCCCCCAGCCTTCTGAAAAGTTGTCTTGGCCTTCCCCGAAGACACAGAAAACTTCTCCGAAGGTGCGAGGGCGTCTAAGAAGCCCCGCCGCCTTCTGAGAAAGCCTTCTCCTTCTCATGTCCCACCCTCGCGCGCCGCCGAAAGGAACATGACGTCGGAGATGCGGAGCAGCATCAGCATCATCATCCTCATCATCAGCAGCATCAGCATCAGCATCCTCACCATCATCATCAGCATCACCATCAGCAGCATCATCATAATCATCATCATCAGCAGCAGCATAATCAGCAGCAGCATCATCATCATCATCGTCACCATCACCATCATCACCACCACCACCATCATCACCACCACCACAACCACCACCACCATCATCAGCAGCAGCATCATCACCATCATCATCACCACCACCACCATCACCACCACCACCACCAGCCGCCGCGGCCGCCGCAGCCGCCACCACCGCAGAAGCAGCAGCATCATCATCACCACCATCAGCATCATCACCACCACCACCACCATCATCATGATCATCCTCATCATCATCAGCATCAGCATCAGCATCATCATCATCAGCTGCTTCTACTCCGAGACTCTTTCTGGACAACCTGAGATGAACTGCAACACTCCTGTGAGTAAAAAAGACCTCTGAACCGAAGGCTCGGGAGAGTCGAATGACGCGCACGAGCATCACACAGACTACCACGACGGCCAGCGCACAGATACGCTGCACCCGCAGAGAGGAGGAGGGGAGGCGGAGGACCCAGAGAGACTATGGAACATGTAAACATTCCTGAGACCCTCCCAGCCCCAGCTGCAAACCGATCCCGCTCTATTAGCTGCTTCTACTCCGAGACTCTTTCTGAACAACATGAGATGAACCGCAAGACTCCTGTGAGTAAAAAACACCTCTGAACCGAAGGCTCGGGAGAGTCGAACGACGCGCACGAGCATCATACAGACTTCCAAATTCAGGGGGCCTGCCCTGCATCAACATTCCTTCTGCCAAATTTAGCGGGCTCTGCTACGCTTTGGAAGCATGCACACAGAGAGGGAACTGCACGGCAAAACCGGCGTCCTGAAATAGACCAGGGAGCTGTCGAACGAGCGCCGGTGGGCAAGGATCGGCACGCCGAGCCCAGAGAACACCAGTCGTCTCGGCCCTGCAGCACATGGTGAGCCTCGCCAGTGAAGGAGCAAAATCCGCGCCCAATGCACCTCTTGTGCAGCCGTTCGGCGTCGGGCAAGAGAAAAGTTCGAAATCGGGCCGGCTTCTTCCATGCAGTGCCCCATCCGCAGTAGTGGGTGATGATATCGAGCACTTGTGGGACAGCTGAGATGCGGATCGCATCAGGCACGCGCCACATGCAGCTGCTCTGCGGGTTCTCCCAGAGAAAAGGGGTTCGGTATTTAATGCACTGGCCGAATATCCTCACAGCGTTGTGAAACAACTTGTTGCCCTCATTGAGTTGAGACTGCAGGCGGGGCGGAAGCCCTGGAAGGCCTGCTAAAAATTGCTTTGAACGGATAGCATTGTGCCCACCACAGGCGATCGGGAAGGCTGCACATGGAACGCCCGCCAACACGCCGAGGCAGTGGCCTGATCTGACGAGCTCCAGGACCCGACGCATCACACCAGGGCGGAGGAGGTCGCCTTCGGGACCTTGCAGGACGTCGAAGGAGTAGGCCTTGCATCGGCGACGCCGCATGCCGTTGCTCCAGACCTCGGACCCTGCAAACAGCTCTATGTAGAATGGCTGGTAGTCCCAGAGGGGGTCCGCTGTCTTGCGGCGCCGCTGCCGCAGAAGTGCGCCACGAGCTTGTCGGCGAATGCGGCCGCGGCTGTCTCGCAATATTGGCGCTGGCGCACGCTCAGGTTGTTCCAGACCTTCTGCAGCAGGCCGCGCTTCTCGTAGCGCCGCACGCTGCTCAGCGTGCGCCAGCGGCCCCTCTTTGCGACCTCGTCGAGATTCAGACGGCCCTCCTGGCTCGCTCCTGAGTGGCGGGCCATGTAGAGTACTGGCAAGAGCGGCGCGAGGCCCACTCGCGCGGCAGCGCGGCCGAACAGGCCCTTCAACTGCGACAGCATGAGCGGCCACAGCGGCTGCCCGCGGCGGCTCGAGGCAAGGGCGACAAGACACGCCCCGATCCAGCGACGCGAGATCGTGACGGTCTCGTCCATCTCGCCTGAAGCTCTCAGCATGTAGTCGGGGTTGATGTGAATCACCACGTCCGTGACGGTCCCGCAGGGCCCTAAGACCTGCGCAGCAGAGAGCCTCATCGCCTCTCCCGGCCGCAAGTACGTGTCCACCATCATGATCCAGGCCAGGGCTGCCTCGAAGCCGCAGGGCAAGCAAACTGACGCTGCCTCGGCCAGGATCTGCATCGCGACCGCGCAGCAGACCGCCCAAGGCAGCGGCCTGCACGTTTTGGTAGGCGCGAGCCCCCTCCAGCCCCGCAGCGCCCGCCCCGCCCGCGGCAACGGCAGGCGGCCCCGAACGTGATAATCTGGGATGAACATCATGAGGGCCGCGATGAGCTTCTCGCCCGTGGAGGGCGCCTTCCCCTGCAGGCACAGGCGATCGAAGAATTGCACGACACGTGCGTCGAGCGAGTGGGCTGGCATGATGAGACTGGCAAGGCCACAGAAGATCACGAAGGCAGAGAGCAACCGGTTGTAGCTGGCGAAGGTCCGCTGCTGGACGGCTGCTTGCTCGGCGATCCCCAGCCGGAGCGCGGCGTCGCGGGCAGGTCCGTGCGTGGACTGCCGCGCGTAGGCCCGCCGCCTCTCGTTCGCGTTGAGCGACCCCGCCCCTGGCCCCCCTGCGGCGCGCGCGCCGAACGCGGCCGTCTCGAGCTGCGTCGTCCGCTCGGCCGCGGTCAGCAGCGGAGCCGCTGGCGCGCCCGAGCCGCGCGCGGGCTGCAGGCCCAGCAGGCGCGGTCCGCGGGGCGGCCGCGGAGCCGCCCCCGCGGCAGGCGGCGCCCGCCGGGGAGCCGTCCTCGATGGGCGCGGGGCCTCCCCTCGCCTCGGGAACGGCAGCGCCTCCAGCGCCGGCGCCGCAGCCCTCGCCAGCGCCAGGCGCTGGCCTGGCCGCGGGGGGCGCGAGCCCAGGCGGGGCGAGCGCGACCGGCAGCGGTTTGCCAGACTTGCGCTCCCAGCGGCTGAGCTCATCCGCAGGGCTCAGCTCCGAAGGCAGCCATCTGCGACACACGACTGTGCCGGTGAGAAGCAGCAGGGCAGACCAGCGGCGCATGATATTGAGAAGCCGCGCATCTCGAGCCCGACCCTTCGACGAAGCGAGAGAGAGGCCAGGTCGTCGCCCAGGAGAAGTACCCGTTTACCCCAACGTAGTGGGTCAGACAGATGTACACGAATTGCCTCGGCTACTCCTCGGGCTTCCTCACGACGCATGGCCTCGGGGTCCCCCATGAGCCTGCGATGCTGGAAAGCCCTAACATACTGGGGAGAGATCTCGGGGAAGCTCGGATCCACCTCGCCGACCTTTCGCATGTCGTCGATCGATCGAACGCCCCCGCCCTCGCCCTCCAGCTCCTCCGCGCCCCTCGCTCGGTCACGTGGTCGGTAGGTACCATCGTCAGATCGAGTATGTCGGCATCGGCATCGCCGCCTCTCCTGCCACCCCCCCGCTCGCTCGACGAAGTCGATCGGCGCATCGGCGACGACGGACGCGCGACCCGTCTCGCACGCGTCGGCGGCTGTAACCGCATGCATCCAGACGACGAGATAGCAGGATGAGGATGCCTTGGAAGATTGTCAGCTCACGGCTCACAGAGTCCCACAGAGGCCCCCACTCCACAAAACCTGAGCGAATGAAAGCGTACTCTGCGCAGAAGCTGGCAAGGGCCTCACGCCGAACCAGCGCGCAAAAGGTGCAATGGCCTATGAGATGCTCGAGCTCGCTGCTGGTGGCCCGACGCCTCACCTCGACCAGGTACTGGATTCCGAAGTGCAGCTTCCAGAAACGCTTCGCCGAGAGCTGGACGGCGGGGGGCGAGCCTGTCAGCCCGACGCCCAGCATATCCATATCCTGCGCGGCGCCCCCCCCCCCCACACACACACACACACACACACACACAGTGCACTGCGAGGTCCTGCGAGGCGAAGGCGGCAGAGGCCTGACGTCTCCTCGCGGTGACCTCCGCCTCGTCGGCGCCCACCAGCAGCACGTCGTCGACGCGCAGCGAGTGGGCTGGCCCGCCCTGCGCCGAGGGGGGCGGTCGGAAGTCGACGGATCCGGGGCAGGTCGCGAAGAGGGGGTGGTCGTCTAGAGAGCACTCGTGAGCCCTCTGCACCATGTAGAGCACCCAGGACCAGCCCATTGGCACCACTGACATCTGCGGATACACAACGCCCCACGGCTCGACGGGTCGACCCAGCACGCGCGTCACTCCCACAGCACCAGCGCGCACCTGCGGCAAGCAGAAGTAGTCGCACAGGTAGGACGGCAGGCGGTGCTGGTAGAAGGCACTCTTGACACCCTGCCCTCCGCGCCAGGCTGCCTGGCCAGCCTCCACCTCGAAGTCGCCGAAAGCGGCCCCGCTGAAGAGCGCCGCTGGATCGGGCTTGGTGAACCTCTGATTAGAACGGCGACGGCCCAGCGCCAGCCTCAACCCGCCGTCCTTCTTTGCGACGAAGAAGACAGTCACATCCTCCCGTCGATGACGGCCGACACGGAAGCAGCCTCGCGCTAGACCATCTCGAACAAACGCATGGTAAGCATTCGCGTGATTCTTCCAAACAGGATCCATATAGAGTAGAGGCCGCTGCTCAGTCTTGATCACCTCCTCAAGCTCGGGCTGCGGCAGCACAAGCGAGTGGTCACGATCCAAGAGAATAGACTGGTCCCGAGCGGTGAGCCCGTCTGTCAGCCACCCAGGCCGGTTGCCGACATCAGGCGAGGAGACCAAGTGTCGCGCATGGGACCGTAGCGGCGTAACCTCCCCAGCGTAGCTGAGGAGGGCTTGCCCCAGCAGCTCCCCACAAGCCGTCCGAGACGACGCCGAGGTAGGCGGGCGATGTTCAGTGCGTAGCCGTACCACTCGCTCACACAGCGACTGGTGCCAGGGAGAGGGGGCCGAGGAGTCGGGCCCGCAGGTCGGGTAGCCAGCCATCGAGTTCAGCGCCTCGATCGTCTCCCTGGAGCGCTTCAAAATACATGCTGATATACCATTGCGGCGGCCAATGGGGATCGTGCCAGGGTCGCAGAAAAAGTTGATTGGGAATGCGCCATCTCCAGCACGAGGGGCCCCCGCAGGGTGAATTGAGTGGCTCTCTGGATCGGGCGCGCGCTCGCCACGCGTGGCCCCCGCGAAGTTCACCCCGCTGGCGAACTGTCCTCGTTCGCCTTGTCTTCGTCCTTGACCTCGTTTTTTGTTGTTGCTGTGGCCGCCCTGGCCGCGCTTCGCCGCCTGCTCCTCCCTGAACTTGCGGCGCTGCTTGGCGATCTCCACCTCCGTTGCCAGCTGGTCGGTCGCGTGGCGCGCCAGCCCTGGCGCCATGGGGATACCTCGCCGAATGGCGCCGCCCTGATCGCGCCCGATGTAGCACTCCAGCCCCTCGGTGCGCATGGGGCCCTTTGCCTCCTCCACCTGCTGGTAGCATCTGGCGACCACCTCCATGCATGCTAAGTTGGACCCGTGGACCTGGTCGTATACCAAGCTCAAAAACATAGAGAGCCCCAGCAAGTCATGGAGGTGGCCCGCCGTGCTGTCGGGCTGCAGGGACTCCTCCGCGAGGTGCTTGGTGCGGCGGCCGTCGGGCGTGCCTCCGTGCTCGGTTACGCGCCGCTGAAGCCACAAGAACGATCGTTCCCCCATCAGCGGGAAAGCGCCCAGGGCCTCCTCACGGAGCTCAAGCACGCCCGTGCGGTAGTCCAGATGTCGCTGCCCATGGGAGTCATAGCGCAGCGGCCACAGCGTTCTGGCATCCCCCAAGCCCGACTCGTCAACCAGCGGTTCCACGGGGAGGTCGGCCAGACGCGCGGCAATGCGTTTGCCGCTGGGCAGGACATGAATGGCACGGT
The DNA here is from genome assembly GCA_963575745.1 of Prorocentrum cordatum. Lineage (NCBI taxonomy): Eukaryota > Dinophyceae > Prorocentrales > Prorocentraceae > Prorocentrum > Prorocentrum cordatum. The sequence continues at coordinate 643,684 of CAUYUJ010000325.1, forward strand.
CGTCGTCGACCAGGGCGGACTCGCTGAGCTTCACCTCATCATCGCGGGCGATCTGGCCCGGCACCGTCTCGGGGCTGACCCAGACGCACCTAGGCTCGGGCACGCGCCGTCCGCGGGGCGTGTCCGTTCCCAGCACGGGCTGAGACACCTCTCCCGCGGCTGGGGCGCCCCCGTGGTCGCTCGGAGGTACCTCCACCAGGGGCTCGGCCGCCTGCAGCGGGGGCGGCAGCGGCACAAGGTCCCCCAGTGGCACCTCACGTTCACCACGCCGCAGGTACTTCAGCTCGTCCTGCGCGGCGATGCGGATCCCGTCGAAAGTCGCCTCCTCGATGGCCTCGGTGATCTGCCGCGCGAGGTCGTCATCGGTGGGCAGCTCCCCACAGGCGTACAGCGTTCCTGGCGGGATGACGGCATTGCCGCCCGTGGAGTCCAGGATGGCGAAGCGAGATCCCCAGCCCATCCCAGACCTGATCGGCTCGGCGTATACATCTCCGTCAGGCGTGGCCACGAACCATCTCCTGCGGGGAGACTCGGGACTAGCAGGCCGCAGCAGGACTCGCTCGTGCCAATAGTCGGGGTCGCCCGTATAGAAGATCGCCACGTGGAGGCCCGCGAGCATCTTACCGCACCACTCCGCCGCCGCGACGGGCTGGCCGTCCTGGCGGAAGTACACTTCCCTGGCTCCTCCCAGCAGCTGCAGAGCTGTCGCCATCGCGCCGCCTGCTCGGGCAGCACACGGGACGGAGGCAGCAGGCCACCCCCGCCTTCAGCAGCTCCAGCAGCCAGCTCCCCAGGAGCACGGAGACCGCCGCCGAGGCCGCGGCCGAAGCCGACGAGGGCAGCTCGGGGGGCGGCGGGGGCGGAGGCTCAGGAGCGGCCGCCCGCGCCCTGAGCAGCTCGGCGAGCTCGGAAACGCGGGCCTCGACCCGGTCGAGGCGGGCGCCTACCCTCTCGCACGCGGCGCCTGCCTCTCCCGAGGCGGCCTCCGCCCGTTCCGCCGCGTCCGCGGCCCCCACAGCAGCTGCCGCGACGTCCAGCGGCTCGTCGAGCTTGACGAAGCGGCTCGGCTCCGCCGATCGCAACCCAGCCCAGTACAGGTTCGATAGTGCACACAGCACTGCGAGAACAGAGGTCTGGGCGTGTGGCTGCATGCGCTTGACCCAGAGAGACGATGGAAAATGTAAACATTCATTCCTGAGACTCTCTCAGCCCCAGCTGCAAACCGAGCCCGCTCTATCATCACCCCTTCGTCCCTCCCCTCTCCTCCCTCCTCTCTCCCCTCTCTCTCCCTCCTCCTCCTCCTCCTCCTCGTCCTCCTCCTCCTCCTCGTCCTCCTCCTGCTCCTCCTCCTCCTCGTCCTCCTCCTGCTCCTACTCCTCCTCCTCCTCCTCCTCCTCCTCCTCCTCCTCCTCCTCCTCCTCCTCCTCCTCCTCCTCCTCCTGTCTCCTCGTTCCTCCCCCCTCGTGGACGGCCCCGATCTTGAACAAATCGGGACGTCGGACCTCCAGGCGTGGCGCTCGCGTCCTCCTCGGCCGGGCCGGCGACCCACTCCTGGGCTGCGCGCGCAGAGGGTCAGGTCGGGCATGTCCCCCCACAGGCGGATCTTGGCAGAAAAACACTTGAAAAAAAGCCCCACACACACATACACACACACACACACACACACACACACACACACACACACACACACACACACACACACACACACACAACAACAAAAAAAACTCAAACATGGTTTTTTATGTTCAGAATCCCCAGACGATTGCTTTGCTGTGTTGGAATATTCCTCCTGCAGAGGGACAGGCCCGAATTACACGGAGGGCGGTGGCGCGAGGGCCGGCGGCCCCCTCGAGAGGGCGGCGGGGTGGGCCTCGGGAAGGCGGCGGGGGGCAGGAGGCCTCTTGCCTTCTCGGGAAGCCCCAGGGGCCCTCCAAGAGGGCCCCCTCCCTCCGCCGTGACCTTCCAGGGCGCGGAGAAAGATGGAAAAAAAGGCCTGTCGGCCTGCCTCGGCCGCCGAGAACGTCGACGCGGATATGCAGATGTCGCGGTCCTGGTGATATCTGAAAGCCCTCCTGGAAATTCAAGGTGCGAGGCCCCCGCCGCTTCCTGACAAGGCCACCCACCCTCGCGCCAATCCCCCTTGCGAGCGCCGCGGCGCTCCTCGGCGCCTTCGCGGCTGCACGCCGCGCAGACCCCAAAGGGGTCCAGCAGTGACACCGGGCCGAAGCACAGCGCTGCGCCCATCTGCTCGCGGCAAGGGCCGCCAGCGGGGGGGGGCCGCCAGCGGCGGGGGGGGCGTGCTCGAGCCAAACGTTGGAGGTTTGGAAATGGGCACCAGCACCAGGGGCTGCCTCCACAGGGCGAAGACGATCCTAGATTCTGGCGTTGGTGGAAAATATTTCAATCACCCCGGAAGCCAGAATATTACCATAATCACCGAGATCGGGATCTTCTTCCCTAGGTGGAGGCACAACGCCGATATTGGTGTTGGTATCAACGTGTAGGCCTGCGAATACGGCCAGGGGGGGCGGCGGAGGGATTCCTGAGAAACTCCATTCCATGGCAGCCACGCGGCTGCCCCTCCACCTCCCGACCTGGTCTGCCCGCAGCAGAGGGGGCGGCAGGGCGCCGCACTCAGCACCCGCCCCTCGTCAGAGGCAGTCTCAAAGCCTCTGGTGGGCCACGGCTGCCTGGGCACGTGCCTTTGCGGTGGGGCGGGGGGGGTGGGGGGGGAGGACTTGGGTCCCTGAAACTGTGTGGCGAGACCCCCCTTCCCCCGCGCCACGCCGCCGGACGACGCGTTCTGGCATCCCCCCCACGCGCGCCACAGAACCACCACCCCCACGATGCACCTGCAGCTTGCCCAGCCTAGGCCAGCCCAACAGTCCAACCATGTCTTGTCATCAAGTTCCTCGTACTTCTTGCAAAACGCAATTTTATCTAATATGGCTGGGAACGTAACCATTGCTGCTATCTTCGTGGGGTTTTTGAACGTGTTGATGTCGAGGTTTTTGATGTCACCCAGCATCCGTTTCAGTATATATTCCAACTTTGACACCAAATCCCAGCATCCGTTTCAGTATAGATTCCAACTTTGACACCAAATCTTCTGACTCCAACTGCTGTTTGAACCTTAGTGCGACCATCAGTTTGCTCTTGTCGTCGGTGGCTTTGCTGTCGGGGTTGTTGTCCGTGGTCGTGTTGATTTTCTCTTAGTCAGTCTGCTCTCCTGGATATTACTGTCTACGATCTGCTCGATCTGCTCTTTGGTTAGGTATACGTCGTCGAGGTCGTTCTGGGCCACCCCACCACCTCCAACTCTATTTCCTCCATTTTATCCTGGATCTCCTCCGCCGCCCTCCTTGCGTCCTGTGCCTCGATCCGCGCTTGGTCAATCATGTGTTTGACACTGTTCATATCGTCCTTCAATGCGTCTAGCTTTTTTGTTTTGACGCACTTCGTACTGTTGAAACCAATTTGGAGGCTCCTCCATCCTATTTATGTTTATCCCTTTGACTTCTGGTATCACCTCCGTCTCGGACTTCTCCCCATCTACGATCTCCACGTCACCTTTCTCCATCATGGCGTTTGGTTTTGCTACTTTTTGGTTTTCAGGAGTCGACCCTGTCCTTGAACCCGAACGTGTACCTTTCTTACTGCCCAGTCCTGCCCAGCTCGGCGCCACGGGCGTGGAACGAAAGGTGATAGCAAAAGCATCGGGGTAGGTAATACAGAGTCTGGCTTGTGCTAAAGTATGCTCTTAAGCCAACAACAAGAAACATCAACAACGGTAAGTCTAAGATTGTTCGGTCTTATCTCCTCGCGTGTCATTCAACACGTATAGCTCAAACCCTCGATACCCACCCTCGTCGTCTTCGATCGTATCCCCTTGGGTGTATATGTTCACTACCACGTGCATTTCGTGCAGCACCTCAGGCAGGGGAAGAGAGGACGGATGGGAAGAACGGATAAGGGGGAGAGAGAGGAGGATGGAACACGAGAGAGAGAGAGAGTAGCAACACGGGGGATAGGAGCAGAAAACACGTAGCTGAACCAGACTGCCGGATCGGGCAGGTAGACCCTAACAGGCGGGCCCAAACGGCCAGGTCGAGCAGGCGGGTTGCTGAAGCGTGCGTCCTGCATGAATCGCGAGGAACCCCTGAGCGACAGCGCGATTCCAAAATAGATCTCGTCAGGAAATCCAGAACGAGAGCGTAATTCCTGAGCGTGGAGGGCGCGGCGCCTGAATCAATCGCGAGGAAGTCCCAAGCCACAGCGCGTTTCCTGAGTGTCAAAAGCGCGACGCCTGAATAGATTAGATGGCGAGGAAATATCAGGCGAGTGCGCTTTCCTATCAAAAATTGCAAGGAGGTCCTCAGCGAGAGCACGATTCTTCAATAAATCGCATGGAAATATCAGGCGGGAACCGCTGCTGTTGTAAATCAGGGGCCAGGGGCAGGAGTTTGAGCAGAAAGACTTCCCCAGGTAAAAACACCGCGAGCCCTGGGAGGGGCACTTCAGTGGAAAAACACGCATATCACGCAAATGCGTGAACCCGGCATAATTCGCAACGAAATCTCGGGCGAGAGCGCGATTCCGAATTAAGTTGGGAGAAGTCCCAGGCGAGAGCGCGATTCCTGGATGGGGAGGGCGTGGGGCCTGAATAAACTGCAAGGAAGTCACAAGCGAAGGCGCGACTCTTGTGTAAATTGCAAGGCAGTCCCAAGCGAGAGCGCGATTCATCAGTAAATTGCAAAGAAACATCAAGCGGGAACAGTTGTTGTCGTCGTCGTCGTCGTCGGTGTTGCTGTTGTTGTTGAACTCTCAATACTGAAGAATCATTATTGTTGATCCCCCCTCCGGTGCACATAGTACTGTTTCAGTTGAAGTGCCCCTCCCGGCGCTCGCACCCTGTTTCTTATCAGGGAAAGCCTTCCTCCTCAAACAAAACCCCTAGCCCCCGGGCTACAATAACAACAGCTCCCCCCTGAGACTTCCGCAAAATTTAGCCAGGACCCCCGCTCTCGCCAGAGATTTCCTCGCATTGTATTCAGGAATCGCGCTCTCGCTTGGGACTTCCT
>CAUYUJ010000325.1:658764-661175 GCA_963575745.1 Prorocentrum cordatum
GCTCGTGTCAACCACCCGGCGGACGCACGAGCGGCCTTCCTTGCAGCACGTGCGCACTCCAGATGTGCTGAAGCATTTCTCCTTGATGAGCGGGAAGACGAAGGGCGCCGTCGCGCGGGCGTTGGGAGGCGGCAGCTGCCGCCCCCCCCCTCAACCACGGCGGCAGGGCTGCGAAAGCTCGCGCCCATGTCCAGGCCTTGAGTTGCGCCACGGACAGGCCAGGCCCATGGCGCCACGCCTTGTCTTTGAGCACGGTCACCAGGACATAGCGCAACATGTCAGGGCCGTGGGCCCGCCACACCTGGCCCTTGTTCTTGTCGCCCGCCACGATAATGTCATCGCCGTCGACGTCGCACGCCAATCTCATGATATCCTCCATATCCTGCCACTCCGGCGGGGGGGCAGGGTCAGCCAAGTGGAAAGATGACGCTATAGTCTTGATCTTTGAAGCAGCCCTCGAAATAAGTTGGGGGTTCAGCCGCAGCCTCGCACTCCACGATGACAATGTGCTTCGAAGATCGGCCCCAACACACCTCGACGTAGCCCACGCTGGAAGTCGCCAAACACCTGGTAAAGCACGGAGCCGGAAAGGCGAAGCAGGAGTACACGACGGTGGGACTGGCACCGCGGCAACAGAATTGAGCTTGAAAAACTTCGAGCCGGAGACGCGATCTTGCCAAACAGGCGACTTCACATATGCCACGCGGATGCGGCTCTGAATCCATCTCCGGGAGATGTCAATACGCATCTGGGACACCACCGCGCGCACACTACGGCGTAGAAGTTCTCGATGTGACGGCATCCCACACGCTGCGGGCACTCGGGCAACTGGGGCGCGGATAGATGGAAGACCGACACAACGCATCACGCGGCCCAGGCCCAAAAATGCAGCGTAGACTCGGTGGTAGGAGACCAAGACCTCTGGAGCTAGACCTGCGGCGCGAAGAAACACATCTGCCAACTCCAGCTTGGGCCATCTCGGCACGGCAATGGACGGTCGTCGGCGCGCCACCCACGCCAGGAGCAAGCCCACGCGGTCGAAGTCGCACAGAAACAATGGGCCTATCTGGCCAGAGACCGCACGCCACTCGCGCTGCTGGCGACGATAGACTGAGCTAAAGGGGCCCCGGGCGCCCAGAGCACCCGGTAGTAGATCACGCCACGTGCGGGGCGTCCTTTGCCTGCAGACCAAAGGAAACGCAGTTCCCCACACCGAGTGCTGCGCCGACGCTGATGCAGTCGTCGTAGACGGGGAACGCGTCGAAGAGGGAGGAAGAATAAAGAGCCCAACGCCCGACGAAGAACAGCGCAACGAGGGCGGTGTCCCGCCCCCCGGCACGGCTGGAACAGACAGCGAAGATGCCCCTGAAGTCGCGCTCCAACGCCAGGAAGAGCTTGTCGGCATAGGGACGTCTTGCCCAATTAAACGCCACCGTGCGAGCTCAACAGATACACAATCGATGTCAGACCTCCGGCGGGACCATCACAGACCCGTCGGGCGAAGTGGAATATGTCAGCGTTCTGTCCTTTGAGCGCGCTCAGCCACTCCGACGGTAGACAGCCAGAAACACGCCGAGCCCATGCACGGGGACGGCGTTGCTCTATTTCCCAACGAAGCCTGAGACCGCCCGAGACAATGAGCAGGTGCGATACTGCAAACATCAGCCACCCTCCGAGGAGAGGTCGATGGCCTTTCGACGTGCCATCGACGATGCCCACGACGCCTGCCAGCACGGTCGCAATTGGAGCCTTGGCGGTGGGAATGTTCACCTGCTCCCAGGCCCAGGATGCCAGCGCGCGGGCACGGCCTTCCCGCGAGCCACATCGATCCCCAAAAAGAACTTCACGAAGCCAACCGCGCGTCCTCCTCTCGGCGCAAACTGGTCGAGGCCAGGCGACCGGGCCCCCATGTCTAAGCACAGGTCCTGGCCGACGTGCATCAGCATCTTCGGCGGCTTCCCGAAGCACCTGTGAAGGATGCAGAGGAACGCCCCAAGCTGCCGCCTCTTGTGACAATGGCGACGACGATGACGACGACATAGTAACACTTGGGAGACTGATTCATGAAGCTGCGGCCCCACCGGAGTCGGGCAATAATTGTCACAGGTAGCCTTGCCCAGATTGGCCAGCACCAGAATGCGCAAGCCTCCGAGGGCGTCGCAGAGCAGGACGGGGAAGAGCAGAATCACGTGGAAGAGAAAGAAGAATATGTAATGGCGCACGCACTGTGAGCCAGGGTCCGCGAGTGCCCGACGCCCAGTTAAAGGCCGGAATCCCACGCGCGTCATGAGAGTTTGTTCCCAGCGACGACAGGGGCCAGCCGATGTGCGAGAGAGAGAGAGAGAGACAGAGATAAAGAAAGAAAGAGAGAGAGAGAGAGAGAGAGAGAGAGAGAGAGAGAGAGAGAGAGA
>CAUYUJ010000326.1:0-50785 GCA_963575745.1 Prorocentrum cordatum
CAGCAGCAGCAGCATCAGCATCAGCATCAGCATCATCAGCAGCATCAATCATCATCATCAGCATCAGCAGCATCATCAGTACCATCATCATCATCAGCATCATCAGCATCATTATCATCAGCATCATCATCATCACCAGCATCATCATCATCACCATCACCATCAGCATCATCATCATGATCATCAGCATCAGCATCATTGTCAACACCATCAACATCTTCATCATACTCGCCATCATCATCATCATCATCATCATCATCATCAGCCTCATCATCATCAGCATCGTCAGCATCATCATCCGCAGCATCATCATCAGAAGCATCATCATCATCATCAGCATCACCATCAGCATCAGTATCATCATCATCATCATCACCACCATCACCATCACCATCACCATCACCATCATCATCAGCATCATCATCATCAGCATCATCATCAGCAACATCAGCATCATCATCATCGTCATCATCATCGTCAGCATCAACATCATCATCATCATCAGCATCATCATCATCGTCAGCAGCATAATCATCAGTATCATCATCATCAGCATCATCATCAGCATCATCATCAGCATCAGCATCATCAGCAGCATCATCATCAGCATCAGCAGCGTCATCATCATCGTCACCATCGTCATCATCGTCATCATCATCATCATCATCAGCATCATCATCATCACCAGCATCATCAGCATCATCATCATCAGCATCATCAGCATCCTCATCAGCATCGTCATCATCGTCGTCATCACCATCATCATCATCAGCAGCATCATCATCATCAGCATCATCAGCATCATCATCAGCGTCATCATCAGCGTCATCATCATCACCATCATCATTATCATCAGCAGCATCATCAGCATCAGCATCAGCATCGTCAGCAGCAGGATCAGCATCATCATCATCATCATCATCATCATCATCATCATCATCATCATCACCATCACCATCACCATCACCATCACCATCATCATCATCACCAGCATCATCATCATCAGCATCAGCATCATCATCATCATCATCGTCATCATCATCAACATCATCATCAGCATCGTCATCATCATCGTCAGCATCATCATCATCAGCAGCAGCATCATCATCAGCATCATCAGCATCATAATCATCATCATCATTATCATCATCAGCATCATCATCATCATCACCATCATCATCAGCAGCATCATCAGCATCATCATCGTCATCATCATCATCGTCATCATCGTCGTCATCATCATCATCATCATCATCATCATCATCATCATCATCATCATCATCATCATCATCATCTGCCTCTTCATCCTCCTCCTCCTCCACCTCCTCCTCCTCCGCCTCCTCCTCCTCCGCCTCTACCTCCGCCTCCGCCTCCGCCTCCACCTCCGCCTCCGCCTCCGCCTCCTCCCTCTCCTCCTTCTCCTCCTCCTCCTCCTCCTCTTCCTCCTTCTCCTCCTCCTCCACACGGGCATAGAAACACACGCGCACACACACACACACCAAAAATTTAGGTTCAAGACTCCTGAGGGATCCCGAGGGCACCACGAGACCCAGCCAGAGATTTGACGCGAGCTCCCGCTGCAAACATCCGACGGAAAGTGGACCGTGGAACAAGAGCCCGGACGGGCTCGTCAAAAAGCGTCGGCAGATCCGAATTCCTGCGTACTCGGGTCGTACATTTGTCCGACATGAAGACGGCAAAAACGTGCTGGGAAGACTCTGGACCTCCGAGAGCCCATGGGTTTGGATGATGCATCGGGTGTCGCGGCCGTTCTGGAGGCATCCACACCGTTCTGAAAGCGCCTTGGATCGCTCTGAGAGCATTCTAGACCGCTCGGGAGCGATTGATCCCCTGCCTGGCCCGTCTAACTCCCTCCCCTGGAGGCCTCCCAGATGGGACCAGAGACCAGAGCACATATCGCGGCAGACGCAGGGAGATAGCAAAAGGGGAGGTAGCGAATCAGCTCACATAGCTGGTTTCTCTGGCGCCGCCAGGCGCCAGAGGAACAAACGTGTCGAGGGAAGCGCCCGTCGGCGGGGCCGAAGCCAGCTGCACGCGGCAGATGTCGTACCCCCTCCTCTCCCAATGCGGCATTGCGGATGCCCCGAAACTGGGATCCGAAGACCGCGCGGCATCGCGGATGCATCGACGACCGTCGCGCGTCGGGGTGCAGAGAGTCGGGCCCAGGACCTGACGGCATCGCAGCTGCATCGGCAGCCCATGCGCGACCCTCTCGGGGACTTGGTGACCCGGGTCACTCCAGACCCGGGCCAATCGGGCCTTGCACGATCCTGCAAGATCCTGCACCCAAAACCCGGGTCAACGCGAAGGATCCTGCAAGATCCTGCAGGATCCTGCGCCCCAACCCGGGGTCAATGCGACGCTGGCCCTGCAGGACCCTGCAAGATCGGGCGCTCCGGCTGACCCCCGCCTGCACTGACCCCGCCCCCAGGCTCCCGACCCTCCGCCCCGGTCCGCGGCCGCTCGAGAGGGGGCCCCCGAAAGGGCGCCCCGAGACCTCGGCCCGCGGCCCAGGGGCCCCTGGCCTGGGCGGCCCCGGCCAGCCCCCCCCCCCCCGGAGACCTGTCGGGGACGCGATGGGGCGCGCAGGCCCGGGGTCAGCCTGCGCAGCGTCGGGGCAACGACAGGGGGGGGTGGGGGTGCACGGGTTTCCCCCCGGGGCCGTAGGCAACCCGAGGAGGAGGAGGAGGAGGAGGAGGAGGAGGAGGAGGAGGAGGAGGAGGAGAAAGAGAGGAGGAGGAGGAGGAGGAGGAGGAGGAGGAGGAGGAGGAGGAGATGGAAGAGGAGGAGGGGGAGGAAGGAGGAGGAAGAGAGGAAGTGAGGAGGAGGAGGAGGAGGGCAGGAGGGGAGGAGGAGGAGGGAGGAGGAGGAGGGAGCAGGAGGAGGAGGAGGAGGAGGAGGAGGAGGGAGGAGGAGGAGGAGGAGGAGGAGGAGGAGGAGGAGGAGGAGGACGGGTCGCCTAAGCCCTTCGGAGAAACCCTCCAGGGGCACAGGGGGGGAGCATCGACTTGGAATCGGCGATGCATGGCCGGTGGGTCGGGGATATAGGCTCTCGAAATGGCGAAGCCGCATGCCTGTGGGCGGGGTGCTTTATCAGGCCCCCTGTCGGCTCTGAGTGGGCGATTGGGGGCAGGTGCACCCCCCGAGCCCATTCCCCCGCAGCACATGCCTCCGAGTGCCGCGAACCCCGGCTGGCAGCACAGCGTATCCCAAAAACTGAAGTCGGCAGGGGGGGAGGGGTGCCGGTCGGGCCCCAAGTGGCAGCCCAAGCCTGGGCCGTCCGCAGGGGATGGGGATCAGCGGGGGGTCGGCGGACCCCCGCCCCCGAATCGATCGGAGCGCCCCCCCGGCCGGTCTTCGCTCTGGAGGGCTCGTCGGCGAACACCTCGCTGTGGGCCTTGTGGAGTTTCCTGCCCACCGCCGAGAGGCGACGACGAGGATGGCAAGACAGAGCGGCAGGGGGAGGGCCGGGAGAAACAGGAGCACGAGGAGGGAAGGACTGAGGAGGCCGCAAAGGAAAACTCTGCACGCCCTCCTCCTCCTCCTCCTCCTCCTCCTCCTCCTCCTCCTCCTCCTCCTCCTCCTGCTCCTGCTCCTACTCCTCCTCCTCCTCCTCCTTTTTCTCCTCCCCCTCCCCCATCTTCCTCCTCCACCCTCTCCTCCTCCTCCTCCTCCTCCTCCTCCTTCTCCTCCTCCTCCTCCTCCTCCTCATCTCCTCCTCTCCTCCTCCTCCTCCTCCTCCTCCTCCCCCTCCTCCTCCTCCTCTGCACGTCATCCTCCTCCTCCTCCGCCTCCTCCTCCTCCTCCTCCCGGCGGCGCCGCGGGTCCGTTCGCCGCGGGCGCACTGTGATCGGGAGCCGGCAGAGCTCCCCGCCGCCCCTCCAGCAGGGCGCTTCTCCCCGGGTGGGGCCGGCTGGCGGAGACTGCGGCCGCTCCCAGGGAGGGGGTCTGCCCGCCGGGGCGCATTGCGACCAGGCTCATCGGGCACGACATCCTGCAGCACTGACTCTGGGCGGCGGCATGAGCGTGACGTCTCTGTGACAGCGCAGCCTGAGCAAGGTCAGAACCCCATGGCCTTGGAAAGGCCGAGAGTGGCACGACGTAGTGAAGGAGAAGCATACAGACAGAGAGAGGGAGAGAGAGAGAGAGAGACACACACACACACACACACACACACACACACACACACACACACACACGCGCGCGCGCGCGCCCACACACGTTATCAGCGCGCATCGACGATCAGAGAAATGTTTGTCAACAAAGCACAGAATCTGTCTGCATCGAACCTGGAAATCTGGCAGAATCGAAATGTGCGGCGGAGCAGCCCACATCGGCAACGAGCCGAAATCGAGTCGGATCGGCTGCGCCGAGACGCACAACGACACGATGCAAGCACTGGGCAACACCGGACCGCCAAACATCGAATCCGGATAAGGTCGGACCAGCCGGCGATACAAGATCGGATCGATCGGGTCAAAATGGGCCCTGCAAAGAACGATGGGCTTGACAAGGAATCGCGCCCCACTCATGAAACGGGGGGACTCGGGAGGAGGACGGAGGAGGAGTAAAAGGAGGAAAAGGAAGAAAAGGAGGGGAAGAAAGGAGGAGGAGAGGAGAGCGACGCGAGGAGGAGGAAAAGGAAGAGGAAGAGGAAGAGGAGAAGGAGGAGGAAAATAAAGGAGAAGGAGGGGCGAGGGAGGTGGGAGGAAAGAGGAGGGAGGCGGGAGGGGGGACGAGGGAGGGAAGGGAGCCGAGAGGACGGAGGAGGGAGGAGGGAGAGGACGAGGAGGAAAAACGGGGCACCCGCGGCAGGAGCCTGCTGGCCCTCAGTCGTCACGGCGGTCAGCATCTAAGTTGACATTTGGCTCGCGGTGTCAGCGGCCGCGTGACGCAATAGGGCCAAACGGTCCAACAGACCGCCGACCCAGCGCACTTCCGTCACAGCACTGGCGCATAGGACTGAGCCTCTGGTGGAGGAGCATCAGGGAATTCTGAAAGGGCATGGGTCGAACGCGCCCCTCTATCAAAATTTTTGAAGATGAAGCTAGGAAGCCCTTGTCAGCGACAGCCGGTTACCCTAGATCGGTTTCCCGACGTTACAATCAGAAGAGAAGGAGGCTTTGTGCATTGGACGAGGAGGAGGAGGAGGAGCAGGAGGAGGAGGAGAGGAGGAGGAGGAGGAAAAGGAGGAGGAAAAGGAGGAGGACCCTCGTCGGGTCGGGGGCGCGGGCTGGCCTGCGGGCGTCAGACACGGCAGTCTTCCCGCCAGCCTTGGGACGCAACCTCTTCTCAATACGTTTTTCACCCATTCGTTATTTCGCGAAGGTGGAGGCGACTTCGGAAGGGCCGACACCACGAGCAAACAACGCACGCATCCCTCCCAAGGCACCGGGCGTTCCGCAGCGACGGCGCGCGCACGTGGGGCCACGGGGGAAAACGCCGCGCCTTCGGTCAGCAAGAGGAGGGGGCGCGGGAGGAGGTGGGGCCCCAGGCGGGGCCAGGCGCCCCTGGACTCCAGGACCCCTGAGCCTCGGCCTCCTGGGCCTTGTCAGCCGCCCCCAGAGCAACCTCCACCACCCCCGGACGAGACGGCGAGAATGACGAGCCAATGCGGCGAAACCACGGGTCGCACGCGTGCCGCTGGATCGGTAAACGTACGCAATACTGGGCCTCGCGGTGTGCGAGCAGAACTTTAAGAGACGTCGCGTTCTTAGCATGCCTGCCACAATGAGAGGCGACGGCGGCGGAGGGGAGGGCTGGAACCGCCCGGAGGCGAAGGGGGGGGCTCTGGGTCTATCGCCGCCCACTTCTAAGCTTCAAATACACATTGGGCTGCCCACACAATGGATATGATGATCGAGCGGCGACGGCGCAGCTCGCCTGAAACAGCCTTACAAACTCCGTAGGAGAACGAAGGTTGGGAAGCTCCCAGCCTAGCAAAGCAATCGGCCCAGACGTTCCCTGCCGACGTGCGCACGCACATGCCGCGCTCCAACGCACCGTCTAGACCGAGATGGACAAGGGAACCTTCGAAATTGAAACAGGGCGTGGTCGCGGGCTGCGAATATGCCGCGCCAGATCCGTGCGCGCTTGGCCGTGACAGCGTATGCTCTGGGCCCCGCGGTCTGCCCTCGCTCGCAACGGCTTGCAAATCAGAACACAGGCACGAGTGCGCAGGATAAGCAACCAGCGCTTGGCGCCCACCTTTCGGCACCGCCGATGGTCTGCCTGGCGCATGGAAGAGCGCCTTAAGGCCCTGGATGGGGCGGAGGTTCGCGCGGCTGGGCGGCGGCCCATCCTGCGCGCGCAACCTCGGGAATTGAGCTCCGATAGCAGCTCAGGCATCACTGCATGCATCAGGGGCCCCTGCAGAGGCTTGCAAGGGCGGCGAAAGGAAGGGGGAGGGCAAAAGGCAAGGAAGGCGGAGCCCCCTCGGGGCCAAACAATCCAGATATAGGATCACACAAGCGGCCTGAGCTGACGACCACGCAGGCCGCGATGCCACCGCGCTTTTTGGAGCCCACCTGCGCAGCAACAAATTAGAAGAAGTAACGCGCGGCGATGTCCGACACCGCCGAGACGGGGTGCCAGGCGGCGCCGCGACGGCCAGGCGAAACCACGCGAGCGCGGCCACTCCACCGGCGGCCCCGGGGCCTCCGTCTCCACGGGGAATCGCAGGGCCCCAAGCCCACAAAACCCAAAGTCGATAATCTGACTCCGCTTCTCCCCCAGCCCGTCGGTCGCGACGCGCGTTTCCTGGGTCGTAAACACAGCGGCGGAACAACGCGCGCGGCAATGCGCCATCGGGCCGAATTTTCTGGAGCTGAGGGGGGCCATCTGCGTCGAGCTGTCTTCGAGCGTTGCCGCGGGCCCCGCGGCCGGGGCAGGCGAGGTCGCATCCTCGCACTTGGCCATGCCAACGTGCGCCGTCGCTGGAGAGCACGCGGGAGCTGCGGGCGCGGGTCGCGCCCGGCGGCCCGCCCCCCCCCCCAGCGTCCTCGGCACATGGGGCACGCAGGACGTTGAACTTCACCGGCGCCCGGCAAACCGACGCCGAGGGCACCCCTGGCGCAGGCGAGGCTGCGATCAGGGAGGGGGCCACGGAAAAGCAATGGTGACGACGCAGGGGCAGCTGAACGGCGCTCGGCTGTCTCCGATCCTGACATGTCACTCGATAACTGGCATTGGGAACGCACCGCGCACGCGCGAATCCCAACGTCCAGCGTCGCAGAAGAGCGAGCGGAAGCCGCGGGCGAGCGTCGCGCCCGGCGGCCCGCCCCCCCGCCACGGCGCCCCGAGGCGCTCCCCGAGGCCGACTGGAACAACCAGAACGCCGCGCTCCACCATTGCCTCGTAGACCGAAGCCGAAGGCGCCGCTGGCGCAGACAGGACCGCACTCCAAGAAGGAGACGCGGCAAAGCGATGGCAACGACCGAGGGGCGCCTGCGCGCGGTTGAGCCGCCCCCGAACCTGACCTGCCATCAGAGCCATGAGCTCGGGGGCCCACGCGTCGAAAGGGACCCTCGCGGGCGTCGCCCAGACAAGACCTGCACGCGGCTCGCGGGGCAGCAGCATGCCCCCCCTGGCGCCCCTGCATTAGGCTTCGAATGCGCATCCATCACGATGACAAACGCAAGCTCGATAGCGGGAGACCGCCCGACGGAACGGCCATGCCTCGGGCCCCGCGCTGAGCTTCTGGATAACGTCTGGCACGGAGTAAATGCGACGTCTGAGCTCGCCCCTGAGCGCCACGTCGATCGCCTCGCCCTCGCCCTGCGCGCCTTCATGGGGGGGCGGGGGCGTCGACGCCACGCGCGGAGAGATGGGCGCTGCAGGCGGCGGCGTCAGGAGAATCCACGCGCTTCTGGGCCCCGTCGGAGTCGACTAGCACGGGCAACGTGACCGCCCCAGGCTGCGCCCCTGACTCGGTGGCGGGGGGCGCATTTGCATCGGGGGCCTCAGACCCGGGCGGGGCTTCCCACGACAGCCGCCATGGCCCTCAGGTTAGCCGAGAACTTGCCCTTTCTACCCGACGCTCGAACGACAGAATCGGATTGGCTCGGTGGCTGTTGAAAACGCCTTGGGCGTTTCATCTGGCTCGCATCTTTCATCCAAGTAGTTTCACACTTCGTCGCCCGCTTGTATAAACGTTTGCAGGTGTCCGCCGTCAAACGTTGTTCCACAGCTATCACCGTCAACCTGCGGATCCGTTTCTTTAGTTCTGAGTTTCGTTTGCTATCGTTTCAAATTTGTCTCGCAACGGTGCGATTCCGTTGGCGCCCACTCGCAAGCAGCAGCGACAATGCCGGGGACGGCGGGCAGAACTGCGAGGGGCTGCACGTTGCAGCGGCAAGCGACCCGGCGGTGGAAACGCCAACATATCTCCCGCCTCCGCGAGGGGAGTCGCACGCTCATTGCATTTAGAACAGCGCCAACGCCTTGCAAACGGACGCAAGCGAGCAACTCCGACTGCTGGCCCGAGGGGGGGGGGGGGGGGAATGTGACAGATTTTCTAAGTCGAAGCGCGGCGAGGTCTCTGGCTCTGGCGCGCCCTTGGGGGGGTCGGAGCGCGACTGGCGGATGGCGCGCTACGAGGGGCACGCGTGTCCGCCCAGAAAGACGATCTGAGGATGCGCCCGATGTTACCCGCTGCTGCACGCCGCCGCTGCCTTTTGCACATCGGCACCAATTGTTTGACCGCTCGCAGGGGCGCGCGCGCACGCCGTTAACAGCTAGAGCCCAAACGTTCCCAAGTGTTCGCAGGCGTTCGCCGCGACGCGTCTGCGCCAGGTGCGCGGCTCAGCTGCGGATCATTATGAGTTCCACGCCGTAGACTGACAAGACGGAGACGCTGCCAACTGCTTTCAAAAGAAAAACCAGGTCAACAAACCATATGTTCTTTTCACAGCCACTAAGAAAACCAAGACACCGTAGCCTCGAGCCCACGGACGAGGGCGGCTTGGGAAGGTTCACCGTCCGCACCTGTAGGACGGGCGGGCGCGGCGGGAAACCTGAGCTCCCCATGAATGGCAATAATGGTCTGCTCAGCACTAGCTTCATCGATTCTGCCTGCTCGCGGGCTGCCCTGGCTTTCTCCGCAGCCAGCGTGGCGGCCTCATACTTACCTGAGCAGGTGGCCTTCTTGGACCTGGCGACTTTAAACTGGTTGCTGGTACCTCGAACGCAAGTTTCGATTGGCTTCTCAGGCTGGAGAACGGGCTGGATCCGGCCACGCTATTTCACAAACTTCGCGTGCACCTCCACGCCCTTGGGCCCCAGAGCTGATGAGACCTTCCCAGTGTCTGCGACGCGCTGGCGCTTGTCACCGCCCGCTGGCTCAGTCTTGGACCATGGAGGAACGGGCGGGCCTTGGCCAGCTTCAGCAATGCCGCGTGACCCTATCCCACCCACCAACGCCATCCCAGCCAACTGCTCCTTGAGCTCGCCCAACTGCTTGGCCTTATCTGACTCACGAGCTGGGGACATGGCAGCGGAACGACGAACCGGCGATTACGAGACGGAGTACCTCTGTAGGCGCTGCCTGTGGGAAACCCGCGCTGCGAGCACCACTTGTGCTCTGCTTTGTTGATCCAGTGGTGAGTCCGTAGGTTTGTCCACGCACCAAATGCAGTACCAGGGGTCGGCCTGTGCGGCACGCCGTTGCTCGAAACCCGTGGGGCCAGGGGGATCACCCACGCCGCCAGACGCGAGGGAGCCACGACGAGGAAGGCTCGAGGCGGCAGCGCGCAGCTTCCGGCCAGCGCCAGGAAAACAAGATGTCAGGCACAAGGCTTCGGCGCTGCCGCGGACCAGCGGCACCCATTTGCTTCGCAAGGAGACCGGAAAACGTTAGCCAAACTGGCTACGGAGGAGGAGGAGGAGGAGGAGGAGGGAGGAGGGAGGAGGAGAAGGAGGAAGAGGAGGAAAGAGGAGGGAGGAGGAGGGACTGGGGACGGGGGGGGAGGCAGAAGGACGGAGGGCCATTGTCAGCAACGGTCGGTTCCCCAAGGCCGGCCCCCGACGCTGCAATCAGAAAGAGAGGCCCCGCACATTGGACGAGGAGGGGGAAGGAGGGAGGAGCGAACGAGAAGAGGGAGCAGCGTCCAAGCACACGAAGTAACGCCGACCGCATAAGAACAACATGGATTGGAGCGCGCCGTGGGTGGGTTCCAGAGCAGGGATGGGGGGAAGGGGCATGCGGCCTCCCTCCTCCGCGGGGCGGGCAAAACATTATCGCCGACCCTGCCGCTGCCTCCCCTCCCTGCGCTGGCGCCGAACTCCTCCGCGCTGGTCGCGACGATCTCGCGGAGCGTCGCGAGCGGCAGGCGGTCGAACAGCACGGCGTCGTGCATGCGGGCGCCGGGCAGCCGGAGGAGCGTCGCGCGCAGCGCCGCGCGCTCCTCGGCCTCCGCCCCCGCAGCCGCCGCCGCCGCAGCGGCAGCAGCCGCCGCGGGCTCCGCGGGAGCCTCCATCCGCACCCGCGCCAGCGGGAAGGCGGCGCGCGGCCGACGGGGCGGCAGGCCGCCCGCCGTCCGCCCACGAGCCCTCGGGCAGCGCGTCCTCCTCCGTGTCGCCGAGGGCCGCTCCGGCGCCCGCGGCAGCTGCGCCCACCGGCAGCAGGCGGCGCCTCCGCGGCTCGCCGCGCCGCGAAGCGACGGCGTCGGCACCGCCGCCGCTGCGCCTCCGCCGCGGAGGCGACGAGCGGGGCAGCACGCAGCGCTTGAGCGCCAGGGGCAGCATCAGCAGGCACCGTCGCTGCCGTCGGCTTCGGCCCCTCCCCACACGCGAAAAACGTTGCGGAGATGGCCGAGCGAGCGCCGGCAGCAGTGGTGCGGCGAGGCGCCCTAGCCTTAGGCCGGGCATGTCTTCCTACAGGCGAATTTTGGGAGGATAAATGGAAAATAACCCAAAACTGATCGCCGTGATCAAACATAACCCGGAGAAGCAATTAAGGAACCCCCCGGCGTTATCATTAGCACCGCGCCGTAATTAAATAATTATTTGGGGGGGTTTTCGCCGAGCGATATTATTAGCACCGCGCAAATGGAAGGAAAATAAATAATTCCAGCGCCCCGCCTCGGGTGGCATCCCAATTAGAATTGTAATGATAATAAGAATACGAATACGAATAAGGAAAAGCTGAGAAAAGCTAAGGAAAAGCCTAGAAAAGCTAAGAAAAAGCTGAGAAAAGCTGAGGAAAGCTAAGGAAAGGCTCAGAAAAGCTAAGAAAAAGCTCCTGGTGCCAGGATAACGCTTCGGGGTGCCGGGTGCGTTATCCTTTCACCGGAGAGGGGAGGGGGGGGGGGTCCTTAATCGCTTACTCGGGTTAGTCGAAGAATCTTCCCCAGACTTTTTCACTATCTTTGAATATTCCCCCTGCAGAAGGACATGCCCGATTTCAGCCTAGCCAGCACCGCGGCCCAAGTGGCGGCCTCCACGAGGGAGGCGCCGATGGCCGAGGGAGCCCCTCTCCAGGCCCCCGCAGCCCCAGCTGCGCGCGCGCAGGCGCAGCCGCACGACTGCCTGAGCCAAAATGGCTACGGAGGGGCAAGGAGGGAGGAGGAAGGAGGAGGGAGGAGGGAGGGAAGAGGGAGGAGGGAGGACGCATGGAGGAGGAAGGGCGGAGAAGGGAGGAGAGGGGAGGGTACGGGAGTGGGGGGGAGGGAGGAGGGAGGAAGGAGGAGGGAGGATGGGGAGGGCGGGGGGGGGAGGTAGGACGAGGACGAGGACGAGGACGAGGAGGAATCACATCCGGCTGGCCGCGTCCTGCCGGCGGGGTTGAAGAACCGGCGCTTCAGCGTCTTGTTGAACTCGGGGTTCGTGAACAGCTCCGTGCACTCCTGGGAGAATCGGGTCGGGCGAAAGGGGGGGGTAGCAAAGGGGGGGTTTGAGAATCAGCTCGAGTAGCTGATTCTCCCGGCGCCTCCCAGCGCCGGAGGCGGCCATGTATCGAGGAATGGGCCCCTCGGTGAGGCCGAAACCAGCTGCACGCAGCAAATTTCGACCCCCCCCTTTCCCAATCCCTCCCTTTCGCCCCGCCCGAGAGAAGGCGGGCGGAGAAGGAGGGAATGGAATGGAATGGACTCGGTGTGCGCTCCGCGTGGGGCCGGGGCCCCACTTCGAACCGGTCGGCGTCCGAGCCCCACTCCTCAGTGGAGTCATCGTCGCCGCGCTGCTCGCGTGCGCCGGCCGAGTGCACGGACTGCTTCGAGCTTCCCCCTCCCACGGCCAGGCGGAGGAGGGAGGAGCAGGAGCAGAAGGGAAGAGCCCTCGTACACGAGAGTGCTGAGAATGAGGACAGTAATGACGATGACGATGACAAGAACGACGACAGTGATGACAAGAATGACGATAATGACGACAACGATGACGAGAATGACAATAATGCTAACGATAACGACGATAACGAGGACAAGAATGACGAGAATGACGAGAATGACAATGATGTCATCAGTATCGACATTATTGTCATTATCGTCATTATTGGCAACAACATTAAGGTTGTCAGCGATCGCCTCGTAGGAGGCGTGCGACACGCGAGCTCTGCGCCCCTGTGTTGGTCAGGCGTGGGAGGAGTGGAGGCGGCGGAGGGGAGAGGAGGCGGCCGAGACTCTGGAGGGTGAGGAGGCAGAGGCAGAAGAGGGTAGGAAGGGGAAGGGGGGCGACGGAAAGGCGAAGAGGGGGGCAGAAAGGATGAAAAGGGGCAGGAGGAGAAAGTGAGTGGAAAATGGGACGCACAGGGACATACTAATACTATATGTATTCCTTGGAGGCGCGCGTCCGACCCAAACATATAGTATACCCATCTTGTAGTATATCGTTTCCCGAACGGCGTGGCCAGAAAACGCCCGCCACGACGCATATACTATAAGATTTCTCGGTACGCGCATCGCCCCCCGGGGGGCGACGCACATATAGTATAAGAATGTTGGGGTGACGCCGAGAAGAGGAGGAACAAAGAGGAGTGAGGAATTGGAGATGGTGGAAAAAAGGAGAAGGAACGAGAGAGGGGAGACCAGCGTGCGCATCTCTACATCTCTCTATATATGTGTATATATATATATATGGATGCGGGTACATATACATGTATACACATGGGGATTAGTTGTGTACATCTACACGTATATATATAGATAGATATATAGATAGATAGATAGATAGATAGATAGATAGATAGATAGATAGATAGAAGGACAGAGAGAGAGAGACGGGGGGAAAGAAATAAAGGGGGGGCCGGTCAGAACCAAGGAGAACACGGTACGAGGAGGGGGGGGTGAATGAGGAAAGGCGCAAGCCAAAGATCCCAGGAGAAGACATACAGGAGAAGACAGACCGTGGACGCAAGAGGAGGAGGAGGATTTTTTTGCCGCTGCGCTACTCTGCCGCGAGTGGTCGCGGTCCTCCTGGCGGCCAGCCAGGCAGCCGACGAGCACGGCACTTAAGACGCTGCCAGCGCAGGATTGTTCCATGCACGCTGGCCGACCCGCAATGGCAGGCCACGCGACAGGGCCTTGCCCCCGTGGCGACTGCCAGGAGGCCCACCCGTCGGGCGTCAATCAAATAACCGCACCACACTGAGAGCATCCACGTCGAGCCAAATAAAGTCGCTCTTCGGGTGCTTGCCAGACAGGAGACGGTTCCAATATGAGGCCGCCGAGCGGGGGCAGTGCGGCTTACCATTGCAAACTTTGTTGAGATAGCGCACGTAGCCCCCAGTTGAAAAAAGCCTTACACTTCAGGCAGATACACAAAGCGCTACCGCCAGAGCAAGACAGGGCAATGCACTTGTGGCCAAGCTCTATGAGCTTGGTGTCATAGAGCTTGTGGGTGTGACGGCAGACACTGTTGGGAGGCCAACAGGACCTGGACACCCTCAAACATTGCTTGCACTGCCAGTAGCCGTCCCTATGCACCCAAGAGTGGCTAATCTTGGGAGCGGACACGGCGGGCTCCCGCTGCCCACGCGTGGCCTGCGACAGATCACACGCGGGCCAGAGCGGCAGCATCCTGGCAGCCAGCACACACACTTTCTTAGCAATCGAAAGGGCTCGATCGAGCCATTCAGACTGCTCGGGGCTCGGCCTCTCGTGAGCCAACGCCCCGAGCTTGGCGTCGTGATCAGCTAGGTCGTTCCCAGCCTTACAAAACCGCAAATGATCATCCCCTTGGGCCTGTTCTTCGGTCATGTGACCTTTGACCTTGAAAATCTGGCCCATTTCAGAATCAGCCGTCCAAGCAAACATTCCAGCGTGCACCCGTTTGAAAGACAACTGTTCTGAGCGGGGGAGGGACCACACCTGTGCAACATTCTGACAATCACTATAACCACATGACGGTTCCAGGGCATTCTGGCAGGCCGCCGTACAAGCAGCGAACTCACCAGCCTGAGCCGTTTGCGGGATGGGGAGGGGGAGGGGAGCGTACACATGACCCAACTCTTGCCCGGAATCGGAGACCGAGACATACGACCACCCCGTCCGCGACAACTCCCGAATGACCGACTTGATGCACGAACCGTCCATAAAAAAATAAGACCTTTCACAAAATAATCATCACGACCAGGGTCACTGGCATGATAAACAGTAGGTTCAGCAACAGTAGGGGCTGGAAAGAAATCACCAGGATGAGACATAATCCCCATGGTGAACAGAAACTGATCGTGCTTCGATAGGGATGACCATGCTGGGGAATGGTATTGAAAGTCATCCCCTAAAAGCTCGCGGCGCAGCTCGGCACAGGACTCGTGCACGCACTTCCACAACCTGTGGAAAATCGTGTCCTGCCCCTTGCCGCGCAGGGGGCAGAGCAAGCCGGGCACAATGTAGCCGTGCTCTGACGCTCTAACCTTGGTCCACGGAGACTGACGGACGAGCCCGCGGATACAGCCTTTCTCCCAAGGCGTGAACTTAGACGAAGCCATAGCACGGAGCGGCACGTCTAAGCAAGCACGTCGCTCAAGACCAAGGCTGTCTCCGTAGGCACGCTCATGAAATCTGAAAACGGCGAGACGCAGCAGACGTTTGAGGAGGGCAGGAGAGACAAGCGTCAACTGAACTTCCACCCCCAAATCGTCAACCAAGGTAGGGAAAGAGGGCATCTTCCACCCAAGACGCTCCACGGACAACCTGAGGGCCCCAACGGGGCCTCCAACCTGCCTCCAGGAGGGGGAAGGGCCCGCAAACACAGTACTCCAAGCCCCCCTGAGCTCGGCCAAGCTGAGGCCAAACTCGAAGGAGGCCGTCAGGCTGGCCCAGATTTCTTTGGACCAGCGCACGATCGGGGCCACGGCGCAATACCAAGTGGGGTCGGCGGCGAACAGCAAAGCTGCAGTGAGAGATCGGCCTCCAGCCGAAGGGCTGAGAAACCGTCCAAGGGATCGCCGCAAACTCGCCAACTCATTGTCGGAAGTGCCATGCACCTCACAGCCATAAGTTCTGCTGGCCAAGGGGCCACTCGTATATATACGCTTGGCGTGTCTCCCCAAAGCATTCCTGTGAACCCTCAACCTATGACATTTAGTTTTGAAGGCCTTCTTACGAATCTGAATCTTAGCTCCTCTCCTGGCCGTCCGCCGAGGCTTGCCAGCAGCGTCGCCAATGCCCAGGTTGACAGCAGATGCGCAAGGAGCTCCGCCCACAGCGCCAAGGCCTCGGCGGATCTCCTTAGCCACTAGAGGGACTGAGGCGACCACAGCCGCCTTGCTAACAGAAATCGAGCAACCAAGATCGGACTCGATGGCCACCTGCAATCGGAAAGCAGCTTCGATCAGGTCCTGTACGACGGCCTTGGGAGCCCCCGTGCACGACAAGGTGTAGTCATCGATGTAAACTCTCAACGAGACCGATCTAGGGATGCTAAGGCCGTCTAAGGCAGCTAGCGTGAAGACGAGAATGAAAGTGGTGGCGAATCCACACCCAGCAATCAAACCTCGCCACGCAAACTGCGGGCCCTCCACGCGGCCGTTCATGGCCATGTAGCGGCACGAGCGGTAAGCCTCGCAGCAGACCCTGGCAATCTGCATGGGAAAGGAATGCTGGTGACAACGAGCGAGGAGCGAGTCGAGGTCGACAGCCTCGTAGAACTTCAGAAGATCCCACAGGACAGACCCAGAACAGTCCTTGGAAGCCACAGCAACCTCGCTCCTCACTCCTTGCCTCCAGACGGTATCGACACTGGAGGCAAAAGCGCCAGCACAAAAGTATTCTCGGGCATTGGCCACTTCCCACTGCCGAGCAAGGTCTCGCCTGGCGCGGGCCCACAAACGATGCAGGGCAACGAACAGTCCGATTGGGCGGTGCCCGCCACCGGGCTTCGCGAGCATAATAAGCAGCACAACTCTCATCTGACCAGGCAACAGACCCGAACGTTCCCAAATCGCAATCATGATCGGCAGCACCTGCAGAGCAGGGTCCGACAGATGCTGAAACGACCGAACATGAAAGCCATCCACAGAAGAGGCGGTACGAGCAGGAAACGAACGGGCCGTCCGACGAAGATCCTCGACCGAAAGCACGGGCAGAGGCTCGAGAGGCACGAATCTGGAGCCAGAAGGTCGCGGCTCGGGAACAGGTTGGGCATGCCAGATCCGCGCAAATATCTCGAGCTCGGAAGATAGAAGGGCCCCAGGGTCCGAAACCACCTCGCCTTTAGCCGACAGGGTCGTAGAGGGGGTCCACCCAGCAGCTCCCCGAATCACCCCGTGGGCATGACGGGCGCCGTTTTCAATATTGTGACGAATCCATTCCAACCAGTACAAATGATCATCGTGACGAGACTTGCTCTCAGCCGCCGCCAGGGCATGGGAGACCAAATCAAGCACGCGTTGGGGTTCCCCCTCAGTGACAGGTTGGCACGAGGGGCTATAGGTCACAATATCTTGCACAGCCTGGAGGAGAGTCAATGGCTCACCATCCCAGGTGCCCAGTCTCGACGGAGGGTGGAACAGCTCGCCCGCAGTGTCCCGCAGGTGTTGCTGCCGACGCTCCTCCGAGCTGGTCGCTCTGGCCACCTTGCGTGAGCTATCAATAGCCCTCGCAGAGCAAGACCGTTTTTCATCACCGCAATAGGCAAAAGGTGGGGAGGAGAGAGGCGCCACCTGACAATCAAGGTCTTGACAACCGAGACCGCGCAGCTGAAGCCAAAGGCGGTAGCGCGAGCAAAGCCACCTCAAACTGGTAGCCTCGCGCGAGGTCCGCGAGATGCCATCCATCGAGCGATGCGACGCGTCGACGACGTTGACCCATCGCAGCTGCGCCTGGCGGCCTCTCGTGCCATGAAATGGCAGTTGGGTCTGAAACACACCCTCGAGCTCCTTCTCAGCGGCCGCACCCCACTCCCGATACAACACATCAAGGTTGAACTGGGTTCTATCAGTGTCGCCATTATCGGCCGACTCAAGGGCTCTGGAGGCCATGCGAGACACTAAGTCCCAATCCTTGGATGGTTGGGGAAGGGGACCAGGGGGCCGTTCTTTGGGGAAAGGAGGTGGGCTACGAAAAGTGAGGGCCCGAAGAGACGCAAGCTGAGGGTGAAGCTTAACCGAAACGGGGTCGTGGGTAGCCAACTCCGAGTCCGCGATAATCTTCACGCTCGCAATAGCTTGGGCGACCCTAGCCTCAACCAAAACATAGTCGTACATCTTCAAACCCCCAGTCGACCTACAGGTGCCAAGGACACCCGAGGGAACGCAAATTCCAGCACCGAGGCGGTCGGGGATCCGCGAGGTGCACAAGGTCGCTGGTTCCATGTTGAAATCCCCACCGATCACGAAAGGCACCGAGAGGCTCTTGGCTCTCGAGGCAGTGCACGCCAGGATCTCTCGAGTGAGATCGTTCAAGCCAGCGCAATCCTGCAGGTAGACACTCATAACATAGAAACTAGCCTGGCCAGGGAGATGGACTAACACCCCAGTGGCTCGATGGTCTTTCACCCGAGGCCCAAAATCGGGGTAGTGAAGACCCAGGAAGGACCGAGCCAGGACCCCGACTCCCGAGGACGGACCCCCTCCAGGCCTCAAAACTCCTGGCTCAAAATGCACCTTCCAACCATTTCGAACACACCAAGCCTGGGCCTTACGCAGGTCCTCGGCGCTGATGAGCTTGTGCTCCTGACACATGACGACGTGCGCCGTGGTCAAGGCTAAAAACTTCTTGAGGGAGCCCCATGATGTACAGTTTGCCGTGACGAACTCCAACTCTAGCTCTTCCCAGGAAGATCCATCTCGCCGCCAGCGATGTCCCGAGGAACTCGAATCATCCAAAACTGGGCAAGAAGAAGGGATCATGAGGAAGGAGGAGTCCGTCCTGGCTCGATTACCCTGGAGACGGAGCCTTCGCTGCCGCCGCGGCCCTGGGGGCATGAGCGCCCCTCTGGACCGTCTGTCGGGCAGCAGCTCGCACATCTGCTGGGGCTGCTGGGGGGGCCGCTGCCTTGGCTGGCGGAGCGGGCGGAGGCGCCTTGCCCGTCGCAGCCGCCTCGGACGCTGGGGCTCCACCACCAGCAGTTGCAGGAGTACGCACAGCCTCACTGTCAGAAGACGCCGCCGCCGAACCTCCAGCTGCAGCGGGTACATCTCCAGCAGCTGCAGCTCCAGCGGCATCCACGCCGTCTCCGCCATCATCACCCTGGCGACGACGCTTGTGTGCCAGGCGCTTCTGCTGTTCCTTGTGTGCGGTTTTGTGCTCCTCAGCGCGCTTCTTGAGCTCTCCAAACAGCTTCGTGCACGTGTCCTTGATACAGTCGGCCATCTGACTCTTGCGGCGGGCTGCCTCCTCCAGGTCTCCCGCCGACACCTCGACGTAGTCCTCGAGCCCGAACAGGTCCCCGTCGTCAACCTGCAGCCCCGTGAGGCGGCCCTCCAAGATGTCGGTGAGGCTGATTGTCGGCATGGACTGCTGCTGCTGCTGTGCCTGCGGCTTGGAGACTGTGAGGTGCAGCTCTGCAATGGCAGCCTTGTACTCCGCATCGTACTTGTCCAGTTCCGCCAAAGTAGACTCAAGCTGGGCGCGAAGGGTCTCGAGCTTCTGCTCCACAGTGTGTACAGCCTTGAGATCCTTGTCCAACTTCTTCTCAAGCTTCGAGATCTCCTTGTGAGCGGCGTCAGCTCGCTCCTGAGGTGGAACCGACGACTCCTTGAGCTTCTGCAACTCCTGCTGGGCCTGCTGTAACAATACTTGGTTACCCACTCTCTCGCACAGCTGCACCATCTGCTCCAATTCAGACTTGCTGGCTGAGGAAGAAGGGGCTGCAGCAACAGACGACTTGGTGGCCTGTCCAGCGGCGACGCCAGCAGCTTCACGACGAAGGGCCGCTGGGTCACCCCGTGCCTTGTCCCCCGCCGAGCCGTCGTCGATGGGGGCGTTCCACCATTTCTTGCAGTGCTTGCAGTAGCTGAAATAACTCTCGTTGCGCTTACACCCACAATGGCGGCAGGACCAGCGCGGGCCACGAGCGTTGTCGCCGCCAGCACCAGGCCAAGCCGTGGGAGCCATTGCGAGAGGGCCGTCTTGAGTGATGCCGCGCCAAAAAGGCCCGCTGTCACCCAGCCGTTCTGAAGTGTCAGTGGCAGCAAGCTGAAATCTGCTTCAGCCAGAACGGCTTGAGCCAAAATGGATACGGAAGAGGAGGAGGAGGAGGAGGAGAAGGAGGAGGAGGACGGGAACGAGGAGGATGAGGGGGAGGAGCAGTTGGAGGAGCAGAGGAGGGCGGGCGGAGCAGCAGCAGGCAGCAGCAGCAGCAGCAAAGGGAGGAGAGGAGCAGGAGCAGGGGTAGGAGCAAGAGGGGGAGCAAAGAGGGCGAAGGAGGACGGTGGAAGGGAGAGGGGGGGGAAGGATCAGGAGAAGGAGGGAGCGGAAGACGAGCGAGGATGGAGGAGGAGGACGGATCGGAAGAGGAGCAAGGATGATATTGGACTCAGCCCGAGAGCGTCGTATCGGTTGAAGGTCGGGTTAACGAGCAGGCCCTGTTGCATGTGCGCTGGCCTGGCTATTATAGCCTCGATCATGTGAGCGCCTACTCGAGGGGCTGGAAGGTGCGCCCTACCCTCCTGCCAACTTCCTTCAGCCCAGCAGCCTACAACTGACTCTTGCTTCTCATCGCTTCACATCGCCTCCACTGCCTGGCCTCGAGTTGCATCCCGCTGCTTGAGATTACCATGCCTGACTCTCCACTCCACCCAAGTCCTCTGCATTGTTGCCCAATCCGCTCTGGCCTGGTCAACTACACTTAGCATGGCTTGAATTCGTCTCCCCGTATACATCATATATACGAATGTAACAATGTATCTATACATTACACGTGTGTGTGTGGATATACAGACACATATAGACATGTATGTACATATATATATATATATATATCATATCATAGAATGTTATACCATAGCATAGCATAGCATATCATGTCATACCATATCACATCATATCATATCATATCATATGATATCAGAGGTGAAGGGGTGAGATAGCAGTGACACGGAGAGCACCCCAAAGGGAAACCGGTGTCGGTTTCGTGTTCGTGTCGTGCAAGCGGGAGGCGAGCTGCGTGGGCGCGCATGAGACATGATGCCGCCGTGGCTAGGGACTGTGGAGCCAGTTGTCCGCCACTCCCCCCAGCGCGCGGTGGCCAGGGATGTCCCGTCGGTGGCCCGTCGGTGTCCCGTCGGTAACCCGTCGGTGTCCTGTCGGTGGCGCGGCGGTGTCCCGCCGGCGACGCGGGGTGTCCCGTCGGTGGTGCGGGGCGTCCCGTCCGTGGCGCGGCGGTGAGATCGCGAATGAGATCAATAGTGAGATCGATAGTGAGAGTTGTTGTGAGACCGATCGTGAGATCTGTTGTAAGATCGATAATGAGATCCGTTGTAAGGTCGATCGTAAGATCCGTTGTAAGAACGATGGTGAGATCGATCGTGAGATCTATAGTGCGATCGACAGTAAGATCGACCCTGAAATCGACTGTGAGATCGATTGTGAAATCGATTGTGAGACGGATAGTGAGATTGATGGTGAGATCGATTGAGAGATCGATCGTGAGACCCATCGTGAGAATTGTTGTGAGATCGATAGTGAATCCGAATGTGAGATCGAAAGTGAGTTCGACTGTCAGATATATGGTGAGACAGGTTGGGAGATCGATCATGATCTCTGTTGTGAGAGCGATGGTGAGCTCGCTTGTGAAATCGATAGTGGGTTCGATTGTGAGATCGGCAATGAGACCTGTTGTAAGATCGATAATGAGATCTGTTGTAAGATCGATAGTTGGATCGGTAGTGAGATCTGATGTGATATCGATAGTGAGATATGCTGTGAGATCGATAGTGGGATCGATAATGATATCGATACTGAAATCGATTGTGAGATCGATTGTGAGATCCGTTGTGAGATTGATAGTCAGAACTGTTGTGAGATCGATAGTGAGTCAGAATGTGAGGTCGATTGTGAGTTCGATTGCCGGATGTATGGTGAGATCGATTGGGAGATCGATAGCGAGATCTGTTGTGAGATCGATCGTGAGATCACTTGTGAGACCGATTGTGAGTTCGACTGTCGAATCGATAGTGAGATGGATTGTGAGATCGATAGTGAGATCTGTTGTGAGATCGATGGGGAGATCGATTGTGAGATCGATGGTGAGATCTGTTGTGAGATCGAGAGTTTGACCAATGTGCGATGGATTGATTGAGACGGTGGTTCCCCCTCCCACCCCCGAACCTCAACATTATTCGCCACCGTGCCTCGAGGCACGACATGGAGTTCTCCCGAGGTTTTACGAGATCTCTGCACTCTGCATTCCGGAGTACAGCCCAAGATCTCAAATCTTCCGGGCACTGTCGCGCGCTCTCGGGCTTCCTCGCGTGACTCTTCCCGAGGCCAGAGGACCCCAAGACGGACCAAGAGGGTCCCAAGAAGAACCCAAGAGGGCCCCAAGAGGCCTCCAAGACAGCCGAGGAGCGCACCAAGATGCCCGATATAGCCCAAAGACACAACAGGCCCCAAAGACGCCCCGAGAGAGCTCCAAGGACCCTCAAGAGGACCCGCCCACAAGAGCACCCCACGAGGCAAAATCTATGGGTTTCGTTGTAGGTGTTTGAAAGATTGTGGCATATCGCCTTTTTGGGCTTCCAACGCTCCAAGACGGCCCAAGAGGTTGCTAAAAACGCCCCAAGAAGGCCAAAGAGACCCTCAAGAGCGCCCCAAGACGGCCCAAGAGGGCCCCAAGACGGCCCAAGAGGGCCCTCAAGACGGGTCAAGAGAGGCCCAAGAGTACCGGCGCACGAACTGACACCTCGAGCCATCCGCCCCGAGAGGACCCCCGAGACCGCCAGCGGGAGCCCCGGAGGCCCCCAAGAGGTCCCCCTAAGAGGCCCCAGAACGGCCTCCAAGAGGCTTCGAGACTGCCTCCAAAGAGGCCCCCGAAACGCCTCCCAAGAGACCTCAACAAACATCCATGGGGACTCTGGTCCGCAGCCCAAGGCACGGTGGCGGGTTGAGCCGAAGGCCGCAAAATGTATCCGCCGCCCCCTTGCAGTCTGGCCACAGGGGTGCCCGGCGTGCTAAGACGTCTGGTGGCTTTTGGTTCTCTTAGAACTCCCCCTGGGACTTCAGCACTGCGCGCCGGCCACCCGGAGAGCTCCCCAAATCTACCTCTCATGGCCCATATCGCCTCCAAGACGGCCCGGGCGGGCCAAGATGGCCTCCGAGATGCCTCTAAGACGCCTCCAAGACGCCTCCAAGACGGGCACAATGGCGCATAGAGAGCACCAGATGGCTCCAAGATGCACCCTGAACGGCCCAAGATGCACCGAAGACAGCCGAGGAGGGCTTCAAGCCCAAGAGGCCTCCAAGGAGCCTCCAACGGGTCCTCCAGGAAAGCCCGAAGAGGCCAAAATCAGAAGACAGCTCGCCGCTTGGGCCCCGCCGCCAGCCTAAACGGCGAGCATAGAATGGGCGTAGCCCAGCACGCACTCGAATGTCCACACTTCGTCCTCGTACTACTCGTATTCCTCCCCGTCCTCCTCCCCGTCCTGATCGACGTCGTCGCCGTCCTCCTCGTCAACCTCATCCTCCTCGTCTTCCTCGTCTTCCTCCGCCTCCAGCTCCTCCTCGTCGTCCTCGTATAGGACATCGTCCTCATTTCTCCTTTTCCTCCTCCTGCTCATCATCCTTCTCATGGCACCTCGGTCCTCGACGCCCTCGCTGGCCCGCTTGCGGCTTTCTCTGGGGTCGGCGGCAAAGGCCATAGGTTGCGCCCTAGGTTGCGCCATGGATTGCGCCATAGGTTGCGCCCCAGGCGGCTGAAAATAAAATCATACCCTATCGGTTGCGTCATAGGTTGCGACCTCGGCGGCTGAGAATAAAACAATATCCTACCGGTTGCGCCACAGGTTGCGCCCTCGGCGGCCGAGAATAAAACCGTCTCCTATCGGTTGCACCATAGGTTACGCCTTCGGCGGCAGAGTAAAACCATCTCCTGTCGGTTGCGCCATTGGTTGCGCCTCGGCGGCCGAAAATTTTTTCTTCCTCTGCAGCCTAAGAGCGCGCAGCACGCTCGTCCAGCTTCTGGCACAGGGCCAGGCCCAGCCCGCGCACGGCCTCGAACGCGAAGCCGACGAGGAGCTGGGAGGGCCGCGGGCCATCGCCTCAGGCGTGGCCGCCGCCGCCCTGGGGAGGGGCAGCCCGCTGCCGCTCCGCGCCGCTCCGCAGGCCTGCGATAGGCCCAAAGCCGCCGCCCGAGAGGAGCGCCGCGCGGGGCTCCACCAGGGCGAGCGCGCTGCGGAGCTCCGCGGGGTCGCTCGGGAGGACGTCCCGAGCGAAGGGGCGCCCCAGCGCCTCGAGGGCGGCGCCGAGCCTGCGGAGGAGCTCCTCCGCCTCGGCCTCCGCCGCCGCCGCCGCCTCGCCGCGCTCCAAGGCGCGCAAGCCAGCGTCCCGAGCAGCGTCAGCTCCGCCAGCCGCCGGCGCCGCGCCCGCGGTCGCCACGCCCGGCCCCGCCTCCGCCGAGTCCGCCCCACGAGGGGCCCTGCGCCGCCTCCGCCGCCGCGCACGGGGCATGGGGGCGTCGGCCCACCCGTCGCCGAGGCTGGCCGTGTCGTCGATCATGAGGGCGTCCGCGAGCTCCGAGGGCGCCGCCGCGGCGCGCACCGCCGCAGGCACCTCCCCCGCCCGCCCGTCTCCACCCACATGTCCAGCTCCACGTCCTGCAGGGGGCTCCGCAGCGGCCGCGCCGCGCCCGCCCACCTGCCGCCCCGCCTTCAACGCAGCGCGTCGCCGACGGCGTCGCTCCGCGTTCTTGTCGCCACCCGCCGCGGCACCACCAGCAGCAGTGGGCTCGGCCACCCTCGACGCCACGGCGAAAGCCACGGCGGAGATGGCCGAGCGCGTCACCGCGCCCGCAGTGCGCCTCGGCGCGCCAGCGTCGACCGCAGCACGGATGGCAGCTGCGACGAGCGCAGCGCCATCGGCCACAGCCAGAGCCCCTCTAGCCTCGCCACGAGCAGCCATCACGGACGGCCGACCAAGGCAAGGCATGCAATCGCTTGAGCCAAAATGCTCGGCGGCCGAAAGTAAAACCGTTTCCTATCGGTTGCACCATTGGTTGCGCCATCGGCGGCCGAAAATGCAACCATATCCTATCGGTTGCGTCATAAGTTGCGCCCTCGGCGGCCGAGAATAAAACTGAGTCCTATCGTTTGCGACATAGGTTGCGCCCTCGGCGGCCGAGAATAAAACCGTCTCCTATCAGTTGTGCCATACGTTGCGCCGCCGGCGGCCGAGAATCAAACAGTCTCCGTCGGTTGCACCATAGGTTGCGCCCTCGGCGGTTGAGAATAAACCGTCTCCTATCGGTTGCACCATAGGTTACGCTCTTGGCGGCCGAGAACAAAAGTGTCGCGTAACGGGTGCGACCAGTCAGTTCAGTTCAGCTCAGTTGGAATCAGTTCAGCTCAGTTCAAGTCAGCTTACCTCGCGAAAAGAACAATTTCGGGCCACGCCCGAAATCATTGATTTCCCGTTTGTTTTTAAAGGATGTTGGCATCTTCTCTTCGGGGTTCCGACGGCCCAACACGGCCCAGGAGGCCCCCAAGATCGCCCCCAGAGCGCCAAAAAAGACCTCCAAGATGGCCCAGTGACGGCCCAAAAGGCCCCAAAGATGGCCCGAAGAGGGCCCCAAGCCGGACCAAGATGCCTCCAAGATGCCCAAGATGGCTTCCAAAACGGCCCTAAGAGTGCACAAAGACGGCTTCCAATGGCGTTACACGTGCCAGGAACGCCCTACGACGGTCAAAGAAGCCACCAAAAAGCTCCCAAAGGCCCCCAAAAGGGTCAAGGAGGCTCCCGAGAAGCCTCCAAAAAACCCCCAGAAAGCTCACGGGAGACTTACCTAGAAGCATCCTCCTCCTCCTCCTCCTCCTCCTCCTCCTCCTCCTCCTCCTCCTCCTCCTCCTCCTCCTCCATACTCATCCCTCTCCTCCTCTTCTCAGTTTTCCCTCGCGTGTTGCCCGAAGGGTTTCCACAACGGCTGGGGGGAACACATAGGCCGATAGCTTGGCCGAGCTCTGGTCTCCACGTTCGGCCACATAGGCGCTTCCAAAAAGGAAGGTGGCGGCAGGGATACATATAATATATATATATATATATACACAAACACATACATATATATATATATATACACAACTATATACATACAGATATAGGCAAGAACGCGCTTCACGGGCGCCTGCCTTGGGAACATTCGGCGGCGCGTTCGAACCGGGGTGTGGGCCCCTTCCCCCCAACACTCAGCGCCGCCGATCAAAACCACGGGGACTCCCCTCCCCCCCAAACCCCCCCCCTCCCGAACCCCCCCCCCCACCTCCCAAGGGAGGGGGGTTCAAAGCCCCCCCCCGGCGCCGGCGCCGGCGCGGCGCGGCGGCGGGCGGCCGCCAGCAGCGCCGACGGCGGGGACGCAGCGACGATGACCAGAGGCGGCCCAAGGGGGAGGGGGGGTCTTAAACCCCCCACCCACCCCCTCGCGCCTGCGCCGGCGCTGGCGGCGGCCACCAGCGCCGGCGCTGGCGCCGGCGACGGCGGGGACGCAGCGACGATTTACACCACTGCCACCACCACCACCGCGAACACCACCACCACCACCGCCTCAACCCACCACCACCACCAGCAACAACAACAACAACAACAACAACAACAACAACAACAACAACAACAACAACAACAGCACCACAGAACCACCACCACCACCACAGCCACCACCACCACAACTCACCACACCACCACCACCGCAAAAACCCACCATCACTACCACCACCACCACCACAATTTACCACACCACCACCACCACCACCGCCACAACCACCACCACTACCACCAACCCACCGCCACCACCACAAACCACCACACCACCACCACCACCACCACAAACCACCACACCACCACCA
The DNA here is from genome assembly GCA_963575745.1 of Prorocentrum cordatum. NCBI lineage: Eukaryota > Dinophyceae > Prorocentrales > Prorocentraceae > Prorocentrum > Prorocentrum cordatum. The sequence goes on from CAUYUJ010000326.1 coordinate 26,447, forward strand.
CCACAACCACCACCACCACCACCGCCACCACCACCAGCACCACGTCCACGTACCACTACCACCACAACCCACCACCACCACCACCACAAACCACCACCACCACCACAAAACAGCACTACACCAGAACCACCACACCACCACCACCGCCACTACCACAACCCACCATCACCACCACCAGCACCACCACAGAAACCCACCACCACTACCACCACCACCACCACAATCTACCACACCATTACCACCACCGCCACAACCACCACCACTACCAGCAGCACAACCCACCACCACCACCACCACAAACCACCACACCACCACCGCCACCACCACCAGCACCAGCACCAACTCCACAAACCACCGCCACAACCACAACCCACCACCACCACCACAAACCACCACCACACCACCACCAAACCACCACCACCACCACCACAACCAACACCACCGCCACCACCACCACCACCACCACAACCCACCACCACCACCACCGTCGTCCTCGTCGATGCTCCCCGCCACCGCCGCCTGCCGCCGCAGGCGCAGGCGCCAGCCCAGAAAAGGAAATCGTCGTCCCCGCCGCCTTCGCCAGCCGCCGCCGACGCAAGCACTGGCCCGACGAGAAGGGAAGCAGGAAAGGGAAGGGGGGGGGGTTCGACCCTCCCCCCCCCCCTCCGTCACGGGAAGGGGGGGGAAGGGGGGGGGGGGGTTCGAACCCTCCCCCCCTCCATCCAAGGGGGGGGTCCGGTTCCAACCCCCCCCCCTCCAAGCGACTACAGAACGCGCTCTTTCAGATATGGAGATGTGCGTAGATGCGTCGTATGAATAACTTATATAATATATATATGTGCGTTCGTATCCATAGATCTAGATGTATGTGTAGATGTATATGTTCATCCGTATGTATTGAGATCTCCCATCATACGAATCTGCGTCGATCGTCTGCTCTTGCTACTCCTCAGGGGCAGCATTGGAACTCCTTCTCCAAGATGCCGTCGTACACCATTACCATACCCTTCTCCACCCGCTCCGATGCGCCAGGCGACACCTGCCTCTTCAGGCCGCCCTCCTGAAGGAGGAGGAGGAGGAGCAGGGAAAGGATGAATGAGGACTAGAGCGAGGGGGGGGCGGCGAGAGGGGCAGGAAAAGGAGGATCAGATCAAACACGTGCAAGGGCACGATACGGACTGCTCCTCAGAAATGGCGCGCCCATGGACCTGTGCTTGGCCGCGAGTTCGACCCACCACCGTTCATCTCTAAACCCCCGAGAACTAACATGCCTTAGGACGGGTCGACCGCGACTCCGAGCTAGTGCGAATGATCCTCGCAACTGGGAGATCGGGGTGCGAATACAGATCCGCCGAGTTCATCCTTCCCCCTCTCTCCTTCATCACCTGACTGTAAGCCCCCCTTCTGGTGGTGCGAAGCAGAGGAAGGAGCCAAATCAGCGTAATTGACTTATTTCGAACATGTTATACTGTGAACCAACACGCCCCAGGATCACTCCGCGACCGCACCCTTCGAGCCACCGCTAGAATCTCGACGGGGGGAAGAAGAAGCAGCAGAAGCGGGGTCTCCTCCTCCTCCTCCTCCTCCTCCTCCTCCGCCTCCGCCTCCGCCTCCTCCTCCTCCTCCTCCTCCTCCTCCTCCTCCTCCTCCTCTTCCTCCTCGTCCTCCCCACACCCCTCCCCTTCTCCAGGCTCTCCCCCGCATCCCTGTTCCGCCTTATCCAGCTTCTCATCTCTCCCTTCTCCACCTCCGCCTTCTCCCCGCTCCTCTTCCTCCTCCGCATCCTTCTCCTCCCCCTGGTCCGCGGCTACCTGCATGCTTACATGTGCTGTTCCATCCCTTCCTCAACCAACTCCTCATCTATATCCATATCTTCCTCCTGATTCCCTTGCTCCTGCTCCTCTTCCTCCTTCTCCTTCTCCTCCTCCTCATCAGCATCAGCATCATCATTATCATCAGCAGCATCAGCATCATCAGCATCAGCATTATTATCATCAGCAGCATCAGCATCAGCAGCATCATCATCAGCATCAGCAGCATCATAATCAGCATCAGCATCAGCATCAGCATCAGCATCAGCATCATCATCATCATCAGCATCAGCAGCATCATAATCAGCATCAGCATCAGCATCAGCATCATCATCATCATCATCATCATCATCATCATCATCATCATCATCATCATCATCATCATCATCATCATCTTCATCATCTTCATCATCATCATCATCCGCCTCATTTTCTTCCTCGTCCGTCTTATCCGTCAATCCCGCATCCTCCCCCTCCTCCTCCGCCTCCTCCTCATGATCCGTCTCTGTATCCTCCTCCGTCCCTTCTCCTCCTCCTACACCTCCGATTCCGTCTATGCATCCTGCTCCCATTTTAATGTGATGGCAACTCGCATGGACATCGTTGGGATGGACTGGTGGGGATACGCGAAGCGTCAAGATTACGCAAATCCATTTGACGGCGAATGGAAACCAAAAGTCTGCCGCAGGCGCGTTTCTTTCGCTTGGTCCGAATACCGATGATATGTAACAAGCCAAACCTGCTGCGGAGCTATTTCTTGTTGTCTATTTCTGCACAACCCTTAGGGAAACCAACAAGTACCGACACCGCTACTCCCCAGACCTCTCCTGGGGTGCGCTCCGATCAGAACTTCGACGCGGATCCTGCGGTGGCGACGAGGGCCTCCCGGGAAGCCCAAAATTGCCAAAACGAGGCGAGACTTAGGTCGGGCATGTCCTCATACAGGTGAGTTTTGAACAAAAGTTCTAAAATTGCCCAAAACTACCCCAAAATTGTCAGCACATACTGGAAAATCGTCCCCATACTATGTTTTGCCTATTCTTGAACTTTCCTCTTGCATGCCCAATATAAGGCGAGGGTAGCGGTAGCGGTACCTTTCCCTCCTCGGAACCCAGAATAGCATCCACCGCCCCGCGCCCGCCTCCCCCCACACCGCTCCCCCACTCCCTCGGGCTGGCCCCGGAGAGGACCCCCCAGAGCTCCGCGGGCGCTGCCAGAAACCCCCCGAGGGGGCCCCAGCCCGAAGGCGAGGGCGAGGGGTCGCTGCCAGAGCTCAGGGCCCCCGTGAACCTGGGGAGCATTGGCCCCGCGCGGCGACGGGCCCCAGCCTCCCCCCCCACTCCCCCATAGAGGACCCCTGGATGGGGTCGAAGTAGATGGGGTCGGAGGCTCGCGCCGCATCGCCGATACACCGGCGATGCATCGGCGATGCGTTCGCGATGCACCGGCGACGGCTCCACATCGAGCCGCATCGCCGACGCCTCGGCGCCGCAGCGCGATCCCCCGACCCCATCTACGCCGACCCCATCTGGGAGGCCCAGCTGCTCCGACCCCATCTGCTCCGACCCCTGGGCCCGGGGTCCCCACGACGCTGCGGCCCCTCTCCCCTGGTGGCCCCCACGAGGCCGCGCGGGCCCTCCTGGCCTGCCCCCGCGGGGCCCGCCCGCCCACCCCGGCCATCCCCCCGGCCAGGCGCAGATGACAAGGACGACGCTGTCTGCCTGCCGTGGAGCAGGCAATACGTGTGCGACCTAAAACGGACTCGCGTGAGCGGAGACCCCATCCCTCCAATAAGATGTGTCTGTCTGTCGGTCGGTCTGTCTGTCTGTCTGTCTGTCTGTCTGTCGGTCGGTCTGTCTGTCGGTCTGTCTGTCTGTCTGTCTGTCTGTCTGTCTGTCGGTCTGTCTATCTGTCGGTCTGTCTGTCTGTCGGTCTGTCTGTTTGTCTCTTGTATGTGAACATGAAACTAACAAGCAAACTGACTAGCTAACTATCTAACGAACGAACTAACGAACAACCTAACATCGCCAGCCCAACGGGCCACAGGCGTCCTAAGATCTGTGGACAAAGCCTTCGAATATTTCTGGTTCACGCGCGCGGGGTCGCCCACGCCCGCCTCGGGCCAGATTTGCTCATGGGTGCGGCCTTCCGAGCCGCCCCCAGCGCTCCAGGAACGCCCCATGAAACAACCAAGGGAGCCCAAGATGGTCAGAGATGGCCAAAAAGCGCTCAAACACGCCCAAGACTCTGGTCTGGATAGCCCAAGACGCCTCCGAAAAGATTCAAGAGAGCCCCAAGAGAACCCCCAGGAAGATCCCGAGAGAAAAATTAGACATGTTCCTCATATGTTTGGTTGATTTTCGCTGTATCGCCTTTTCGCGCCTCCGACCGCCTAAGGCTGCCCAGGATATCGCCCCAAGGTAAACCATGACGCTTCCAGGAGGACCCCAAGATGGCCCAAGAGGACCCCAATACGGTCAAAGAGGTTCCCAAAAGGAGCTCCAGAGGCTCTCAAGAGGGCCCCAACAGGGGAATCCGAACTGCCATCAGGAGCCCTGTCCTCCGAAAGTGTCCCGCGAAAATGACCGCCAGCACGCCCCCAAGGGGCTCCCAAGCGGCCCCTAGAGCTAAGACACCCCCGAGAAGCTCCAAGTGGCACCCAAGAGATGCCACCACGGGGCCCCCGAGGGGCCTCCCAAGAGAGATCCCGACGAGCCTCCGAACAAAGCCAAGCCTGGCCGAAAACCACTCAGCACGATATAAAGTATGAGCTGGTCAAATGAGCGAAACGATTGAATTCGGCGGGCCCCCTGTGCGCCCTCGCCGTGTGAAAACGTCGAGGAGCATGATGAGATGAAAACGAAATGGCAGATACTGAGAAGCATGCATCAGGGCATGCTGAGAGCGGCCTCGTGCATTCCGCTGGCCGCTTGTATGACTGCCAGCAGATCCTGGGAACGCGTGAAAATGAATGCGAAACGTGATCCCAGCGCTAGGCCCACGCGCGTAACAAATCCCGGCACATGCAAACGCACGTGTGAGCTGCGCCCTCAGGGCTGCGAAAGCTTCGGTTCGCCGCACCCCTCACGCATTTCCTGTCTGGCATGTTGCTGGGACGCGTAAGAGTACGAGTGAGCAGCGCCTTCACGGCTACGACACTGCCCTTTCGGGCCCCTCACGCATTTCCTGTTTTAGACGCTGCTGGGACACGTGACAGTACAAGCGGTCTTCGCTCCGAGGGCCACGAAGGTTTTTTTCCACCCATCATGCATCGCATGCCCTCCACTACGTGAAAGTACTAACGATCCCCCAGGCTCCTGGGAGACATGCAAATACTAATGATTTGAGCTTCGGGGATCCTGGGAAACGTAAAAATACGAATGGGATGCCCCTCCATGTTTATAGGAACCTCGATTCGGCACCCCCCTCACGCACTTCGTGCATGTTGGGCGCTTAGCTGGCCCCCGAGATGGCTCCTTGGAGCGTCAATTCGACACACCACACCCTTCACGCACGTCTTGCCCAATAGGCCCCAAAAGGCCCTCAGCTGGCCTCCGAAACCGCCTAATCTCCATAGGGGCGCAAAGACGCTCCCAAAAACCAGATTGCAACGAGTGGCACCAACCCTCGTACATGTTGTTCCCCAAGCTCCTCCACCTCCTCCCTTTGGCCTTGCCAACTGAGTACAAACAGACTCTGGATGACGACTGGCGGCAACGAGGCGGCGACGGGGCGGAGAGTCGTTAAGGATTCTCTCGGGGCCTCCTGAGATCTCATGAAACGTCGTGAAACCTCTCGAGGCAGCCTGGGACCTCCTGGAGTGTCCTGCGGTCTCCTGGGGGTTCCCAGCGCCTCCCAGGGCGTCCTAAGACCTACTGGCGCTTCACTGGGGCCTCCTGGGGCCTTCCTGGGGCCTTCCTGAGGCCTTTTGGGACGTCTGGGGGCCTCCTGGCGGCGCCTCAGCCCCCCGGGGGTCTCCTGCCATGGGGCTTCATGGGACCTCCCAGAGCCTCCTGGAATCTCCCGTGGCCTTTTAGGAATGCGTGGGGTCGCCTGGGGCCTCCTGCGGCCTCATGGGCCCTCCCGGAGCTGCCCGAGGCTCCTGCCTCAGGAGGTCCTCCTAAGCCACCCACCGGACAGAATCCGTTCCAGAGTGCGGCCCCCCACGTTGCAGTGCGATGTGATGTGGCGACCCCTGAACATGTTGGCGGCTCTCTCAGAGGCCACCCGCGGGGCCTAAAAAATGACAACTGTTTCGAGGATGGGAGCCTGCCTGTTGAGAAAGAGGGCGCGGTGAAATTACGAAGATGTCGCATTGGGGCCCAGAACCATCCGGGGCCCGGGGTCTTGCCTGGTACGGTGCGGTTTGCCCTCCCCGCTGTCCCGCCGGACCCCCGGAGTGTTTTTCCCAACCATCCTGTGGTGTTGGGTCCTCGTTTTGAAGAGACGGTGCCCGCGTCCTCTCCTCTCCTCCTCTCCTCCTCTCCTCCTCCTCCCCCTCCTCCTCCCTCCTCCTCCCTCTCCTCCCTCCTCTCTGCGTTTCACCCACCCATTACAGCGCTTCGTGGCTCCATAGGGAGCTCCACCGAAGGCCCCAGTGGGGGTGTTCGCATGCGGTTCCCCCACCCAGGGCAGCGTTTCGTGGCCCCATAGGGAGCTCCACCGAAGGCCCCAGTGGGGGTGTTCGCATGCGGTTCCCCCACCCAGGGCAGCGTTTCGTAGCCCCATAGGGAGCTCCACCGAAGGCCCCAGTGGGGGTGTTCGCATGCGGTTCCCCCACCCAGGGCAGCGTTTCGTGGCCCCATAGGGAGCTCCACCGAAGGCCCCAGTGGGGGTGTTCGCATGCGGTTCCCCCACCCAGGGCAGCGTTTCGTAGCCCCATAGGGAGCTCCACCGAAGGCCCCAGTGGGGGTGTTCGCATGCGGTTCCCCCACCCAGGGCAGCGTTTCGTGGCCCCATAGGGAGCTCCACCGAAGGCCCCAGTGGGGGTGTTCGCATGCGGTTCCCCCACCCAGGGCAGCGTTTCGTAGCCCCATAGGGAGCTCCACCGAAGGCCCCAGTGGGGGTGTTCGCATGCGGTTCCCCCACCCAGGGCAGCGTTTCGTGGCCCCATAGGGAGCTCCACCGAAGGCCCCAGTGGGGGTGTTCGCATGCGGTTCCCCCACCCAGGGCAGCGTTTCGTAGCCCCATAGGGAGCTCCACCGAAGGCCCCAGTGGGGGTGTTCGCATGCGGTTCCCCCACCCAGGGCAGCGTTTCGTGGCCCCATAGGGAGCTCCACCGAAGGCCCCAGTGGGGGTGTTCGCATGCGGTTCCCCCACCCAGGGCAGCGTTTCGTAGCCCCATAGGGAGCTCCACCGAAGGCCCCAGTGGGGGTGTTCGCATGCGGTTCCCCCACCCAGGGCAGCGTTTCGTGGCCCCATAGGGAGCTCCACCGAAGGCCCCAGTGGGGGTGTTCGCATGCGGTTCCCCCACCCAGGGCAGCGTTTCGTAGCCCCATAGGGAGCTCCACCGAAGGCCCCAGTGGGGGTGTTCGCATGCGGTTCCCCCACCCAGGGCAGCGTTTCGTGGCCCCATAGGGAGCTCCACCGAAGGCCCCAGTGGGGGTGTTCGCATGCGGTTCCCCCACCCAGGGCAGCGTTTCGTGGCCCCATAGGGAGCTCCACCGAAGGCCCCAGTGGGGGTGTTCGCATGCGGTTCCCCCACCCAGGGCAGCGTTTCGTGGCCCCATAGGGAGCTCCACCGAAGGCCCCAGTGGGGGTGTTCGCATGCGGTTCCCCCACCCAGGGCAGCGTTTCGTGGCCCCATAGGGAGCTCCACCGAAGGCCCCAGTGGGGGTGTTCGCATGCGGTTCCCCCACCCAGGGCAGCGTTTCGTAGCCCCATAGGGAGCTCCACCGAAGGCCCCAGTGGGGGTGTTCGCATGCGGTTCCCCCACCCAGGGCAGCGTTTCGTAGCCCCATAGGGAGCTCCACCGAAGGCCCCAGTGGGGGTGTTCGCATGCGGTTCCCCCACCCAGGGCAGCGTTTCGTGGCCCCATAGGGAGCTCCACCGAAGGCCCCAGTGGGGGTGTTCGCATGCGGTTCCCCCACCCAGGGCAGCGTTTCGTAGCCCCATAGGGAGCTCCACCGAAGGCCCCAGTGGGGGTGTTCGCATGCGGTTCCCCCACCCAGGGCAGCGTTTCGTGGCCCCATAGGGAGCTCCACCGAAGGCCCCAGTGGGGGTGTTCGCATGCGGTTCCCCCACCCAGGGCAGCGTTTCGTAGCCCCATCGGGAGCTCCACCGAAGGCCCCAGTGGGGGTGTTCGCATGCGGTCCCCCACCCAGGGCAGCGTTTCGTGGCCCCATAGGGAGCTCCACAGGGCAGCGTTTCGTAGACCCATGGGAGCTCCACCGAAGGCCCCAGAGGGGGTGTTCGCATGCGGTTCCCCCACCCAGGGCAGCGTTTCGTGGCCCCATAGGGAGCTCCACCGGAGGCCCCAGTGGCTGCTCTCGCATGCGGTTCCCCCACCCAGGGCAGCGCTTCGTGGCCCCATGGGGAGCTCCACCGAAAGCCCCCGTGGCGCAGTTCGCATGCGCTTCCCCCACCCAGGGCAGCGTTTCGTGGCACCATAGGGAGCTCCACCGAAGGCCCCAGTGGCGCAGTTCGCATGCGGTTCCCCCACCCAGGGCAGCGTTTCGTAGCCCCATAGGGAGCTCCACCGAAGGCCCGCCCCGGTGGCGCAGTCCGCATGCGGTTCCCCCATCCAAGGCAGCGCTTCGTGGCCCCATATGGAGCCCCACCGAAAGCGGCACCCACAACGCGTTACCAACAATTGCTGATGGTTGGGTCTTTCGCCAGGATATTTTTGGAGGAAAGAATACATCATATATAAATATATACATACATACATATAAATATATATATATATATAAAAAAAACGCCATTGTAAGTGAATTGTAGGAAGTCCTCGCGCTGCCAGAACGCCATTCCCAGGCCACATTTGTGAGTGAATTGCGAGGAGTCTCAAGCGGGAGCCCCCTCCCTATGGGGCCCGCGGATCATGTTACTAATCCGAGCGGGTCATCCAATTCCTGTAACTGTCGCCACTTTTGGGCTCTCGCGCTGCCAGAACGCCATTCCCAGGCCACATTTGTAAGTGAATTGCGAGGAAGTCTCAAGCGGGAACCCCCTCCCTATGGGGCCCGCGGATCATGTTACTAATCCGGGCGGGTCATCCAATTCCTATCACTGTCGCCACTTTTGGGTACTCGCGCTGCCAGAACGGCATTTCCTAGGCCACATTTTGAATGCTCGGAGCCAACTGTAGGCCACTTCGTGTTCTTCGTGCTCCCAGAACACCAAACCCCGGCCACATTTTGAATGCCCGGAGCCAACTGTACGCCACTTCGTGTTCTTCGTGTTCCCAGAGCACCACTCCCGGGCCACTTTCTGAATGTCTGGAGCCAAAACAAGAGGGCGAGGTCGGGGGCAACGTAGGGAGCGGGGGGACGGCCCGCGCCAGGGCGAAAAGAAATATACGCAGAAGGGACAGCCAGGACGCCTCACCAACCACGAGGACGACGGTGATGGCTTTTTCCAGACTCGCCCAGAGGATTCTCATTTGGGGTCTTTTCGTCGGAGTAATTCGGATTCTCCCTCTCTTGGGGCTTCTTGGTGTCTGTGGGGGCCTCATGGGAGCGTCTTGGGGCGAAAGGCTAGACTTTCGGGTTCGTGGTCCCCCTCTTGGGGCCGTCTTGGGGCCCTCTTGGGCCGTCTTGGGCGCCTCTTGCGCCGTCTTGGCGCCCTCTTGGGCCGTTTTGGGGGCCTCTTGTGAGCCTCTTGGGCCGTCTTGGGGCGGTCTTCGGGGCCTCTTGGACCGCCTTCAACGCAGTAAAGGCCGAGAAACCTTGCATGCTAAAAATGCACCTTTTCCCATAGAAAATGATTTGGCCTGCTGATGGCCTCGCGGGACGCCCCTTTGGGGGCCTCTTGGGGCTTCTTGGGGGGCTGTGTGGGCCTCCCGTGAGTTTTTCGGGCGAAAAGCTAAACTGTTCGGTTGGGGCCGTCTTGGGGCCCTCTTGGGCCGTCTTGGGCGCCTTTTGGGCCCTCTGGGGGCCCTCTTGGGCCGTCTTGGGGCGGTCTTGGGGGCCTCTTGGGCCGTCGTCAGCGCCGTACGTTTCCCTATGGAAACTGATGATTGTGGCCTCTTGGGGCCCTCTAGGGACGCCCCTTGGGCACCTCTTGGGGGCCCTCTTGGGGGCCTCTTGGGCCGTCGTGCGCGGTTTTGGGCTCTCTTGGAGCGCTCTTGGGCCGTCTTGAAGAGAATCCGAGAAACATGCAAAAACCCTAAGGAAAACTTCCAAAACGGCCATTAGAACTCATTGTCCCACGGTACGCCCCGCCCTGGACATCCCCCCTTAAAGGGCTTCGCCCAACACACAACGTCATCGCTCGTACCTCGCTCTTTCCGTTACCTGGGCCCGGCACAGAAACGGAAAAAGCGCGGCAACAACAGAAACCGAAATTACTCACACCACCGTTCGTACCGGGAGCCTTGGCGTTGAGAGTTTGTTACGTCACCCCTCGCTCTTGGGAGCCTTGGTGTTCAGAGATTGTTGCGTTGCCGCCCGTTCCTGAGCCTTGGCTGGGCCTTGGTGTCAGGAACTTGTTACGTCACCGCTCTCTGCTGGGAGCCTTGGTCTTATCAGCTTGTTTACGTCACCATTCGCTCTTGGGAGCCTTAGTGTGAAGAGCTTTTTGTGTTACCGATCGCTCTTTACTTGGAGTCTCTGGGCCCTCTTGGGGGTCAAATTGGGGCCCTTTTAGAGCCCTGTTGGAGGCCTCTTGGGAACCTCTTGGGGGCCTCTTGGGGCTTCTTGGGGGGCTCTAGGGGCCGTCTTCAACGCAGTAAAAGCCGAAAAGCCTTGTATGCTAAAAATGCAACTTTTCCAATAGGAAATCAATGATTTTGGCATCCTGGTAGCCTCTTGGGACGCCTCTTGGGGCTTCTTGGGGGGCTCTGGGGGCATCCCGGGGGAGTCTTGGGGCGAAAGGCTCGACTATTCGGTGCGTGGTCCCCCTCTTGGGGCCGTCTTGGGGCCCTCTTTGGCTGTCTTGGGCGCCTCTTGGGCCGTCTTGGGGCCCTCTTGGGCCGTTTTGGGGGCCTCTTGGGAGCCTCTTGGGCCGTGTTGGGGCGGTCTTGGGGGCCTCTTGGGCCGTCGTCAATGCCGTGAAAGCCAAAAAGCTGTATATGCTAAAAATGTCGGTTTCCCCAAGGAAAATCAATGATTTTGACCTCTTGGGGCCCTCCTGGGACGCCTCTTGGGCGCCTATTGGGTCGTCTTGGAGGCCTCTTGGGACCTCTTGGGGCTGCCTTGGGCGGTCTTGGGCTCTTCTGGGACGGAAAAGGGGAGAACCCCAAAAACATACAAAAACCTAAAGGAAAACCCGAAAACTGCCATTAACACTCATTCCCCCGGCCTACCCCCCTCCCCTGGAACCCTCCCTTGAGGGGCTTCGCCCACACCAAGACGTCATCACTCGTACCTCGCTCTTTCCGCTACCTGGCCCGGCACGGAAACGGAAAGCGCGCTTCACAAAGAGAAACCGAAATTACGCACACCACCGTTCGTACTGGGAGCCTTGGCGTTGAGAGCCTGTTACGTCACCCCTCGCTCTTGGGAGCCTTGGTGTTCAGAGATTGTTGCGTTGCCGCCCGTTCCTGAGCCTTGGCTGGGCCTTGGTGTCAGGAACGTGTTACGTCACCGCTCTCTGCTGGGAGCCTTGGTCTTATCAACTTGTGTACGTCACCGTTCGCTCTTGGGAGCCTTGGTGTGAAGAGCTTTTTGCGTTACCGATCGCTCCTTGAGAGTCCTATTGGGGCCCGTTTCGGGCCCTTTGGGGGGCCTCTTGGGGGCCGTCTTGGGGCTTCTTGGGGGGCTCTTGGGGCCTCCTGGGAGCTTCTTGGGGCGAAAGGCTAGACTTGTCGGTTCGTCTTGGGGCCGTCTTGGGGCCCTCTTGGGCCGCCTTGGGCGCCTCTTGGGCCGCCTGGGCGCCGTCTTGGGTCGTTTTGGGAGCCTCTTGGGAGCCTCTTGGGCCGCCTTAGGGCGGTCTTTGGGGCCTCTTGGACCGTCTTCAACGCCGTGAAAGCCGAGAAGCCTTGCATGCTAAAGATGCACCTTTCCCCATAGGAAATCAATGATTTTGGCCTCATGGTGGCCTCTTGGGACGCCTCTTGGGGGCCTCTTGGGGCTTATTGGGGGGCTCTTGGGGCCTCCTGAGAGCGTCTTGGGGCCCTCGTGGGCCGTCTTGGGCGCCTCTTGGACCGTCTTGGGGCCCTCTTGGGCCGGTTGGGGGCCTCTTGGGAGCCTCTTGGGCCGTGTTGGGACGGTCTTGGGGGCCTCTTGGGCCGCCGTCAACGCCGTGACAGCCGAAAAGCCGTATATGCAAAAAATATCAATTGCCCGAAAGAAAATCTATGATTTTGGCATCTTGGGGCCCTCTTGGGACGCCCCTTGAGCGCCTCTTGGGGGCCTCTTGGGCCGTCTTTGGGCGGTCCTGGGCTCTCTTGGAGCGCTCTTGGGCAGTCTTTGGGGGGGAATGCAAACAACATGCAAAAACCCATGGGAGAACCCGAAAACAGCCATTAGCGCCCATTCCCTCGCCCCACGCCCCCCCCTGGACCCCCCCCTCAAGGACTTCGCCCCACACCAGAACGTCATCACTCGTACCTCGCTCTTTCCGTTACATGCAAACACCCAAACAAGAAACCCGAAAACGGGCATTAACGCCCATTCCCTCGGCCTACCCCCCTCCCCTGGAACCCCTCACTTTAGGAGGGCTTCGCCCACACCAACGTCATCACTCAAACCTCACTCTTTCCGTTACCTGGCCCGGCACGGAAACGGAAAGAGCGCTTCACAAAGAGAAACCGAAATTACGCACGCCACCGTTCGTACTGGGAGCCTTGGCGTTGAGAGCCTGTTACGTCACCCCTCGCTCTTGGGAGCCTTGGTGTGAAGAGCTGTTTGCGTTACCGCTCGCTCATTATTTGGCGTCTCTGGGCCTTCTTGGGGGTCAAAGTGGGGCCCTTTTAGAGCCCTGTTGGAGGCCTCTTGGAAACTCTTGGGTGCCGTCTTGGGGCTTCTTAGGGGGCTCTTGGGGCCTCCTGGGAGCTTTTTGAAGCAAAAGGCTACACTTTTCGGTTCGTGGTCCCCCTCTTGGGGCCCTCTTGGGCGCCTCTTGGGCCGTCTTGGGGTGGGACGGTCTTTGGGGCCTCTTGGACAGTCTTCAACGCCGTGAAAGCTGTAAAGCCGTATGCTACAAACGTGTTTTCCTATAGAGAAGCAATGATGTTGGCCTCCTGGTGGCCTCTTGGGGCGCCTCTTGGGGCGTCTTGGGGGGCTCTTGGGGCCTCCTGGGAGGTTCTTGGGGCGGAAGACTAAACTTTTCGGTTCGTGGTCCCCCTCTTGGGGCCGTCTTGGGGTCCTCTTCGGCCGTTTTCGGCGCCTCTTGGGCCGCCTGGGGGCCCTCTTGGGCCGTTTGGGGGCCTCTGGGGAGCCTCTTGGGCCGTCCTGGGGCGGTCTTGGGGGCCTCTTGGGCCGTCGTCGACGCCGTGGAGGCCGAAAAGTCGCGCATGCTCAACATGCACGTTTTCCTTAAGAAAATCAATGATTTTGGCCTCTTGAGGCCCTCTTGGGACGCCCCTTGGGCGCCTCTTGGGGGCCTCTTGGGCGGTCTTAGGCTCTTCTGGGACGGAGAACAGGAGAAACCAGAAAAACATGCAAAAACCCAAGGGAAAACCCCCAAACGGACATTAACACTCATCCGCTCCCCGTACGCCCCCCCTGGAACCCCCCCTTGAGGGGCTTCGCCCAACACGCAACGTCATCGCTCGTACCTCGCTCTTTCCGTTACTCTTGCGCGGGGCCCTCGCCCCTCCCCTGGAACTCCTCCCTAGAGGGCTTCGCCCCGCACCAGAACGCATCACTCGTGCCTCGCTCTTTCCGATACCTGGGAAACGGCCATTCGACCCGTTTGTTCCCCGTACGCCCCCCCCCCCTGGACCCCTCCCCCCCTTAAGGGGCTTCGCCCAACACACAACGTCATCACTCGTACCTCGCTCTTTCCGTGAAACCCGAGGGAGACGGCCCAAAACGGCCATTAAACCCGTTTGCTCCCCGTACGCCCCCCCCCTTGACCCCCCCCCTTAAGGGGCTTCGCCCAACACACAACGTCATCACTCATACCTCGCTCTTTCTGTTACCTGGGCCCGGCACAGAAACGGAAAGGGCGCTTCAACAAAATTCCCCGAAATCGTTCATGGCAGCGTTCGCTCTTGAAGCCTTGGTGTGAAGAACTAGTTACGATACCTCTTGCTCTTGTGAGCCGCGTTTTAGACACATTTTAGCACGCCGTCCGATCTTGAGATCACAGCTGGGACATCGGCCTCTTGGGGCCTCTTGGGGGCCTTGGTGCTCAGAGATTGTTACCTTCCTTGGCTGGGCCTTGGTGTCAAGAACTTGTGGGCCGTTTGAGGGCCTCTTCTGGGGCTCTTGGGGGCCTCTTGGGATATCCCGGGGGCCTCTTGGGGGCCTCTTTGGGGCCTCTTGGGGCTTCTTGGGGGTTTCTTGGGGCCTCCTGGGAGCTTCTTGGGGAGAAAGGCTAAACTTTCGGGTTCGTTGTACCCCTCTTGCGGCAGTCTTGGGGCCCTCTTGGGCCGTCTCGGGTGCCTCTTGGGCCGCCTTGGGGCCGTCTTGGGCCGTTTTGGGGGCCTCTTGGGAGCCTCTTGGGCCGTCTTGGGGCGGTCTTGGGGGCCTCTTGGACCGTCCTCAACGCCGTTAAAGCCGAAAAGCCGTGTATGCTAAAAACGGATTTCTTCCATTAAGAAATCGATGATGTTGGCCTCCTCTGGGGGGCCTCTTGGGACGCCTCTTGCGGCTTCTTGGGGGGCTCTTGGGGCCTCCTGCGGGCTTCTTGGGGCGAAAAGCTAGGCTGTTCGGTTCGTGGCCCCCCTCTTGGGGCCGCCTTCGGGCCCTCTTGGGCCGTCTTGGGCGCCTCTTGGGCCGTCTTGGGGCCCTCTTGGGCCGTTTTGGGGGCCTCTTGGGCCGTCTTGGGGCGGTCTTGGGAGCCCCTGGGCTGTCGTCAACGCCGTGAAAGCCGAAAAGTCGTATATGCTAAATATGTACGTTGTCCTATGGGAAGTCCATGATGGTGGCCTCTTGGGGCTCTCTTGTGGCGCCTCTTGTGGGCCTCTTGGGGCTTCTTGGGGGGTTCTTGGGGCCTCCTGGGAGCTTCTTGGGGCGAAAGGCTAGTCTTTTCAATTCGTGGTCCCCCTCTTGGGGCCGCCTTGGGGCCCCCCCTGGGCCGTCTTGGGCGCCTCTTGGGCCGTCTTGGGGCCCTCTTGGGCCGTGTTGGGGGCCTCCTGGGAGCCTCTGGGGCCGTCTTGGGGCGATCTTGGGGACCTCTTGGACCGCCTTCAGCGCCGTGAAAGCCGAAAAGCCGTATATGTTAAACATGCACGTATTTCATGAGACAATCAATGATTTTGGCCTCTTGGGGGCCTCTTGGGCGCCTCTCGGGGCGTCTCGGAATCCTCTTGGGCCGTCTTTGGGCCGTCTTGGGCATGTTGGACCGTCTTGGAGCCGTCTTGGACCGTCTTGAGCGCCCAAGACGGCCCAAGAAGCGCCCAAGAGGCATCCAAGACGCCCCGAGCGGCCATTAGGTCCCATGCCTCCGCCCCTCCCCCCCCTGTGCACTCCCCCTAGAGGGCTTCGCCCAAACACAACGTCATCACTCGTGCCTCGCTCTTTCCGTTATCTCCGCCGCCCCCCGTTGATGTATCACAGGGGTGCCTGGCGTGCTAAATGTCTGATGGTTGTGAGTTCTTTTTGAGACTCCTTCTGGGGTTTCGGTCCATCGCGATGGGGTGACTGTCTCGTCGGCTTGTTTGCTTAAGATGGCCTCAAGACACCTCCAAGACGGCCAAGATGCCTCCAAAACGGCCATGCTGGCCCAAGAGAGCCCGAAATAGCCCCAAGGATGGCCGCCAAGACGGTCCCGAGGTGCCACCCAGACCGCCAAGGTGGTCCAAGGCAGCCCTAGACCCAGAAGCGCCCAAGACGCCCCGAAGATGGCCTAAGGGGTCTCCAAGGGGTCATCCAGGGAGGCCCGAAGAGGCCAACATTGAGCTACAATAGAAATCTGAAGGATGAAGACCGTGGCGTCGATTCGGCCTGCCGGCTGCCCAAGACGGCCTCAAATATTGCCCCAAGATGTCCCCGGAGGCCTCCAAGCTAACCCCGTGATGGCCCAAGAAGCCCCCAAGAGGGCCCCAAGGCTGCCCAAGAGACCCCCAAGACGCCCAAGATGGCCTCCCATAAGGCCCTGAAGCGCCCCAAGAGGGCCCCAAGTCGGTTAAGAGAAGCATCCGAGACGTGCCGTGAGACGGCCAAAGATGCCACCCAAGAAGCCTCGAAGGCCCCCCAGAGGCCCACAGGGGGCCCCCAAGAGACCTCCAAAAAGCTCTCAGGAATCTCCCATGAGGCCCCAAGAGTGGCCCCAGAGGCTCCCAAGATGCCTCCTCCTCCTTCTCCCCTTTTCTCCTGTTCTCCCTTTCCGCCTACTCCTCCGTCTTCTGCTCCGTATCCTCCTCCTCCTCCTCCTCCTCCTCCTCCTCCTACTCCTCTCCTCCTCCTCCTCCTCCTCCTCCTCCTTCTCCTCCTCCTCCTCCGCCTCCGCCTCCTCATCCTCATCCTCATCCTCATCCTCATCCTCATCCTCAGCATCAGCATCAGCATCATCATCGCCATCATCAGCATCATCATCAGCCAGCATCAGCATCAGCATCAGCATCAGCATTAGCATCAGCATATCATCATCAATCATCATCATCATCATCATCATCATCATCATCATCATCATCATCATCATCATCATCATCATCATCATCATCATCATCATCATCATCATCATCATCATCATCATCATCATCATCATCATCACCATCATGGTCATCATGGTCATCATGGTCATCATGGTCATCATCATCATCATCATCATCATCAGCATCATCATCATCATCATCATCATCATCATCATCATCATCATCCCCGACGTGTTCCCCCAAGGGCTTCCACAACGGCTGGGGGAACGCATGGTCCAATAGCGTGGCCAAACGTTGCCCAGATGTTTGGCCTCGTAGGCGTATCCTAAGAGGCGGGGGGGAGGGGGGCGGGGAGGTGATTCGCCGTAGGCGTCTTCGATCCGTTGCTCCCTTCGCATGCGAAGGAATGCCTAGCGTGACGACCTGTCTAGCCCTTCATGGCCGTTCCCAATGGTCTGCGGCGCGATCTATGAGACATCTGAAACCCACCATGAAAGGAAGGCCTCCAACAAGTGTTCCGCCGAAGACGGCTCCAAAAGGATCCTGGTCGCCATCACATCGGCGCAGGATGGCCCAACGAGCCTCCAGGATGGCTGACGATGGACTGCAAGAGGGCCGGAAATGCGCCGCGAACACTGCGCATAATTGCCTCAAGATGGCCCAAGAAGTCACCCCAGACGCCCCAACGAGCTCCAAGAGAGCGCCAGGAGGGTCTCAGGAGCCAAACCATCGATGCCCCGTGTGCTGCTCCATGCGTCGCGTTCTCTTCCGTTCGGGCCTCTGGCAGCCCAAGACATAGCCCAAGACAGCCCACAGGATTGCCCCAACGCTGCCCAGAAGGCCCGAGAGAAAGCCCTCAGACAGTCCAGGAGGGCCCCGACCTTGCCCCAAAATCGGCCCAAGAAGATCCCAAGGCGGCTCTCAGGAGCCCACAGACTCGCCATCGCTCGGACGTCCATTTCCCGTGCATTTTTCGGTTTCGTGCGTGTTTTTTTTGCTCGATGTCCAGGATCGTCCCCAATGGTTCTCGCCGAGAAAAATGCACACGTCAACGCGATGCCAGGCAGAGAGACAGACCCGAGACCACCCGGAGAGGTCCCGAGGAGAGCCGCCGAGGGCGCCAGACGGCCCAAGACCCCGGCCTGTCCAAAAGGGAGCCCTGGGGCGGGCCCTTGGAGACCCCCAGGGTGGCAGGACCGGCCAGAACACTTGGGGCTCTTTTTGGGGCCTCTTCGGCGGTCTCGGGGCGATCTTCGGGGCGTCTTCGGCTGTCGAGCGTTGGAAGTTCGAGAACGCGAGAAAGCGAAAATTTGAAAAAAACTATGGGAAATCAAGGATATGGGCCGCTTCGGGCTCTGTCGGGACGCCTCTCGGAGCTCTCTTGGGGCCTCTTGGAGGGCTCTTGGGCTGTGTACTGGCCGTGTTGGGCCCATCTGGAGCCACGTTGGGGTCAGTCTTACGTCGAGCGTGTCCCCCTACAGGGGGATTTGGGGCTAAATGTGGCAAAATACTCTAAGCAAAAAAAGCAAGGTCAAAATGAAAAAAAATAAGACCGTCCTGGACTGTTTCTTGACTATGTTGTAATGTCCCTCCTGTGGAGGGACAGGCCCGACTTACCCCAAGGAGGCAGAACCGGCCAGAGGAAGACCAAGGACGTCCCAAGACCGCCTCAGAGGAGCCCTCCGAAGTCCTGCTCCCTGTGGTCAACCCAGGCCCAGCGGCTTCAGGAGAATGCAGTCCACCAGCAAGGCCGCACTTTCGCTCGAGATGTCACGAAACGAGCGTTTCCAAAAGGCAAAGGGCCGCGGTGACTCGCCACAGGAGTCTTGGATTCAAGCACACGATCACGACAGATCATACTAGAACCTGCATCTTCCTCCTCGTACTCGTACTCATCATGGCCATCGACGCCGCCGAAGTACTGGCAATATCACATCGACTGACATCGTCGTGACTATGATGCTACGGCGTCTCCTCAATGTTCTGGTTGCGTCCTGCTTGATCATCATCGTCGTCGTCATCTCTCAGTCTCCAAATTCCAGAAGGGGAAGACCGTCTGCAAACTGTCACAACAACAACGCCCGCAAGAGGGTCCCAGGCGGCCTTTTTCGAAGCGAATGCCCGCTAAGAAGAGCACGTGGCCAACAACCATTCAAGTCCGCTAAACACGGACAGCGCCTGTACGAGCCGCACCCCTCAGCGACGGCGCCAAGGGCAAATCTGGAAGCCCCTGCTCCCGCATCCATCCACAACGCTGGCCTCGTGTCACCTGCCTGTCACGCCGGTGAGCTGGGGGCAGACGGAGGGGGGGGTCAGAATGGCTGGCAGCGTGAGCCCTACCCCAGTCTGAGAAAGAGATCAAAACTAGGTGCAGCCGAGACTGCGCTACTAGCACGGCTAGCAACAAACAGCAACATCAAGCTTTCGCATTCAGTAGGGGCTCTGTCCCGTTATCAACAGACATCACGGGTGTTTCTTCACAGAAGCATGGATACGTCAGTACTTTTGCAATGATGCGGAACAGCACGGCCATGGCAGACACCCATGCAACTGTCTCGAGCATGAACTTGACATTTGAGTGAATGGCTTGACACTGTGGCCCACCCGTTGTTGTTACGGTCGTCGTGGTGAATTGGAACTCCTCGTCTGAGAACGGGAACCATTGCTGCTTATAGTACCTGAACGAAAACAAGCTGACCGTTAGTGAAGCCACGATTAAGCGCTGACAGTGACGCCTGATACGGTGTTTCTTCTCGTCCCAGTCGGTGATGCAATTCACCAAGTTCATGGCCAGCATGAAGACATAGAGGGAAAGCTCGGCTTTTTGTCGGTCGCTTGCAGATCCACCAGCCCATGTGGCAAGGACAACGGCGACATCTTCGGTCATCCCAAGCGGTTGGATCATTATCGCAGTCAACCAATCGGGGACAAATTTACGACTGTACATGGTTGTCGCTGGGCCAGACCAAATCATGAAATGCCCTGCCAACACTGCCGTTGCGGCCGCACACTCTGGCGATTTTTTTGCATCCTTGTGTACTGATTCAAATGCTGGTTCCATGAAGTACGGACGGACCCAGAAGGAGAAAGGCAAATAGTCCGTCAAGGCGCTGCAGAATTCCGTGGCGATGAAATGGTTCTTTTTGTCATCCCGCTCTTTGATACACGGGCTCGTGACCCAATAAAGAATCGCGTCAAGCATGGGCAATACGGCGCCTGCAGGTGCGCTGCAAATCAGAAGGTAGAAGACTCCCTTCCAATCCTCGCCTTTGGGCTGCGACACCGCAATGAGGTACGCGAAGGCGGGGGATGTGAATGGAAGCACATTGCTGACAGCAAGTCGCAATACCATCATTAGACAAATGCTCAAACCCCTCATCCACCACGCCATTTCCTTATTCAGCTCAGCCCAGCCCAGGAAGGTATTCTGTGTCCAACACTTGATCTCCAATGAATGTTTCTTGAGCATGACAGCAGCCGCACCAAAGACAACAAGGAAGAAGATCTTTCGAAGAGTATGTTGCTTCAAAGCCGCAGGTGTCAACGGGGCCAAAAATTTCTTCATCGCACCTTTCGCGGTTCCCGTGTTTCCCGGTGCCTTCCATAACGCCTCATCGGGCGCATAGATCAAACTGGACCCATGGTGAAGTATGGGGCCAAGAATCTGACTGAAAATAACGGTCCCTCCTTTTTCATACAGCCCATTCCGTGTCTCCAAAATTTCACGACGTAATGCCTCACGCTCCCCCTCAGGATCCGGCGTGGTGATACGTTCTGATGCCATCCTTGGACGTGCTGCCCTCGCGACGGACTGCCTCGCGCGTCGGCGGGCAAGCGGGTAAGATTACCTTGCGCGGCAAAAGGTGGTGGGACCCCTTGAGCCAAACTTGGCACGAACGCCAGGAGAAACACGAGAAAGCGGAGGAAGAGGTTGGAAGTGACGCCGAGCCCAGTCATCGCGCGCAAGCCCCTGGGACGCAGAAAGTGAAACTGCTTGGGCGGTGCGCGGACAAACCCTGAGCCCGAGGCCTCGCATGCCGAAGGAAGGATCGAAAGGGCAAGGATGCAGGGGCACCCTTTGGAAATCCCACCAGCCCTCTGGGCGCAAATGGTCTAACAAGATGCATCTTCCCTCTTCCAATGAACCCCTCTTCCCCTACGGGGAGGGGTTTACCCCGCCCCTTGTTGGCCTCATTGATCTCCTCCTTTGATCGATGGCCTTCAAGATGGCCCCAAGAGGCCTTCCAGGGCTCCCAAGAGGGCCCCAACAGAGCCCCAAGAGGGCCCCAAGAGGGCCCCAAGAGGGCCCCAAGACCCCCAACAGAACCCCAAGAGTGCTCCAATACCCGCCAAAAGAGCCCCAGGAGAGCTCCAAAAGGCGATTTTGAAGGCTCCTGGGAAGGGGCCGAAATCGAGGACCCCCCATCTTTTGATCGATGCTCTCCTAGATGGCCCCAACAGGCCTTCCAGGGCACCAGCCGCAGCAGCGGAGATCTCTCGGTTCATCCTGGTTGCTCGCTTTGTTTCCCCAGATGTGTCCCTTCGTCCCTTTTCCCGTCAGCTCTCGTGGGCAAGGCTTCTGAATGGGCTGGTGGGATACGTTTTTTGTCGCGGCCGCGGGCGAAAACGCACGCGGCGAGTCGTAAATCTGGGGCGCGGGCTTACTAATTGACAACAGCAAACTAGAGCCGACAACCTAAACTGCCTAAGCGGACTAAGCGGCGCCTCGCGCGAGAGAAGGGCTGGTGGGAGACTTTTTTTGGTCAGCGGGCTGACGCGTAAAGCAGTCGCCGAAAGGGGGGTCCGGGGCACGTTCCAGCCTAGCTGGTGGGATAATTGTTTTTCGGTCGCGGCCGCGAACGAAGCGCGCAAGCGGCGAGAAAAGTTGTCCGGGCCGACGGGCAAACCTAATTAGCTACAAGACGCGCCGCAGGCCGGCCGGCCCACTCACCAAGCAACAACGGGGGTGCGCGGGAGGCACTGGTGGGATACGTTTGTTTGTTTTTTCCCCAACCATCCTGTGGTGTTGGGTCCTCGTTTTGAAAAGACGGTGCCCCGCGTCCTCCTCTCCTCTCCTCCTCCTCCCCCCTCCTCCCTCCTCCCTCCTCCCTCCTCCCTCCTTCCTCCTCCCCCTCCTCCCTCCTCCCCCATCCTGGCTTTTGCTCTCCGCATGTCTCTGTTTCGGCACACCCTTCACACGCTTCGTGGCCCCATAGGGAGCTCCACCTAAGGTCCCAGTGGCGGAACTCGCATGGCGCCGCCGCCCCATTTTGGCACACCCCTCGCACGTTTCGTGGCCCCATAGGGAGCTCCACCTAAGGTCCCAGTTGCGAAACTCGCATGGCGCCGCCGCCCCATTTTGGCACACCCCTCACACGCTTCGTGGCCCCATAGGGAGCTCCACCCCAGGTCCCGGTAGCGGAACTCGCATGGCGCCGCCGCCCCATTTTGGCACACCCCTCACACATTTCGTGGCCCCATAGGGAGCTAGCTCTACCTAAGGTCCCAGTGGCGGAACTCGCATGGCGCCGCCGCCCCATTTTGGCACACCCCTCACACGTTTTGTGGCCCCATGGGGAACTCCACCTAGGGTCCCAGTGGCGGAACTCGCATGGCGCCGCCGCCCCATTTTGACACACCCCTTCACACGTTTTGTGGCCCCATAGGGAACTCCACTTGGAGGGTGAAAGTGGGGGTCGGCCGCAGGGTCCCGGCAATGATGTCTTTATGGGCCATGAATGGGCGATGCATCCTCGATTGCTGCGTTCGGCGGGGGAACTAGTGGAAGCCCCCCGCCTGCACCCATGCGCGAGACTTGAAAGGGAAGGAAGCAACGGGGGCGGGGGGCTCGGGAAAGGCGACAAAAGGCAACGTGCGCTGAGGGCGCAAAAAGAGGCTGGAACAAACGAAAGCGGTCAGGTGAGAGTCGAAATCTGCCCAGCCAATCTGACATGCGGAACAAAACGCCTCAGCGTTGGGGATCTTGAAAGCCAGGGCAACATGTGAATTCACATAGTGGGGAAAAGCAAAATGTGAATTCACATTTTGGGAAAAAAAGGAAAAGGTGAATTCACATTTTGGAAAAAAAGGAACATGCGAATTCACATGTTGGAAGTTTGTGTAAGATTATTGATGAAAGGGGCCAGAATGTGAATTCACATTTTGGGAGAAAGGAAAATGTGAATTCAGATTTTGGGAAAAAAGGAAGATGTGAATTCACATTTTGGAAGAAAAATGGGCCCCATTCCAAATCTGTCTTGGGGGTCGAGGAGTCATCGTTTGGGAACACGCACGATCACCAATCGCACAATCAAGACACACTTGCACTCCACTTCGCTGCCCCACGCGCAATATGCAAGAACCCCCGCACGCACGAACGATAATGGATGGACGGCGCGTGCGCCTGCGCGGGCAACGCGCGGGCACGAACGACTGGCCCTCAATGACCGCCAACATTGGATGCCAATCGTACCCGTTCACATACATGAGCGATATATTGAGCAGACATGGGCCATGCAGCCCCCATTGAAGACCCCCTGTTGCAGACCCCCTCTTTCACCCTCCAATCAACCGAAAGTCCCAATTGCGGAACTCGCATGGCGCCGCCGCTCCATTTTGGCACACCCCTCACACGTTTCGTGGCCCCATGGGGAGCTCCACCTAGGGTCCCAGTGGCGGAACTCGCATGGCGCCGCCGCCCCATTTTGGCACACCCCTCGCACGTTCGTGGCCCCATAGGCAGAAACTCCACCTAAAAATCAGTGGCGGAACTCGCAGGGCGCCGCGGCCCCATTTTGGCACACCCATACGCGCGTCGTGGCCCCATAGGGAGCTCCACCTAAGGTCCCAGTGGCGGAACTCGCATGGCGCCGCCGCCCAATTTTGGCACACCCCTCACACGTTTCGTGGCCCCATAGGGAGCTCCACCTAAGGTCCCAGTGGCGGAACTCGCATGGCGCCGCCGCCCCATTTTGGCACACCCCTCGAAGGACCAGGATGAAGGATGAGGACGACAAGGAGGAGGAGGAGGAGGAGGAGGAGGAGGGGGAGGAGGACGAGGAGGACGACACGCCGCTGCGCTTCGAGCTCCAGGCGTCCAACCGCTTCAAGAACCCGAAACTCAGGGACCTCATGGCGTTCCTGCGCAAGCCGGGGAAGCAGGCCCCGCCGGCCATCCGGGCCACGTGGAACGCCATGCAGCTGAAACCCGATGATCGTAGACTCCGGGAGGAAAGGTTCAAGAACAGCCACATGATTGGGTCCTATTGGGACACCGTGGCGCGCTGGATGAAGATGCGTGCCCAGCGGGGCGCGGACGTCCTGAAGAAACCTCTCTTCCTCGTGCAGGCCGCCGACAGGTCTGCCCCGTCGATGAGCAGGAAGGACGCCGCCAAGATGATGAACTGCGCCAACCCGAAGAACACCGGCGGCATGCACGGACTGCTCCTGGTGCACGTGGGCATGCGGATCCGGCTCCTGGAGGCGCTGGACCTCAAGAGCGGCCTCGTCAAGGATGCCGAAGGGCAGATCGCGCACATCGTCGTGGACCCTCGAGATCGGGACGACGTAGACAAGGCCGAGAGAGACGGGGAGAGAAGGATCTATCTGAAGCACTTGCCGCTGGGGTTCTGGGTGCGCATGGAGAAGTACGCGAGCGCGCCCTTC
>CAUYUJ010000326.1:50885-65885 GCA_963575745.1 Prorocentrum cordatum
TACTACCACTCCTACTACTACTACTACTACTACTACTACTACTACTACTACTACTACTACTACTACTACCAATACTACGACTGCCACTACTACTGCCACGACCACTGCAACTAATGCACCTTCTCCTCCACCTTCTCCTCCATTTCCCCTTCCTCCTCATCATCCTTCTCGCTCCACCCTCTCGCTCCTCCTGCTGCTCCTCGTCTTCCTCCTCCTCCTGACGGAAGCGGGGAAGGCTTCCTGGCTCTGGCCCACCTTCTCCAGCTCGACGGTGTCGGGGATGAACCCCGTGCGGCGCAAGCCGTAGCTGGCCTTGCCCTGTGTGTCTATCTCGTCGTAGAAGACCTCTGCGGCTGGACGGCTAGTGCGGGGCACGAGAAACGGCAGCCGGGGGGGTAGCGGCAGCGGCGGGGGCAGCAGCCGGAGCAGGAGCAGCAAGACGCCTCGAGCCCCAGATGCGTTTGCTTTCCGTGGCCAAGCCCCCGCATGTTGGGCCTTCCAGGCAGAACAATGGCCCCCAGTGCCAAAAGCTTGGGAAGGGGGGGGGGGGTCCACGGAGGAGGACCTCCTCCTCCTCCTCCTCCTCCTCCTCCTACTCCTCCTCCTCCTCCTCCTCCTCCTCCTCCTCCTCCTCCTCCTCCTCCTCCTCCTCCTCCTCCTCCTCTCTCTCTCTTCCTCTCCCCCTCCCCCGAGGCGCCGCCCGCCACCTCCACCCCCAGCCCGGCCGAGTGCGGTGGCGGAAGTGCGCGGCATCGCAGCTGGATTTCGCCGCCTCAGGCTGCCGATGTCTGACAACAAAGTTGCAAGGCTGTAGTCAACGCCGGTCGGAAGAAGTAGGCAAACACATGAATTAGGAAGGCAGATCAAGTAGATCGGGTTAGGGCCCTCCCAGAGATCACGAAACGCAGCCAAGCATATCGGTTCTTGAAGTAGGAAGGCGCCTGAATTAGATTGGGATCTGGGGGTCCAAAAAGACCCCACTTGCAACGACCGCGTGTAAAGGGGGGATGAGGATGCGGAAGCGGGGACGCATCTATGCGACATGCTGCAGGGCCCAGGAGGGGGGGAAAGATGAGCCAGAGTTCGTGGATGCATGGGAAAAAATGTTGACGGCGACGGTGATGGTGGTGGTGAGAATGGTCACCGTGGCTATGACGATGATGATGGTGAAGACGACGCGGACGCTGATGCTGATGCAGATGCCCAGGGCCTGAAGACGACCCCCGGAGGCCGAAAAAGGCGAACACAGAACCTCGAACCTCCTCCCCGCTCCTGGCGGCCAGAACCAATGCCGGGCCACCTCAGACCCCCAGCTGGCCCCACGAAGGAGGGAGGAGGGGGGAGCCTGGAGGAGTTAGAAGAGGAGGAGGAGGAAGGGAGGAGGGAGGAGGAGGAGGAGGAGGAGGAAGGACGGAAGAGGGAGGATGATGGAGCGGAAAAAGCCCCGCGGGCCTTGTCGTCGAAGCCGTACTTCGCCGCGGTGTACCTGTCCGCGCCGATGTACGCCTGCTCGGCCGCGCCGTCCGCTCGCTCGACCGTCTCGGGTCCCCAGGCAGGTTCGCGTCGTGACGACTTCGGCGCTGGCTTCTGACACCAAGACGAAAACATCGAGACGCGAATTTTGCATTGGTTTGTGCCCCTCGGAGCCCTTACTGGGCCTCAGGACCGTCAAAAAACGACTCGGGATGGACAGCTGGTCCTGGGGAAGAGGTCGAGAGATCGGGGTGCCGCGTCTCGAAAAAAACGAAGCGCCAGATGTTCGGGTCCCCAGGAGGGCGTCCAAAAGGAGGGGAAAGCCCAAGAGGGGGCTTGGCACATCATGGCTGACGGCACGTGAGCGACGGAAAGAGACAGGTCTTTCACGACAGAGGACACCGCGAACTTACGCCGCGGCTTACGCGGGCCGCTAGCGTGGCACGCCGCGTCCAGAAGATGGCGCTTTACGGGCGAATGTCCACGCAGTCGACCCCGTTCTCTTCCGCCGCCCACGTGGATCGCTCAACCTTAAACGATCGAGGCTCTCCGAAAGCGCCGATCGTTCAATGTTGCACAAACGGCCGACCGTGGCGTTCCCCCGGGAACGCCTCCGGTGCTACGCCACTAAAACATATAGTATGCACAGACACCCTCCGACGAATTCGCATGTACCTTCGGGGAGAGGAGGGTGTACAGAGTGGCTGGCTCCCAGCGGTGATTCATACACCCTCATACGCCGCCACCCTCCCCCGAGGCCCAGGAACAGGCCGGTGGAGGCTGCCTGCGCCTCCGTCTTTTGGGATGGCGGAGGCGCGGTCCTCGCCGAATGGACACGACACGAGCCCACCACGGGAGGCCAGGGATCGGCCGGCATCGGACCCGCGAAGTCGCATCGGAGCGGCACGTGCGCCGGATCGGTCTGCCGCGGCGCCGGGGCCTTGCGGTGGCCGCGCGGCCCGTCGCGGGCGGGCCCGCCCTCTCGCTGGCGCCCCCCGCGGGCAGAGCGGCGCCCCGCAGCGCCCGCGGCGGGCCCGCGACGCCACTCCGCCGAGGCGCAGAAGCCGAGCGCAGCACGCTGAGGGGCAGCCCTCGGGGGCAGCGACCAATCCGCATCGAGATCGAGAGATCGGATCGGAGAGGAACGGGTCGGACTCGCCTGCGTCCGGGGAAACCAACAGGTACCGATATACCGCCACTCCCCGGACCTCTCCCGGGGTGCGTTCTGATCCCAGACTTTCGAGGCGAACCCAGCGGTGGCGCCGAGGACCTCCCAGGAGGCCCAGCAAGGGGAAAACGAGGGCAGGGCGGAGGTAGGGGTGCTGCTGCCTTCTCTGAGCATCGGCATGGAGTCGAGATCGGATCGGGTCGGCCGCGCCAGGATTGCGCAACGCCCCCGATGCCCGCGCCTCGGGCCGCATCGGATCGTCGGAGTATGACCCTCACGAGCAGGAGCCGCTCCGACATCACCAGCGCACAAATATAGCATTCATTCGCTTCGCCGGCCCTACGGGACAAAAGGGTGAGGTTACGGCATTCCTCCTCCTCCTCCTCCTCCTCCTCCTCCTCCTCCTTTCTCCTCCCCCCCTTCAGCTCCGCCCCCAGAGGTCTCGACCCATTCCCCGGGACTGGAATAAAGGCTTACGGTATTTCTTCTTCGCGCGCGCGGGGCGGCCCCTGGTGGTCCCAAGGCGAAAGGTACCCCAGCCTACTCCCGTCATGGATGCCAAAGCTCCCCAAGGGCAAGGAAACTGCAGGAGGGCCCAAGAGCCAGGAGAAATGGGTGAGAGGCCCCAAGATGGCCCGCAGACAGTTCCTATGATGCCACAAACTAACCCCAAGATGGGTCCCAGACAGCCCCAAGAGAGCCCCCAGAGGTTCAATGTGATTCATGTCCCTCAGGTCTTGTAAAGATTTTGAAGTCAGTCACCGCCTTTTCGAGCGTCCGATTGACGCAGACGGCCCAAGAGGCCTCGGAATCCCACTCCCACTGCACCGCAGACTCCTGAAAGGCACTATCAGGTGCGGCGACTTGACGATGGCCAAAGAGGGCTTCTTGGCTGGGAGCCCTTGTGGACCCTTGAGTCCCAGACGACACTGGTCGAACACGACCGCGCGCACCTGGGGGGTGCTGTGATATCTGATGTGAGACAAGTACGGCCTGGCTGTTTGACGAAGAAGTATCGCCCAAGCCTGAATCTGGGTGATCGCCACCTGACCGCAGCAGATGATGTTGGGAGAGTCCTCCTCGTAGCGTGCTCTCCAAGTCTCCAGGAGGCCCCCAAGAGGCCCGAAGATACCCCTAAGAGCCTAGAGGCCTATGACCCACAGCCCAGGCACGGTGGCGGGATGGGCCGAAGGCCATTATATATACATATAGCTGCATATATATATATATATATATATATATATATATAAAAATGTATATATGTGTATGTATATATATATAGATTGTTGTTAATCCGCCCCATCCGGTGCCCTTTGTGGTTCTCACTTGAAGTGCCCCTCCCGGGGCTCGCCCCCTGATTTTTACAAAGAATTGGAACCCTGAATCTGTCATTTGCCCCCAGATTACCCGAAAAACGGCTACCACCATTTGCTCCCTCACAATGTTTTCTTTTTTATATAGAAAACACCCCACACACAAAAAAAAAAAAAAAACACTCTCGCACGGGACCTCCTCACGATTTGTCCAGGAATCGCGTTCTCGCGTGGGACTTCCTCGCAATTGATTGAAACGACGCGCCCTCGACTCTCAGGAATTAGGCTCTCGGCCTGGACCTCCTGACGATTTGCTTGGAAATCGCGCTGTCGCTCGAGACTTCTTCGCGATGCATGCAAGACTTACGCTTCAGCTACCCGCGTGCTCGTCCTGGCCGTCTGGGACCGCCCGCCCGACCCGCTCGTAAGGGTCCGCCCAGCCGACCCGCCCGCCTGGTTCTGCCGCTTGTTTTCCTGCTCATAAAACCCTCCTCCCCCTTTATCCCTTCCCTCCATCCTCCCTTCCACTGTTTGAGGGGCTGCGCCAACTACACGTGACAGGTAAGGAATTGTGCCCTCGGGGGCACGATCGAAGATGAAGAGGGCGGCTATCGAGGGTTTGGGATTTACATGTGGAATTCACGAGAGCAGATAAGAGCGAACAGCTTTACATTGATTGTTGTTGCTGCTGTCGTCGTCCACCCCGCGAGCCCCCCCGCGAGCCCCCCAACGAGCACCCCCCCGAGCAACCCGCGACCCACCCAACCGCGACCCAACCGTGACCCACCCACGACCCATCTACGTTGCTTCAGGCGGGTTCGTAGAGTGATGTGGTTAAACAGTCGGCGCCTGCGGCGGGCTTCTTCAGAGCCTCGCAGACTGCTGACGACCCCGCCGCCCCCTTACTCTTATGGGCGACTGCGGGGGTTATGGCATTGTGACAAAATCGAA
Organism: Prorocentrum cordatum; assembly: GCA_963575745.1. Lineage (NCBI taxonomy): Eukaryota > Dinophyceae > Prorocentrales > Prorocentraceae > Prorocentrum > Prorocentrum cordatum. Next base: position 55,791 of record CAUYUJ010000326.1, read on the forward strand.
GATGGAAGGATTGAAGCATGTAGAAAGTCAAAGAGTCCATCGGCGATTAGCGTTGCGAGCATGATAGGGAGATTGAAATGCTACAGTGTTCCAGTAGGGCAATGAGTGCGCGAATATCGCACATGGGCCGCACAGACCGCTACATCAACATAAACGTGATACAGAAAATGCATGGTTCCATCGCCGCCCCCAACCCACCACATTGTTTTCATAAAAACCGGAAACAACAAAAGCATGATAGTGGAGACCCATGCCAAGAACACCCTGCTTACCTCCAGGGTGCCCTGGGTTTCTTCGGTTTCGATGGTTTTGCCATGGACAGCGTGACGTTCCAACACCAAAAACCAATGGACGTCCTGGGGTCTCAGGGATGGGTTTCTTGTGGTCGACCTCCCACTGTAATCTGAACCTAGCAATATCGGGGATCTTCTGACCCTGGTCAATCCAGACCCGGGTAAGTCAAGCCTTGCAAACCCGCAAGATCCTGCAAGATCCTGCACCCAAGCCTGGGTCAATGCGAAGGATCCTGCAAGATCCTGCGGGACCTTGCACGCAAACCCAGGTCAGTGCGACCCTGGCCCTGCAGGATCCTGCAAGATCGGGCGCTCCGGCTGACCCCCGTGTGCAGTGGCCCCCGACTCAAGGCTCCCGAAAAATATCAGAATCATCCCGGCGCCGCCTTGAAAAAATTCTGGCCAGAGATCAGCCCAGCAGACCCGTGGCGTCGCTCATCGTCACCGACCCGCCGCGCGAAGGCCCGGCTCGCGCGGGCCACGGGAGGAGGAGGGAGGGAGGAGGAGCAGAACGAGGGGCGGAGAAGGAGGGGGGAGAGGGACGAAGCAGGGAGGAGGAAGGAGGAACGAGGAGGAAGGAGGAAGAGGAGAAAGGAGGGAGGAGGACGGAGGAACGAGGAGGAATGAGGGAGGAGCGGAACGAGGGGCTGAGGGGGAGGGGGGAGAGGGACGAGGAGAGGGACGAAGAAGGGACGAGGAGGGGGACAAGGAGGAACAGAGCGAGCTGGAGGGTCCTCATCCTCGGTCCCGTCTGGAAGCACTTGAGACCCTTGAAGACAGCCGACAACTACGATAAACCTGCGAAGACCTTCCCCTTCTTCTATCTCCTCTCCTCCTCCTCCTCCTCCTCCTCCTCCTCCTCCTCCTCCTCCTCCTCCTCCTCCTCCTCCTCCTCTCCTTCCTCCTCCTCCTCCTTCTCCTCCTCCTCCTTCTCCTCCTCCTCCTCCTACTACTACTACTCCTCATCCTCCTTCCTCCTTGCTCCTTCCTCCTTCCTCCTTCCTCCTTGCTCCTTCCTCCTTCCTCAATCCTGCGAGATCCTGCACGCAAGCCCGGGTCGAATGCACCCCGGGCTCCGCAGGATCCTGCAAAAACCCAGCGCTCTGGCTGTTCCCCGTTTACTTCGACCCCCGTTTCAAGGCTCCCGATTGGGGAGAGCAAAATGTACCTTTTCCGCTACTCCCAGACCTTTCCCCTGGTGCGTTCTGACCAGAACTTCGAAGCGAATCCAACGGTGGCGACGAGGGCCTCCAAGGAGGCCCAAGAAGGGGAAAACGGTGAAGGGTAGAGGTATGGGTACCTTTTGCTCCTCTGAGGAGACGCGCCGGCGGGAGGCCCCGCCTTGTTGAGGCGCGACCATTGCACGGCGCCCCAGCACATGGGGCAGGGCTCGCAGGTGGTGTACAGGTCGCAGTCGGAGAGGTCGTGCGTGCCCATGGCCCGACAGGCCTGCGAGTTGCGGGGTGGGGTCCTCAAGAAAATTCACGACCGTGTGTATATGTATATATTAGAAATATAAAGTGTGCATGCATAAACATGTGACACATACATATACATACATAGATATGTAACTACACACATAGACGGGCATACTATACATATCTATATATATACATATATAGACAGGGAAACTAAGCGAGAGAGTGAGAGAGAGAGAGAAAGACAGGCATAAGCATGGATCTATACGAATGCATATACACAGGCATACGTATACATCGAACACACAGGAAAAAACTATAACAGATTGCCCTGGCGAAAGACCCAACCATGTGCAATTGTGAATGCAGCTTTGTGGTTACCGCTTTCGGTGGGGCTCCCTATGGGCCACGAAACGCGCGAGAGGTGTGCCGTGATGGTGCCGGGTGCGGAGCGCATGCGAACTGTGCGATTGGGGCCTCTTAGATAGGGTTCCTTCTGGGGCCACGAAACGTGTGATGGTTGCACCGAAATGGGCGCGAGGTCCGCATACGAACGTCGCAAATGAAGCCTTCGGTGCACGCGGCCACGGCCACTGGGGCCTTCGGTGGAACTCCCTATGGGGCCACCAAGCGTTGTACTGGGCGGGAGGAAGCCATGCGGCCGCGGCCAGGCCTTGAATGGGGCCCCGTATGGGGCCACGAAAGATGTACAGGGTGGGGGAGGCGCATGTGGACCCTCCCACCGGGGCCTTCGGTGGAACTTCTTCTGGGGGCACGAAACGTGTGAAGGGTGTGCCGAAAGGGGGCGGGGAGGCGCATCTGGACCCTGCCGTTGGAGCCTGCGATGGAGCTCCCTATGGGAGCACAAAACGTGAGAGGGCGTGCGCCGAAATTGGGCGGGCTGACGCATGTGGACGGGCCATGAGTGGATCTCCTCTTGGGAGGCCACGAAACGTGTGAGGGGTGTGCCGAAGTGGGGCGGCGAAGATCCGCGCGAGAGTGGTCCCGGTGGTCCCGGCGGGGACGGGGGGCGCCCGCGGGGGCCCCCTCGGGGAGGTCCCGCCTGCCGGGTCGGCGGCAACGGCCGCAAGGCCTTCACAGTTGACGATTGGGGCACCTTTGGCCCCTTGGGGGCCCAGGAGAGCCTCAGGACGGCCCAGGATGGCCTCGCGACGGCCAGGACGGCCCCAAGACGGCCCGAGCTAGCCCACCAAAAAGGGTCCAACAGGGCCCCAAGACGGCCTCAGAGAGCCCCGAGGGGGCCCCCAAGAGCACCTCCAGATGACACAACAATGAATCTTCATGCGAGTTTAAACTCATTTTCACGTTCTCGCCTTCTTCGACTCTCGGGGACCCATGACGGCCCAAGCAGCCTCCAAGATGGTCCAAGACGGCCACAGAGGTCCCCAAGAGGGCCCAAGAGGGCACCAAAATGGCCCAGAGAGGCCCCCAAGACGGCTCAGGAGACCCCAAGACAACCCAAGACGACCCCAAGAGAGCCGCAATGCGGCCCCGATAGGCCCTCAAGGCGGCCTCCGAAAGGACCTGACGGCGCAAGAGCGCCACAAGGCGGCCCACGAGGCCACCAAGAGGCCCCAAGAGGCCACAAGAGTTCCCCAAGAGGCCCCCAGGGGCTCCCAAGAAGCCCCCCAGAGGCTCCCAAGAAGCCCCCGAACGGCCCCAGGAAACCACCACGAGGCCCGCGGAATTGTATACGAATGGCACGTTGCTGCGTCTTGTTACTATTCGTACTATTCTTAGTTGTCTGCATATCATTATGCGTATGGTCAGTATTGGTATTAGTCTTACTCGTAAGTATAACTTACCGTAGAACTGTTAGTATTGATATCATGCGTCTTATTAGTATCCTCTTCGTCATCACCAGCAGCAGCATCAGCATCAACATCACCATCATCCTCATCATCATCAGCATCAGCAGCAGCATCAACATCAACATCATCATCATCAGCATCATCAGCATCATCATCATCATCATCATCATCATCATCATCATCATCATCATCATCATCATCATCATCATCATCATTATATCATCATCATCAGCATCATCATCAGCATCAGCATCATCATCGTCAGCAGCTGCAGCAGCAGCAGCATCAGCATCATCAGCATCATCAGCAGCATCATCATCAGCGGCATCATCACCACTACCATCACCATCGTCACTATCAGCATCAGTATCATCTCATAACCACCACCACCACAAACATCCTCATCATCAGCGACATCGACATCAACATCGCCACCATCTTCAGCAGCTGCACCAATGCCATCACTACCGTCATCGTCATCATCAGCATCATCGTCGACACCACAATTAGCAGCAACATTGCCACCATCGTCAGAATCATCACCGTCGCCGCCGCCACAACCATCATCACCCACCACCGTCCACATCGACACCTCCATTACCATCCTCACAATCATCATCACCACCACCACCATCATCATCATCACCACCACCACTGCCACCGTCACTATCATCGTAGTAATCGTCCATTGTCAAAGTCGTCGTCGGCATTATCGTCTACATCACTGGCATCGTCATTATAGCCAGGATCATCAGCATTCACCACCACCACCCCATCATCCTCATCATCAGCAGCTCAATCATCCTCGTCATCGCCAGATGTCGATATAATGCCTGTCGCAAGGACAATCTGAAATCAATTCCCATTTGGATTTCCTAGCTACGGGAAGGGCGGCCTGCGAAATCGCGTTCATCTCGGCGTGGCAGCACGGATCGCACCTGTGCAGCACCATGTTGTGGGCGCACCTCGGGCGAAGAGGGGGACGACGACGAGGAGAGGAAGGACAGAGGGAGAATAAGAGGAATCCGGCACCATCTGAGGAAGCGGTCGCATTCCAACATGCATCAAAACAAAGGCGGCACATCGGCATCAAAGAAGTAGCCACCTGGAGCCAAGGACGCCCTACAGGCTGGGGTTTAAACTCAGACGAATTCGGAAGGAAACGCCTTCCCCCCCTCCACGCAAGCCTCCAGCTGTTGCACCCACAGTGGCCGCGTGACCACGCATCTGCTGACGAGGTGTTCGGAGCTCTAGAAACGGCGCTGCGAGCTGCAGGAGAGCAGGTCTTTTCTGAGGAGCCGACCGCCGACCCAGAGTGCCAGGTGCATTCGAAGTGGCACCGCATGCTCTGAAGGAAAGAGCTGAACTACGCGGTACCAAGTTGTTTGCCCCCCGCTGGGAGCATCGAGCATATCGATCAGCAGATCCGAGAGATCTCCACGAGGCGTTGCAAGTTGAGGAGACAAGCTACGAGGAGGAGGAGGGCTAGGCTGACGGAGGAGTCTACGGATCACCAGAAGTCTCGACGTGACGCCGAAGCTATGTCCACAGCACGCCGAGCCGCCTCGCGCGGGCATGGACCGAAGCAACGAGATGGCAGGCCCGAGCGCGCGCATGCCCTCTGCATCGGTCTGGCTAGCTACGCGGGAAAAGAAGGGAAAAGACGGGGGCGTGAGCTGCACGGAACTTGTCTGGGAACGGTGGCGGGAGGAGCACGATGATGACTACGCCTTTGTCGACAATGAGGAGGCCACCGACCTTGTCGAGGAAGATATCTGACAGATGCGTAGGCACGCAAGCTCGGCCCCAAAAGAGACTGCACCAAGTTTTCGCGCGCCTCGCGAGCCCTGGCACATGGTCATGTACCCCAATTGGGAGAGAGCGTGATCCACCGCCGCTTTACTCTGGAAACTTGCCCCCCTCTTCTTCCGGAACCCGGAGGTCCCCCCCCCCCACCCTGCTGGACCCTCCCCCGGCAAACCCCTCCCCCTCCCCTAACCCCTCCCCGCCCCTCCCCCCTTCCCCCTCGAAAACCGGGGGGGGTCACTACCGGTTCGACCCCCCCACCCCCCCCTTTCGAAAACCAGAGGGGGGGTCACTACCGGTTCGAACCCCTCCCACCCCCCCCAGTCACCGCCAGCAAACGACTCCTGGTCCCTACCACCGTCCGCGCCACATCCCCCACTGTTGTTCCCAGCACCACTGTCCTCACCACCACTGTCCCCACTGGTTCCACCACCGTCCCTACTGTCCCCACCAGTGCCCCCACCACTGTCGCACTGTCCCCACTGTCCCCACCACTGTTCCCACCACGGTTCCACTCTCCCCACTTTCTCCACGGCCCCAACCACTGCCCGACTATCCCCACTGTCCCCACTGTCCCACTGACTCCTCCGCTGTCCCACTGAGCTGTCCCACTGTTCCCACCACTGTCCCCACTGTCCCCACCACTGTCCCCACTGTACCTCTGTCCCATTGTCCCACCGCCGTCCTCGCCACCGCCTTCACCTCTGTCCCCACCACCACTGTACCCTCTAATGTCCCACTGTTTCCACTTCCCACTGTCCCCGTCCCCACACCACTGTCCCCACCACCACCACCGTCCCCACCACTGTCCACTGTCCCCACTGTTTCCACCATTGTCCTCACCACTGTCCCCACCACTACAATCCCCACCACTGTCCCACTGTCCCCACCACTGTCCCGCTGTCCCCTCACCACTGTCCCCACCACCACCGTCCCCACCACTGTCCGCACCCCCCCTCGATTTTCGAGGGGGGGGGGTTCGAACCGGTAGTGACCCCCTCCCTTTTCATGATGAACTGGTGGGGGGGGGAGGGGTTCGAACCGGTAGTGACCGACCCCCCCCGGTTTTCCGGAGTGGGGGGGGGGAGGGGTTCGAACCGGTAGTGACCCCCCCGGTTTTCCGCCAGCAGCGGTAGAACACGCTCTTTCTCAATTGGCGACGGACCCAGGTACAGGGCATTGGAGTTCTCGCAGGCCCCCGGCACGAAGGCATTCTGGTTTCTATTGAGCATTGGTTTGCATAAGATGCGTACATACAGCATGGTACTTACGCACTGGAACTGCAGCCTTGGGCCCCCCCTACACAAGAGCCACAAGCGCGGCCCAATGGGCAAAAGAGTGGTTCATATCGCAACTTTATGTATGCGCCAGGACGCGCTGACTATGGATTCGTCCGGGAAGGACGAGGGAGGAAGACGGCCATCCTGGCATCAAATGTGCTTTCACACCAGCTACGTCGGGCTCGCAGGACCCACGCTCTGTGTTTCAAGGATATGAGTAATGCGCTCGCCAACGGCAAGTGGCCGCTCATTGACGCTGCTGCGCACAAATATGCACCACCCGATGATCGGAGCCATTGCCGTCGTCGATATCGCGAGGCAGTGGTGGCTCGACTTGCTGGGGAGGGTGGGAGACTTACTCCGAAGCCTCGGCAGGGAGGGCTCATGGGGGTCCCGCTCATCGTGCAGGCTTTCAACGGGACATTCCAGCCAACTTTGGCTGAGCGGCACAGCGATGCACTGAATTCTGACTCGTGCAACCACGAGTTGATTGCGAGATGGGCAGGGTCGAACATCCGTTTGAGCTACTTAAGTATGCTGGTGACATACACAAGTTCGTTCTGGCAGACTTCGACTCTATCCTATCACAGTTCAAGCAGAAGATGAAGCAGCAGGGTTCATATTTAAATGCTAGACTGGGGCCCTGTGGGCTCGGCCAGAACATGTCCAAGCAGGAGCACATGATGCTCTTCGGTGAGCGCAGTACGCATCTTAAGCAGACCTTACAGAAAGGAGTGGACCACGAGGGCTCAATACGGGAACAAGTTCGCTACCTGGGTCCCCACATGGTTCTTCAAGACAGAGCTAACCATGAGATCGATCGACGTATTGCCCATTCCTGGGCATCGTTTCGTTCGACGGGGTCGGTCTGACAACTAGAGCTCCCGTGGAAATTCAAACGTTTATTACTGCAGGATTTCGCCTACAATGCACTTCTCAGCGACCTGGAGGCCTTTACCTTATCTGAACGAGATTATGCGCGGCTGAAAGCGGCACTGGCACGTTTCTGCAGGATTGCGATGGCTGGCAAGGCCACGGACTGGAGCGGAGTTCACCCACACATGATGACGAACAGCTCCTGATTGGTGCATTGGAAACTGCCTCGCTCTTCTCTCGAGCTTCGGATACGTCAAGTTCGCCTCGTCCAGAGTTGGGCCAGAAGGCCCACCCACCACCTCCAGATCCTCGGGGCCCTCTTCGGTTCGCTACCCTTCGAGCAGGAGGGACCCCTTCTTCCTCCTGGAGACCTCGGCCCGCACGCGTGCCCCTTGGCACACCAGATACAAGAAGACCTTCTTTGTATGTCCAACGTCTTGGGTGAAGAAGTGTTTGCTACGGTGGCTCGGGATGTCAGATCGCTCACGGATGAAGCGACAGCCTCTTTTTTTGTTTCTGTGGATGCCTCTGCTGAGATCGAGGCAGTACACCGTCAACATCCCTCCTCCCGAGCATGCTCCACCTGCGCCACATGAGCCAGGGGTTGTGGAGGAAACCCAGAGTGCCAACCATCAATGGAGGCGATGGCTACCCCAGGAGGAAAACGGAAACGCGATGTGCGACGCTTGTTTCGGGACGCGTCGAAACCTCATGAATCACCCCAGGGGGGGGGGGCACGGGCTGCGTAACACATAATACGCACGTACTCCTACAATTGTATGTGTACGTTGTCGCCAAGCATTTGCATGTCGAGCTGGCGCTGCTGAACATGCCGTGGGATCTATGTTCCGAAAGTACTGTGATACGGCGGGGCCCAGTACGCTTCGCGATATACACCTGTCAACACGTTCGCCTGCCCAGCACGCGAGTTCGACGGCTCGGGTCTCGGCGACCTCTGCGAACACCTCTGCACGCATCTACCTCTGCGACCACGCCCGTTTGAAGATGGGAGGCGGCAGGGAGGGCGCAGCCATGTAACCGTCCGCGGCGCCACCCTCGTGGTTCAGCGGGGGCAAGACCAGGAGGGGCGCAGAGGCCGACGGCGCGGACGCCGACAAGAAACACAAGGGGGCGAAGGCCGACAAGAAAGGCGGGGGCGCAGGCGCAGGCAACAGCAAACTCGGCATCGCCAACGCCAGGCTCACCATGACGATCGCGCGGGAGGTCGCGGGCTTGAAGAGCACGGTCTACCTCCGACACGAGATGCCAGATGCGACGAGGGGGGTGACGGCTGCGAGCAAGACGGCGGGAGTGGCCTACAACAAGATGAGATTGGAGATCAAGGAGACCGCTCGCGAGGGCGGAGATGTGAACTACAAGGAGCGAGGCCCTCCCCACGTCCACATAGCGATGGCGGCCATCCTGCATGGCGCGGGCAAGCAGTTTGGCGAAGGTGGCAACCCAGTACAGATCAAGCTCGGAGACGCGATGAAGGAGTTCTACAACACGGAGGTCATGCGTCCAAGCCTCTCGGCGATGAAGATCGGCCGTGCCGCCCCGTACTTCTGCTGCCAGGTGCTGAAGGCAGCGAACGGCGACGTTCCGAAGGCAATCCTCTCGATGGCGTTCCACAGGGACACGATGGTCGGCGCCACCCTCTCTTGGCAGATGGAAAAATTGCTGGAGTTCGAGCGGGGAGCTTTCTTGTCGGGAGCGGCTCAGAGAGGGCCCTTGGAAAGGGAGATCGGCGACATGGTGGGATCCAGGAACAAGTAGAAGGTGGTAGCAGCAGCAGCAGCCAGCAGGAAAACAGAGTCAGTACAGACGTGAACCTCCCGCCCAGTGAGCCCCCTGTCGGGGCTCTTCGGCCATGTTTTTAAAGCTCTTTCAGGGCCGCCACGGCTCGGGAAGCCTTCACAAACAATGCGCGTTTTCAGGATTTAGTTTCTCGTGGAATGGTTTCCCCCGGGGTTCTCGACCCGACTTCTACGATAACTACGTACGCAGCAGCCCCCCTGCTTGGCTCACTGTCCCTCACTCCGATTATATATGCCCCTCGTGCGAAGCCTACGTCAGGTTCCAAAGGCAAGGGGAAACGTCGGTGGGGGGATTGGACTGGGTCGGGGCGCGGGACCGGGGACGGTCAAGCAGAGGTCAGGACAGGACTCCACGAGTTTTTCATTCATTCATTCCTCCTCCTCCTCCTCCTCCTCCTCCTCCTCCTCCTCCTCCTCCTCCCCCCCTCCTCCGCCTCCCCCTCCCCCTCTCTCCTCTGCCTCCTCCTGCCCATCCCCCCCCTCGTCCCCCACGGGCCACGTCCCGAGTTCGGCCGAGCTCCGGGGCCAACGCCCCGCAAGCACGGGGAGGGGAGGGGGCGAAGCGGCCGACCGGGGCGCGCACGCAATGAGGACGCCGTCGCGCACGATCGAGGCCCCGAAGGGCCCGCCGTGGCCTATGCGCACGCCCGCGATTGCCGACATGGCGGCGGCCTTCATGAAGGCTTCGTTGACAAGGTCGTCCGCGGCCCTCTCGTGCGCCGGCTTCTCGCTGCCCTCGGCGCGGGGCGCGCCAGGAGAGGCCACAGGGGAGA
>CAUYUJ010000326.1:70885-95885 GCA_963575745.1 Prorocentrum cordatum
GGCTCTTACAACGGTCTTGGATTTCATCTCTACCTCCTTCTGCTTTTTCTCAGCGGTCAGCTTGATGTTGTTTTTCTCTGTTTTAACTGCGTTCACGATATTTTTGATCATCCGCTTGTAGCTGCCGACGAGCTGCCCCAGGTGGCCCTCAAGGCTATCCATGGCAGCAGTGACTCTCGCTAAGTCCTGCTTGGTCTGAACCTACGTTGGGGCACAGGTATATGCGAAGGCAAGCAAGCATGATAAACTGGATACGTTCACGCGAGGCGTGAGAGCCCACATGCAACCACAGACGGCCAGAAGCGGGATTGTATGACAACTCAAAATGCTCAAGATGAGCTACTGGAAAGCACGACTTACAGCTTACACTGAGAGGAAGAAGGAACCATCTCTCATGAAAACGCTTTGGCCCTGAACCTTGGACCGCCCCGTTCGACGTCAACGATCATGTTTCCAAGTTGTGCTGCCCCAGGGCCCTGAGCCCAGGAACCTCAGACGGCCTCAGGAACGATTAGAGGCAGGGTGCGCATCAAGAGAAAGAGAGAGAGAGAGAGAGAGAGAGAGAGAGAGAGAGAGAGCTGAAAGAAAAAAGGGGGCATGCACCAAATCAAGATCGTTCGAGATCTGGAGCTGGAGTGCACCCACGTGGTCAGTGAGCTGCTCGTAGCCTGCGGGGAGCTGGTACTTCTTTTCCTGGCACCACGCGAAAAACTTGGCCAAGGTGCTCGTCTCAGTTGGCGGTGCTGGCGGATCCTGCCCATCACTTTCAGAACAAGGCGCATGCTCAGTGTGCTCATGCTTCGTATACCCCCCCTTCACAGCAATTCACTCGATTGCTCTAGCAACGAAAACACACAATGTGAAATACGTAGTGTGACGCACGCAATAATACACACACCAAGCGCACATTCACCCAGAGAGCACTGCAAGAAACACGATACCCGTCCCCCTAGGACAGTCCTCTGCGGCATGGCCATCATCCCCCGCATCCAACGCCTCCTTCGACTGCATGCGCGCCTTGGTCAAGTCGATGGCCTGATCAGCTTTCTCCTGGAACTCCGCCATCGTCGGGTACAACTTGTCGAGGGAGAACACAGCCTGGATGGCGGTCCCCTTGAGCGCGGTGTTCCTCAGAAGAATCTCCACTCCAATCGATGAATACTGGGTCCCAGACAAGAAAGCTGGTACTGAAAGCGCGTGCTGCTCTCTAGCATCCTCAATGTGCTTGCCAATCTTCTTGCCCCACTTTGTTAGTGCTGCACTCGCTTGGTCAGCGTAACTTATCTTCGGCGCCTTACATCTAGACTCAGATTCATCTCCAGATTTGGCGCCGTCCTGGTGGTCCTGGGAGCCCTCGTCATCGTCATCACCTGCCCGGCTACGTTTGCACGATTTCACACCCGAATCTAATTTCGCATCCATCTGCTCCCTAGAGTCCCTGCGGCCAGAACTCGAACCTGGCTTGGCTGAACGACCAGCTGGTGAAGACGCCCTCGGAGAACGCGATCTGCTCCTCTCCTTCTCCTTCTCCTCAGGCCAGGGCAAGGATTGCAGATCCTTCTTCTGGCGCCGACTCAAGAACGGGTTGTTCGCCGAGGATGCCTGCGACGTCTCCCTATGTAAGTTGGAGCCCCAAGTGTCGAGGTCCTCCCCAAGCTCCGACTCCATCCTGACCAAGCCGGTCTCTCGTGGATTCTTTTTATCTTTGTCTCCCATTTCTAACCTATTACTCACTTTGCTCTCGTCGAACCAGCATACGAAGTCCTCCACGGGCACGAGCACGCGAGGCGTGCCCTTGCCGTTGTCGTCTTTTGGCCCGTTGTAGTCGACTTCCTTGTCGCTTCCAGGCGCGGAGTCCTTCGACCATCTCCCCAAGGCCTGGGGGGGAGGAGACTCTGGAGAAGGAGAAAGAACAAGGAGAAGATGAGAAGGAAACAAGCCTCCATCTCCGAGTAGCCGTGCTCCTCCTGGTAGTGCTTCACGAACTTCGCCTTGCCCATGTACACTCCTTTGGTACCACGTTGGCTGACCTGCCCTCCCAGTCCAAACCGCTGCATTCATGTGTGACTAGCGGCCGCCGCCCAAGCCAACAAGCCCCAGACTCCAACATAACGCAAAACAAGTCCAAAGAGTGCACCGCTTATGACTGCAATTGGCTCTTGCAATGCTCACTGTTCACTGTTCAGACATAGTTTCACTGAGTGCGCACACATACTTGGGACCACTCTGCACTCTGCACTGGCAATGATATGAGCGTGCAGCCGCGACCCAGCGTGACCTGACTTTTCTCATACACTTTGGAGAACCGCACGTAGTCGAAGGAGCCCCTGACCAGCCCCCGGCCGCGAGCCTGCCCCGCCCCCTTCTCTGGTGAGGATGAGGGTTGAGGGGGGCAGACAAAAATCACCAGAAGATGGGGGGGGGCATACTGGATATCACAAGGCGCTGGCCAAACTGTTAAACGACATCAACCCCACAATGAAATGACATCACTCTGAGCTCTGAGATGCAATCCTTGTTCGCAAAATCCCGTCCCTCCCCTCCCCGCCTTACATGTATTCATATACGTCCTGAACCACGTGCGCCACTTGTCGCCTCCCTGCCTGCGAAGCTTCAGAAACTCCGCGTGTTGAGGGCCTCCCTGACGCTTACTGTCCTCCAGAGCAGCCTTCACAGCGTTGAGATGGGTCCGGCAGTACTTCTCCCTGTCCACACAAGGCGCTACCTCACACATGGTGCACAGTTTATCGCTACGTTTCTTGGGTTCTGCTTTCTTCTTCTTCTTATCTTTCTTCTTCTTCTTCTTCTTTGACTTCTTCTTTTTCTTCGACTCCGAGTCCGAGCTCGACGAAGACCCTGAATCGCAAGAAGAACCTGCACTCTTGCCCTGATTGCTGCCCCTCTGCCGCAGTGGACCCTCCCTGCAAGTCCCAAGCCCAAAGGCATCTCCAGGGTCAGTCTCCTCACCGTCATCGTCGACGACCAACAAGTCGCTGAACTTCCCCGCCAACTCGCTGGACTTCCCCATTGCACCTGCCCTACCCATGAGAAGTAACATCAGAGCGTGCATCGTATATATATACACGTGCACGGCTCAGAAACACACACACACACACACACACGCATGCAACACAACAAACAAACACGCCAAGTCAGGGCACGAAGGAACATGCTTTCTGATACAGTGCTGCAATCAAAGAGCACACGATGACTTCCCGACCTGCACACTCCCCTCCCACCGCGCGCCAATCGCCCCGCAGGCGTCGGTACAAGTACACAGTAGTACACAGCACAGCGATACGATAGAAACACCAAGCACCAGGTAACAATAACAAGAGCTCCGAAAGCGGCCGAAAGCTCTCGACGGACAAAGTCCTCGAACAATAGACGGCAAGATGTAATGGCAATCGCAACTGACAAAAACGGAGACACAGCAAGAAATTGGTCGGGGTCGGAATGGGCGGGGCTTGGAGGAGGGAGGCAAGGGGACTTCAAGGGGACAGTGAGGACAGTGCCGAGAGCGTGCAGGTGAATCACGAACACGCCTCGAAAAGGAAAATGGACGAGAGAGAGGCCCTCATCCGACAAGGGGCACTCTCCGCGCCGTGCGCGGGGACGGGGAGCAACGGTGCGAGGGTCGCTAACGGCGCAACGCCGGGCAGCACCCACTCGCACCGCGCCCCCCGTTGGGAAGACAAACCCACGCCTGTACTTCCGCCCACCATGCAGGTGCCTCGGGCTCGGGCGCCTGCTGCGGCATCGCAGGCTCCCCGAGCTCCGAGAAGACGAGCGGCTCGACGGGCTCGCCCGCGGGAACGGGGAGCAACGGTGCGAGGGTCGCTAACGGCGCAACGCCGGGCAGCACCCACTCGCACCGCGCCCCCCGTTGGGAAGACAAACCCAGATCTGATTTTGTTCCATCCAGCCAGAGGCAGAGTTGAACTCTCCGCGCCGTGCGCGGGGCCGGGGAGCAACGGTGCGAGGGTCACTAACGGCGCACCGCCGGGCAGTCCCCACTCGCACCGCGCCCCCCGCTGGGTAGACAAACCCACGCCTGTACTTCCGCCCACGGTTTATCGCAAGGCCTTCTTCTGGGCCAGCTGTGTCTGGGCAAGCTTTGAGGAACCTGGTGGCAGGCCTTGCCGCGATTCTCGCGGGGGTCTCCCCCGCGGACGCGCCCAAGACCTTCAGGGCTGGATCATCTTGAGGTCCTAAAGTCCCTGGAGGCCTGGACGGAGGCCCTGAGGCCCCAAAGTGCCTGGATGCCTGGACTGGCCCTGGCCCTGGCAGCCCTGTAGGTCTTGAGCGGCCTCTGCCTCGAGCTCAGCCCTTCAGCTCCCGGTCACCTCACCTGTGGCAGCAGCTGCTGTGGCTGTGGGCTGCAAGCTGCTCTGACTGCTGCTGCTGCTGCCGCTGCTGCTTGAAGATGCGTGCTCTGGCCCATCTGGACCATCTGTAAGAGCCAGCAGGTCCAACCACGGGTTCGGGGGCAGCACCTTCTTGGAGTGGCCGAAGACCCAGAGCAACAATTTGCCGACCACTGGAATGCACATCCCGTTGCCAGCCAACTTGGACAGAGCGTTGCTCGAAAGTCCACGGCGATAAAGCGATAGAGGAGACCATATCGCCTAGGGCAAGCGTCAATAGTGGTGCTCGGAATGCTCAACGGATGATCACATGAGAGAGCTTGAGCTTGCCGCGTGTCACGGATTATGCGCTGCACAGTTGTACTTGCGAAAACAAGCCAATGTGCCCCAAGGGAAAACAGTGAGTTAACGACATTCGCGTTCGTGCCTTGCCATATACATCGACATGCACTCAGCGCGCTACATAGGGAGCGAGGCAACTCAACTGACAAAAGTGACGACCCCTGCCCACGACATGGCAATGGGACGCCCCCTGCAAATTCAGCTCTCCGCAGTTCTCCTCCCAGATGGGGAACCCCATGGCCTCAGGGGACTCGGGGGATCGGGTGGCAAGCACTACTATGGTCTATACATGGCATGCCCCCTCCACTCCAGAATTGAAGGTGCAGATCGTTTAAACTTTCCTTTGCTGACTAGGTCCCAGGTCCCCAGTGCCAGTGACTATGCGCGGCAGATAACAAAGCAGCACAAGAGAGCATCAGGGATCAGAAGAACAGCTCAAAGGGAGCAGACACATCAGAAGAAAAGGATAAGGTTTGCAAGTACGACGCCACATGCACATTGGCACCCATAGCAGCCTGCATGCTCTCGAGTCCGTGAAGGGGCCGATTGCGATGAGGTACGGTGTGCAAGAGACATGGTCTGCTCCCAGTCGTCAAGCATGGTAAACGATCGGACCCCCAGCGTCGGTAACCACCAGCCTGGCGCAAGCATGGTCAAATGGATGGAGCACGCGGTGATTCATTCACATTGCACATCTGAACGCTAAAGGTATGTCGTGGTCTCAGGATGGGCACTGGAACTCGGAAGCAACACCAGTCAAGGATGAAATGATGAGCTCAAGCCAGAAGCAACGAAACGCTTAGATGCAGCACGAAACACGCCATGGCTCGTTCTCCCAGTAACGCAAGCACAAATCAAATCCCGGCACCCCCAAGCCTGCTGGTTCAAATCGAAGGCGAATGGCGACCTTATGGTGATCTTCGAGGAGGCCATCGCGTCCGACCTGTCCTTCATGTAGAGGTAATATGTAGCTAGCTCTCCTCCTCCCGAATCCCGAATCACACGGTCGTCAGGGCCCCATTCCCCCATCCCTTGGATACGAACTAAGGTGTTGCGCGCCATTGCTCTAAGACATTTCATCCACATGAATTTGCGCCAACACTCGTAATGCTGATATCATGTCAATCGTGCCTCTCCTACCTCCTACCCCCGAGAGGTCCTGATAAGAATTGAGTGAAGTCCATGGCCTCGGGGTTGTTGGAGGTCCAGATCCCGTGCTCGGCGCAGCGAGTCACGTACCACTCCTGGGCCGCTCGCGTCATCCCGCTACCAGCTGCCTGTAGCCCCTACACAAGACCCCAGGGCCCAGTGGTCTGAGAACTCTGAATTCGAATGCAAACAATCGAAAACCTGGGAGACTTGGAGGTGAGGGGCCATGTATGGCATTCTGGCCCCAGGGTCCTTAACGAACGACTTGGGAGCTGACCACAAAGCATCTACTTGCACTTCACACCTTTCGCCCAGGACCGTCTGCAGCATGGCCCAATCGCCTAAGTATACAAGCCTGTCACGCTTGAACATCATGGTGTACCGCCGACGGCGGTTCATTGGTATCCCCGAGCTTTCAGGACTGCATTTCACACTCTGGATGTCGTAGTACTCTAGAAGTGGAAGGAACAAATCTGTGTCGAACAGCGGCGTGCATTCATGGAAAACGAACATAGGTTGTGTCAACATGACCCAGGCCCTCCACACAAGGAATGCGATGATCGATTCATGATACGCTCGATTTGACGTGCCAGCAATACTCCACGCTACGCAACTCGTGCCAGACGCATCCATCACAAGTGGGCAACCAAACTCGTGGGTGTATCTAGCCTCTGCCTCAGTGTCAAGAGTGTAATATGGGCGTGCAGCAACTCCTTCCTTCAGGCAGGGCATTCTCAAAGAATCGTCATCGTACTTGGCTTTCATGTGGTCGAAAATTGTGTTGTGCAGCATTCTGATCCTTTCGTCCTTGCCAAGCCTCTGCGACGTCTTGAACTGATGCTG
This sequence comes from Prorocentrum cordatum, assembly GCA_963575745.1. Classification (NCBI taxonomy): domain Eukaryota; class Dinophyceae; order Prorocentrales; family Prorocentraceae; genus Prorocentrum; species Prorocentrum cordatum. Next base: position 77,587 of record CAUYUJ010000326.1, read on the forward strand.
CACTCGAGCTAAAACCGATTCATCAAGCATATCCAGAAGGTCCCTGAACACATGATATGGCACTCGATGTAATCCGTTGGAGTATTTCCAAGCCAGGCGCTGGCATGTGAAGTCATTGTCGCAACAAGAATGATGAAACAATCTGCCATGTAAACCTCCCCTCCCCAGACCCTCTTAGAACTGACATGCTGGCAGCTAGGGAAGAGACAAAGGCACGGCAGGGCGCAGAGGAACCATGCACAACGCATCAATGCAACACGACAACACGACAACGCTACAAGAAATAAGGACTACGCTCAATTCTGATCACAGGAATGTGGAATGTCGATGTGCATCAAGCATTTTGTAGATACCCCCCTGTCCCACCATTGTGCTCCCTGAAGCCGACGAGCAAGAACCGTAAAGCCATTTCAAACATGAGGCAGCCTGAATAGAAACTCGTTGTGACCAAGTGGGTGGCGTTCTCAATGAAGCACACCAGCGGATTCGGAAGGTCCCCTAAGTTGTCCCCAGTGGTGCCCGCATATCGGGTGAAGTTCGCAGCCAAATTGATGTGCCAATTCGAGAACTGCCCCGGCGTGCATGGGCCTCTGTGACAAAATAAATGCTAATACAACCCTAAGGGCACCCGACACCGACGCGACGTGACATGACATGGGTCCGACAACATGGGGTACCACATCACCGACAACAAGCAATGCGCGCACAATGTACAAACTACGGCAGACAACGCACACTGGCACAAAGAAGGCCTGGCGGCTGACGATCGTCCATGCGGTCCCACACCGCGTCCAAGTCGAAGACTGGGATGGGCACCTGTCACACCCTTACCCAAAGGCGCGCACACTGGTCAAAAACACACGTGGGCATGCGACAATGCTGGTATGCAAGCAATCAAACACATACTCATATGGGACGCACGCGCACGAACGCGCCATGCGTGCGCGAGTTGGGGGAGGAGGAGAGAGGGGGGACGAGGAGGGGGCGGAGGTAGAGGAGGAGGTGGTGGATGAGAAAGAGAATTACAAAGGGGGGGGGAGGATGCAATGATGATCAGGAGGACAAAACAAGTAGGTCCGTGCCCTGGTTGGAATCGCAGTGTAATGGTGACCGCATGTGTGGATATTATAGTGTGTGTTACAATGGAATGCGCAAGGTTCTTGTACTACCGTGTCTGTGGACGCAACAGTTGCGACAGTCACAGAAGGTTGCGTGATCGCAACCTTCTGTGATTGTAATACGTGGTACATGCGACTTTGGCACGTGCAATACATCTATGGTTTATTTTTGCTACAAGACCCCGCCGTGCTTGCATGATCAGAAATGTCCGCAGACTGAGTGGAACTCAGGCCGCTCATGCACTGCGCTTTGAAATAGAACTACCAACCATGACATCCGAAACATAACCGAAACAATCCTAGGTGTAGGTGAATAAAACGTCATACTGCAAATGTTGGGTCGTACTACGGACAAGCAATTGGCGTATCCAACTACGTCCGCTGAAGATGGGAAGTTGCGACAGGCTGCGGCCAGAGCTCGGCTCGGTCTATTTGGTCTTGATTCGGCACTGGTTTAAGCAAGGCCGAGTATCAAATTAGGCTGGGGCGTCATCTAGGGTCCAAACTAGGCTAGGCTGGGGCTGCGGTTAAAGCGTTGGCGCTGGCCTAAATTGTGGGTTTAGCTAAATGCAGGCTGAGGCTTGGCCGTGGCCTTGGGCCCAGGCTTTGGCTGAGCCTCGTCGTGCGGCTTAAGGTTACCTGATATTACGCTTGTCTCATTTTCAGGCGTAGCCTATGGGCTTAGGGTGACGCTAGCTGAACCTGAATGACTTATGGTAATGGCCATGCTTGACTGAAGCCTAAGCTGCGCCTATGTCGGCGCTTAGACTGAAACGTTGGCTGAAGCCATGCGTGGGCTTAGTTAACATATGGGTGAGTTTGACCTCAAATAAACTTAAACTGGGGGTTCTCGCTAGGCCGCAATTGAGGCTAGGATTCACGCTTAAGCTTACGATGGGGCGATGGTGCAACTTACGGTTGGCTTTAAGTGTAGAAGCCGATGTGCATGGTGAGTTGGCTAAATAGTGGGCTAACATTCAACCCCCTTAAAACTGCAGGCTACAACCCGCCTTAGGCTTCACTCGACGATGCTGGCTGAGACGAAAACTCGGCTGAGACTCGAAACGTGCCGTTAGGCAAACGCTGGGCCGAAGCGAAGTGGGGCCGGGCAAGGCCCCGCCGAAGGGTTAGGTCAGGGTCTGGCGATTGTAAGGCCCTAACCTCAGCCTAAGGTCAAGGCCAGGCTCAGCCCAACCTTAACCTTGAGCTAAGGCTAAGGACCTGCAACGGTTGAACAGTTAGGCTGGTTTGGACTTACGCAGGGCTCGCGTAGAAAGCCAGCAACCAGACTTTTCCCAGGCCAACGACGCTCGACGCCTCCCCACCCCCCCACCCCCAATGGGCCAACGCGCCAAATTGCTAACGCACGCGACGCTTTCACCCCCTGTCGCATTCTACAACGCAAGAGAAGCGCGAAACGAGAGTTCACCGACGCAGCCAAAGAACCTAAACCTGGGCAGCGGACCTGCATTGGTTGAACCGCGCCATCGCGATGGAAGGCGCACCCACCAAGGGCAACGCGGCCCGAACGCCACAGCAAAATGGCGCTCGCGAGCGCAAATCTAATACATTTGCCCAAAACCGCGCGCAATTGCAAACGTTTGCAAAAATCACAGCCAATTTGTTTTTTTTGCACAAAAACAGAGCGGAACGATCCAAAACCGGAAAAAAAAACAAAACCGAGCGGAAATGAAACAAATCTGTAACAAAACAAGAAATGGGCGAAAATATATGTTCCTGGGCGCCGCCCTCGACCCAAAACCGACGCAGAACTGCTGGAGAACTGCTGGAGAACTGCTGGAGAACTGCTGGAGAAATGCTGGAGTAATGCTGGAGAACTGCTGGAGAACTGCTGGAGAACTGCTGGAGAAATGCTGGAGAAATGCTGCGCCCATTTGCGCTGCGCTCGCGCGCGCTCGCGGCTCCAAAAACCGCGAACGCGTCGCAACGCATCGCGCCGCGTCGATTCGGAGCGAAAAAAACCATCCAGAGCACAAAAAAACACGATCGCGATAAAAAAGGCTAGAATAAAACAAAAAAAACATAAATCGTTAGCAAAAACGCTGAAAAAAAAACAAAATTGCTTCAAAACGCACCAAACTGGCACGATTGCGAAGCGTGCAATGGGCCCGACGATGGCGTCGCGGTATTTTGTTTCTGCTCCAATAGGGCAACGTCGGGCCGCACGCGCCGCGTCGTCGAAGCGCTCGTTCCGGCGCGACAAGGCCACAAACGCCAACGTGGAAGTTAATGCGCCAAGTATTTGGTTGTGCGACACAGAGTTCGCCACAAACAAATACCTCTCACTTCAACTTACGCCTTGGCGCTGGCAGCTCGTGCCGCGCTGGCGCGAGTGCTTCAACGATGCAATGTGCGCTAGCCAAAAAGAGCTACCTTCCAAAGCTTCAAAGCCGCTGCGTAAGCAAAAATCAACTTCCAAGTCGTCGTGGTGGTAGAGCGTGGGCTGCAGCCACTGCGGCACTGAGCCGCGCTGCCACGCCATCACGATGGCGTCGCCACCTTCGGGCTGAGGGAACAGAGTGCATCTGAGATGAAGGGGGACAACCAATGCAAGATGGCAGCGCACATGCTGCACACGCGCGCACCGATACACACGAATAACAACCAGTGTAGCACGTTGCCAGCACATGATACTCAAAGGGGTCACCCTGTAACGATTTGGCACCATATGAATGTATTGTGGATGTATGGTGTAGTGCGAAGCGCGCGGGGCATTAACCTTTCGAACTGTTCCAATGATCATGATACATGAGCTTTACTATGTGTATGTATGTTGCGATGGTAGAAGTGTTGTGCGCCACGCCACATACTGTCGGCCACACCCGGCGCTCATTCAACATTCAGCATGCCTTGTCTTACCCTCGAGTTTTTAGTTCCCCCATGCACGGGGGGGTCCTTGAGATGTATGCTATATCAACTATCAACAGAGAGGTTACGCATGTATCCCAGTCCAACTAGCTTCTATTCAACATATTTTGTGACACCGTGAAATATACAACTAGCTGCGTTGAGTCAAAGAGCCATGCCTTCACCAGGGGTGCTGTGACAGTGTGTGTGTGTGTGCACGAGGTGAGACGTCATATCGATGCTTTGCGTATCGTATCTTATGGTTGTGGCATATTACACCTGTAGTACTCAACACATGTGTTCGGCACATCAACTTAGATCATTGGCAAGACGTATACGTGCGAGTGCGATTAAACAACCCACATCGCGCAATACGAGCGAGATTGGTGACATGTACTAACAGCGTCAGGGGCCTCAGGGGGAGAAGAAAAGGAGGCAAATCGCGAGACCCATGGCAAGCAGTGGCAGGGACGTTGGCGTATTGCGACGTTGAAGTTGAAGGATGAAGGAACCGAAGGGTTGGGGACTGAGGAAAGGTTGAAGGCGGGTTTGGGATGGAGACGTGCGATGGGGGTGATCGCGACTGTCCCTCCCGCTGCAATGGGCCCCAGCCCAACCCTTGGTATCTCTCCATTCGCTGATGTCGTCCCCAGCCTTGATGTTGTCGATGGGCTTGGGTCCACCTAGGCATGACAAGCAACGAAGATAAGGACGAAACACGGATGGGAAATGTTTCGAAGGACGTGAGCGCCGCGAGGGTGGCAGCCATGTTTATCTTTTACTAGGCATGCAGAGCCCAGGACCCAGGACCCAGGACTCCCAGGACTCCAGACCAAGCTAGATGGCCCCAATCAACAGACAAGCTATCCCCGCCCCCCGTCCCCCCCCCCCCGATCGCGCGACCATGGCTCAAGCAATGGTGCGACGACCTTGAATGCGTTTACTGCGCCAGGCCATGGAAGTAACGACAGTTTCGTTGCTTTGGCCAATATCGAAATTTCGTTGAGACCTAAGTGGGACAGTCCGGGATAGTAGCGCAGTTCGCATTACGCTTGAGCCACTTGGAAGGCTGGGAGTCTTAGGGGAGGGGTGTAGCTTGGACTTGACCCTTGACCCCTGTTGAGAAACACATCAGGTGGAACGCAGCGCGCGCGGACCCCCAAGATTGGAAAGAGGCAAGGAGCAATGATACAATACGTAATGATACAGTACGTAAGCTCAAGTGAATTAGATTCCCAATCCAAGGGGTATGTGGATATGGTGACACCCATTTGAAGGTCCGACCACTGCTACTGGAATGCAAGCTCGGTCGAAAGCATCGTCCCACAACACTTCGACGTCTCCCCTGACCGAGTCGTCTGAGTCGACGTCGTCAGAGGACCTAGCCACCTGGCGCGCACTCAAGGTAAAAATCACGCGGCCCTAGGGGGCGCCAAGGCCCTGGGCCCCTGGGACCCCAAGCACCATAGATGCCCTGTCTTCACTGTGCCCCCATTCCCCTCCCATCCCACTAGACGAGGCCGCCCCGCCCCCCGCCCGCCCGCCTCTTGCAATGAAGAGGGCCGCGGGGTTCTGCTCCGAGTTCGCGTCTTCGTCATCGCCTCGCGTGGGGGGGCGCCGCAGGGGGAGGTACAAAAAGGCGAGAGAAGCATAGGGGAGCAAGTGCGGAAGTGGGAGAGTGAGGAGGATGGGGGAGGAGAGCGTAAGGAGACCGAGGAAGATGATGAGGCCAAGGGGCCAGGAGCTCTGGGAGGAGGAGGGGCAACACACGAGGAAGAAAGTTGGAAGTAGGAAACGGACGCAAGATAACAAGGAAGAGCAGCAGGAAGGAAGTGAAGCATGGGGAGAACGGGAGGCGGAGGACGACAGTGGACGAGCAAGATGTTGAAGCTGTTGACAATGAATATCAGGACAAATGAATATGAGACAGCGGAGTAACCTGAGGCACCCTTAGGACTAGGTCTTTCTCCAGCCCCCAGGACCGTGGACCGCCCAAGGCCCCCGAAATCAGGCATTCCAAAGGTCCAGGAGATCTTCTTCCCCCTGAACAATCCGCAGGCTGGTTCTCCTCTCAGTGATGTTGTGCCTGAGCGTGATTGGATAATCGCATGTCGGCTAGAACGCATCGATCGTTCAGGTCAGGACGCGTCACGCACGCACGCGACGACGACACGCGAACTGCAATTGTGTGAATGCCTCACCGTTGAACGCACCGTTGGCCACACAAATATGTTCGACGGCGACTGTGCTGACGATTGCGATGACGTCGATGGTGATGGCGATAGTGATGGTGATGGTGGTGATGATGACCTTGATGATGATGGTGATGGTGGTAATGCTCATGATGATGATGATGTTGATGATGATGTTGATGCTGATGATGTTGATGATGATGATGATGATGCTGATGATGACGATGGTCATGATGACAACGGACATGGCAGCGAGTTGCCACGATGGTGGCTTGCGCACGGCGCGGGGGCGCCTCACTCTGCTGCCAGGACGCCATCAGCGAGGACGAGGTTGTACCATAGAAACCTGGGGTGGGTCCGCGCGGCACCATGCACGGCTTCACGTGTGAGGCTTATTAGGCTTCTTATTGAAAGACTGAAGCTGGAGGGATACAGGCTGATACAGTAATACAGGGGGCCACCCCAGAAGGTGTAGTTCGAGTTTGCATCCCCAGGGTGCCGAGTCTCGCCATCCTCGATCCAAAGCAGCAGGATCGTATATGGGTCTTCTGGATCATCCTCTGGACGTCGGCGGCGCCATAACCCTCTGAACCAGCAGGCAGGGACATTGCCGCCATCTCTCCCAGTGGATGCGCGAAAATACCAGAGCGGTGGCTGTTGACATGGAAGTGGCAGTTCCAACCACGCAGGCGCCCACCAGGGCCAAGGCCCTGGTGGGGTTGGTGGGAGACCTGGTGGTGCTGGGGGCGGAGGTCTTCCCCTCGGCGCGTCGTACAAGTCCAGCCCCAGGATGCGGGGGTGAGCCCCCGTAGCTGGGGCTGGGGCACGTGGGATGATGAAAATGCCATCCCCTTCGTCATCGCTGTTGGGGCCGCAGCGAGTGAGACCTCCTGGCGCGTCCTCGACGGCGAGGGTCGCTCCGACGGCAAAGGCGGCGAGGAGAGCCTCCCGCGACCATGGGGCCGCCATGATACGGGCAGATGCCGTGTGGCGCGAACGCTCATCTTGAGCACAATGTGGGCGGGGGTGATGATAGATGCAATGGCGATGTTGAGACAGACAAGTGGCGTGTGATGATAATGCTAATGACGATGGTGACGACGATTGTGAAACAAACGGTTTCGCCAACACATAATACGAGAACAGTGGTAATAACGAAAGGACGATGATTCACGGTAGTGGCGATCCAAGACGATAATGAACTTCGGACAATGGCCTTCCCACTCTTTTCCTCTTTCTTCCTCCTCCTATTATCCTCCATATTTGCCTTCATTTCCGCAGACACACGTGCGCTTGACTAAAACCCATGAACATGCACAGTGCACAAGAGTGGACGTGCGAATGAGCAAGCTGACGACCGACGACCGACCTGCCCACTGCCCACATACAACGACCTGTGCTGAGCTGATCTCACATGCCTTCCATTGCTACTGCTACTGCACGACAACGAAACGTGGCCTAGGACAAGGTCGGACAACAACCCGTCTCAATCCGATGAGGTGCTACTGTTGCTGCTGCTGCTGCTGTTGCTGGTGCTGCCGGGTGGTGCTGGTGCCGCTGGGTCTGCTGGTCGCATTGGCTCCAACCAATCCTCACGCGCTATTGTGGCATCAGGCACCTCTAACTCAAGCACTTCGTCTGTCATGTCTGGCAAGTCTTCAGGCTGCGTGTTGAGGTGGCTGCCCTCTGGTGGAAACGCCCTGTGCTCGCAGTACTTGCCAGCGATACACCACACCTTGAGCCGCCGCAGAACCACATCCTTGGTTGCTGGCGTAAACGATCTGGATTTCTTGCACTGGGTTGTCGCCGCGTCGCCAGGGTCTTTATGGAAGCGGCAAGTCGCTAGCCATGCCATCGAGCCATCTGCTTTCTTGGTGATCACAAACCTGAAGGGCCCCCATTCAGATCCCGTGTGCGGGCCTCGCCCTTGCATGGAGCGTGGCTGCGATGGCATTGCTGATGCTGGTGGTGGCGGCGCTGGTGGTGGCTGCGCTGGAGATTGTGGTGAAGCTGGTGGCTGCTCTGGTGCTGGCGACGGCGCATGCTGCGGGGATGGTGAGTTGGCTGGTGGTGGTTGTTCTGGCTCTGGGGATGCGGGCGCGGGCGGTGGTGGATGCTCTGGGGATGGCGGTGTGGCTGGTGGTGGCAGTGGCGGCTCTAGGTCTGGAGCTGCTGGCGGCGGTCCCAAGTCAGGCGGCACGGGGCCCCCACTGGAAGGTTCATCGCCTGAACCGTCGCCGTCGCCATGCTGGTCGTCCTCGGAGATGTCTCCGCCAAGGTCTGAGCCATTGGGGCCGTCGCCCCCCTCATCGTCGGCCGCCGCCCCAGCCATATCTGCATCCAACATCTGCATAAGCGCGTCCTCCAAACCATCCTCCAGGCAGGCATCCTCCTCTGCGCCAGCTTTTGCTTTCGCTCTCTTGCGCGGCATCGGAGCCGTGCGACGACGGCGCTTCTCTGGCTGCGCGCGCCCATCGTCGTCTTTGACCGCCAACTCCCCCTGCTGCGCCGCCTCCTTCAAGAGTCTCGCGTAGCTGCCCGAATTCCAATTGTGATGAACAGTATCATCACCAGCGGCGTTGAGCAAGCACTTCAAGTAAGCGTTGCACAACGTCTTCTGGTTGCGGCTGTAGTGCCAAATCTTGGGTTCACCGATCTGGTATGGTGGGGGTGGCGCGGCTGGTGGTTTTGTGCTTGGTAACGGTTGGCCTGACCAACCTTGTTGTCGCAGTCTGATGAGAAGTTCGTAAGTTGTGGCCTCTTTGTCTTTGATGCCCTGCCGCTCTCTTAGGGCTGGAGCTGAACCATGGACCACATCGTAAGATCGCAAGACGATCAACCCATACTGTGTTAACTTGTACCCAACTATTCCCATTCCGTGGTGACTGCGAGACTGCATTGTGATGCCAGCACCTTCCAGCAGCTCCATGATGGTAGAATCGCGCTCGAGTGTCGGCGACCCTGGGTCGAATACAAACTCGGCGTCACTGGATTCGAACGCACCGCATGCCACTATGTCGGTAAGCAGCTGAATACCGAAGAACTCCAGGTCACGAGGGAAGGCTGTCGGCCACTCAGTTGGCACATAAACGATTCTTCCTGCTTGGGGTAATTACAAGAGGTACCAGGACAATCACATATACAAGCGTCATCCCCGAAAAAATCAAATGGCAAAATGCCAATCCTTGTTCCTCGTCCTCCCACCCTCCTTCTCTCCTCCATCCTCCTCCTCCACCTCATCCCCCATCATCCTCTCGCAGGGCCCGCATGCCGCCAGCTCGCCATTTCGGTGCACCCCTCACACATTCCGTGGCCCCATAGACAGCTCCACCGAAGGCCCCAATGCCAGGGCCCGCATGGGCCGCCACCTCGCCATTTCGGCACACCCCTCACACGTTCCTTGGCCCCAAAGGGAGCTCCACCGAAGGCACTGCTCTCGGCAGAAGTCGTTCCCCACTGCACTTACAATGATGCTGCATCCTTGGTTCCACCGCGTTGCCGCGCGGGCAGTCCACGGCGAACTCGGCGAACTCGGTCAATGGCAGCAGCCTGCAGCCTGCCTGCTCCCTCCCGCCGCGTGCCAGCGTTCTCAGAGAAACAATCGCAGATACGGCGTCCAAAAGGTCCGAGTCGGCTGCAGCAAGGACGGGCGCGGGGGGGCCAGGCCTCCCTACTCCAGGCTCCCGCCCGGTGGCCCACACACACCCTGCTCGGCAGCCCCATGGGTTGCGCTCAGTGTCTGGACTGGAACATCCTGCGATATGATCTTGGTCCTCAACCGCGCCGTGCGGCGCTGTGAGGGTGACTCGACTCACAAGTAGGCGAGTTGCAGGCTACAGGAGGGGCGAGGGAGGAATGAGGGAGGAGGGGGAGGCTGGAGGAGGGAGGATGGAGGAGGGGGCCGTCGGTGGAGCTCCTTCTGGGGCCGGGCCGCGGATCACAGACATGTGTTGGGGCGCCACCATGTCTGGAATGGGGGTCTTATGGGGCGGTGACTGGGCCACTCACAACCTCGGCGACTTCGTTCCCTGAGGGCGGCCCCTGCGGCTTCGCGGGGCCACTTGCCGCGGCGGCGTGGGCGCAAGACCGCGCCGCCGAGTCCCGAACTCCCAAACTACTCATCCTCCCCCTCCCTCCCCTGCCCCCCCTTTGTCCACTCCTGCGCGCTTCTCTGCTTCATCTTCATCCTTCTTCTCCTCGTCCCCCCTCCTCCCTCAGGCCTCCCTCTGCGGCCTCTCCTCCACCAGGGGCGCCTTCCTTCTCTCCCCCATCGCCCGTGGGCTGGAGTCTGTAGCGCATCTCCAGATGACGCCTGGCCTGCCCCTCCCTCTCCACGTTCCCCCCTCCTTCCTCGCTCGGCCCGGCGGGGGGGGGAGGGGGGGAGGGAGGGAGGGGGGAAGGGGGAAACCAACGAATGTGAATTTGCAAACTTCCCATGGGTCCTGTTGGCTGTAACTCTAGAAACTCGTCATCAATATCAGCCATCCCCTCAAGATGCCGACGCGTCAGAAGACGCGCGCTGCCATCAAGGACCTCGTCGTCAGCAGCTTCCGCGCGCACTCCAGTGGTTGACACTAAGAGCGAAGACGTGCCCTCGTCGTCCGTCATAGTGATCGTAGTGTGCAGAGTAATGGCAACGTCATCTCCGTCCAGGTTGCAATGTACTGGTCGAATGAGCTGTCGTGTCGACGGGGCCTTGTGTACGACCCTGAAGACCGTCGTGTGCGCGCGCAGCTTCCTCTCCTGCAGGAGAGCAGCAGGGCCTGCGTCCCCGTCGTCGGTCAAAGCAAGCAGGTGACCCTCACCCTGAGCGCGAAACGCAGCTGGAATATATTCATCGTCTCTGAGCGCAAGTAGTGCTGGCTGCGAAATGTCACGCTCGCCCGACATGGCCGCGGACAGCTTCGGGACGTCTGCCTCCGAGTACGAAACCGAATAGTAAGACTGAATGTTAACCGTCTTCCTGAAGTGCTGAAGAGCATGAGTGCTGAGGAGGCGCAAGGCGTGGTTGGTGCCCATGGGTGGTTTGGGCTTCGTGGCTGCTTGTCCGAGGGCTGGCTGAAGGGCCGTCTTCTTGGCATGCTGAGTCCGCGCGTCCAGCCGATAGAGAACCTTGGTGACGGTGGATCTCTTGCAAGCTCCTCGCTGGCCCACCTCGGCAAGGACAGTGGGGTGGCTCTTGAGACCGAACGCACCTGCCAGCTTCGGCGCACTCGCCTTCAGGTGGTCCATGTACTGCACGATCTTGCTCCAGAGCTCTGGGTCATCTTTGAGCTGGCGCTTCAGGTCGGGCAGCTTCAGGTGCAAGTTCACAAAGGCCCCCCCAGCGTTGGGGGCTTTGCAAGCATTTAGCTTACTCGCCCTGTGTTTCGACTCAATCGAGCGTTCGCAAACGGGGATGGACCGCACCACGCCCGCGACCCACTTCAATACAGGAAGCTCATCGAGGTCTGCGTTCTCGTCGATAAAGTCAATGACTTCACCGCGAAGGGCTGATCCAGGGTGGCATACGAGCTGGACCATTGGCCACATGTCTCTGCGCTGGTCCTCTGACAAGTGTTCCCACATCTGCAAACAAGATCGTACGCATTGCCGTGCTGCGTCAAAGCGGGTCCCGAGAAAGTCTGTGCACCCCAGTCCGCAGAGTCTGTGGGGCAAGTGGGCCCAGTGGCTGAGTTTGGCTTCGAAGACCTCCATGACCTTCGCCCGCCCTGATTCCCAGTCGTGCACCACGATGTCCCGCTCCTCGCTCGTAAGCTTCGAGGTCTTCTCAAGCAGAAACCCCAAGCACTGCGCTGCGAGTTCCTCCAGCATCCTCTGGCCCCTCCCTGCTGCGAGCTCTGGAGCTCTGTGACCCCTGTGAGGGCACGTAGAATACTTTACCCCAGTCTCCATGCCGTACTCATGCCTCCGAGCGAAGTAAGGCCGCCCTGGGCAGAAGCCGCTCTTTTCTCTGAAAGGGCGCCCATGGCATTCACAGCTTTCCAAATAGTTCTGGAACTCGAAGATGCAGCCGTGGGAGAGGTAAAGCACCATCTGGTTGTAGCACCAGAATGCACTGCTCTTGACAGCCTCGTCGATCAGCGCAAGCTCCTCCTTGGTGGTGGGATCCTCCCCAGTTGGTTTCGTCGGTGCGTGGTCGCCGCTCGCCGTGGGTCGGTCGTCAACTTGCTGATTGTACGAGGATAGGTCCCAGAAGAGTTTCAAGCCGACTTCGCAGAAAGCGAGCTGTTGCAGGGACGGGATATAGCTGGCGAACCGCCATTCGGCTGGTTTCAAGACCATCTCCTTGATCGGGCGGTGGTAGGCCTGCGCTTCCCCCCCTTTGAAACACCGTTCAAGGACGCGGTCGCAAGTCCACGGGTCTGCCAGAAGTCGGATTAACGGTTTCGCTCTGTCCAAAAACCATTGTTTGTGGCTGAGTGCAGCTAGAGCGTCTGAGAGTGCGTTGTTGCAGGTGTGCAGCAGGCCGCCCACTTGCAGCGCGCCGTGGAAGAAGCCTTTCTCGCAAGGTTCTTGGCGTAGCAGTTCTTCGTCGGAGGGGGGCGCCTCTGGCGTCGGTGGGTCCAGGTCAGCCACGCCTTGGTCGTCCTCCACGCTCAGGCCCTGTGGTAGCTCCTCTTGGTCTCCCTGCGCTTGCTCCTCCCTCTGAGGCGGCGGCGGCGTGCTGCACATGAAAGCATCTCCGTCCACCGCTCCATCGTCGCTTACCACGTCCAGGTCGAACGCCGTACCAGCACCAGCGGCGACTCCATCGTCGCTTTCCACTTCCAAGTGGAGGTCTGCCATCTCTACTGTTCTCGCAGGTAGATTCATGATACCGTCGTCGTCGGCGGCGCAGTCGGAAGGTGATTGCGGTGCTGGTGGTTCGTCGTTACCAGTAGCAAGGCCAGTGTCAGGTACCACCACCAAGCCAGAAGGGTGCGGATCGTCCGCGTCGCCGTCGTCTCCACACATTGCCGCCGGCTGCAGGTTAGCTTCGCCATCGTCATCACGGCGCTCCAAATCCATCCAGTAGGGGAATGCCGCGGTCAAGTCAGCGTGTCTCACTGAAGACAATTTGGACTCGATCCCCAGGTCCGTAGCGAGGCTCTGGATCATTTGCGAACGCCTTTCTGCTGCAGCCATTGAGTGGGATGCCAATCTGAATTGGTGAACAGCTGCGTGTAACTTGTCCAGCAGGCCAGTGGCTTTCGATCCCATTCCTACTGCTGCAAGCATCTGGTGCTCGTATAGGCGGGTGAGTTCTTGTGTGAGGCTCCGGTAATCACGCGCCCTGTGTTCATCATCGGCGTCTGCCTCGCTCGCGCTATCCCTGTCCAGCTGCACAGACGATGGCTTGCACCCCTCCAGTTTCCTTCCGAGGTCGTAGGCCCTGACGACGTCATGGCATCGATAAATCTCTGTTAACAACCAATCAACTCCCAGAAGCGGAGAGCTATCCATGAGACAGTATTCGGCAGTCGCCCTCGGAAGTTGGAGACTGTATCGGTCCTGATCCACTTTCATAATCGCAGCGTCCAGTGTGAGCAGGTAACGATTGACAGTAGCTGGTGATGGGACTGTCCCTGGCGTTCGAAGCTGCTTAACAATGGGTCCCGCGATGGATTCGTGGAAGGTGAACTTGATGCTGTCCTCCAGCGTTCCCAGCAAATGCCTGGCGCCCTGAAGGCGCGAGGCAAGAAGGATCGTCTGCAACATCTTTGACATTGACAAAACCATCTGGGCGTTCAGGCGCCCCTGCCCTGGTCCAGTGCGAAGGGAGTCAGACAGATTCCCAAGAAATCGTAAGGATTCCTGGACCGACTTAGCATAATCACTCTTGGTTCTTTCTGGCAGGGCGGCGAAACAATTCCCAATTGTAGCGCACACGAGGTCGATTGTGGATGCCTTGAGTTCCGACGGCTCTTCTGTGAAATCTGGCCTGGGCGCGCAATCACGAGGTAGCCCAAAATTGTCAATGAGTTGATTGTTGGCCTGCGTCCCTGCTGCTGCGCCGGGCAAAAGAACAATATTCTTGAACGAGTGGCTGAGTATAAGGTCGTCCATCGGGATCTGTGGGCGAAACAACCACTGCGAAGATCTGATACTGAAACCTGACGCGCGCCATTTGTCTTTGATGGCTTTTGCTTCTGGGAGCACGCGTAAGAACAAGTTAGCATCAATTGGTGCATACAGTGCCCGAAAATCACGAGTAACTTCGTAGAGGGGAACTGGCTGGCTGAATTCCTGCACATCGAGGATTGGACAGGTGGCAAGGCCCTCGTGCTGGAAAGACCTCAGGTAGCACCGAGCCTCTGGATTCCCAAGGTCCATCTCGGAGAGTGTGTGCGCGGGCGTCCCAATAAGCAGCATAGCAACAATATCTTCATGGTCGCCCCTGTCTTGGCGGTCCATGATAGCACTGCAACCTGAGGTTGATACGTAAAATCACAATCGAAAAACTCTCGGCTCAATCATTTTGGAAGGTAATGTAAAAAAAAATCGAAACTACTGTCTCTGAGAACTTCGAGGTCGAATCCCGCAAAACATTGCTTTGAGGATTTGGAGTGCCCTGCACGACCTGCCCCCTCGGAAATGAACTGGCTGTCAGCGCCGCTCCTCACGAACGTGTCTCGGAGGAAGTGGCGACGCCGCACCAACCGTCTCACAAGGTACACGATGAGGTTCATAATGCCTCTGTCCAGGGTTTGGGGGTGGGAGGGGGGGGGGAGGGGAGGGGAAGGGAGGGGGCCCGGCCTTTCCTTTGAACTCGTCGAACTCCGACTCCGCCTCGGGCCTCGCCTCGGCGGCCGGCGGCTGCCCGGCGGCTGGGGCGGCCGGGGCGGCGGCCGGGCGGGCCTCGCATCGGGATCATCGGGGCGAGGGCGAGGGTGAGGAAAGGCAAGCTGCAGAAGAAGCAGGAGGAGGCGGAGGGGCGGAGGAGGGGGAGGAGGACGGAGGATGGGAGGTGGTGGGAGGCAGTGGGAGGGAGGAGCGAGCGAGAAGGCACGAGGAAAAGGAGGAGGAGGAGGAGGAGGAGGAGGAGGAGGAGGAGGAGGCGGAGGCGGAGGAGAGGACGAGGAGGCTCGGAGGAGGGAGGCTCGGACTCCGAGCCTCCTCACCCAGCCTCGGAGAGAAGGAGGAGGAAGGAAGGAGGAGGCTCTCGAGGAGGAGGAGGAGGCTCGAGGAGGAGGAGGAGGAGGAGGGGCAGGATGGAAGAGGGAGGAATGAGAAGCAGGTGGAGGGAGGCAACCGCCCAGTCGGTCGGGCGAGAATCCTCCTCGTTCCTCGTCCTCGTCTCCTCGTCCTCCCCCTCCTCCTCCTCCGAGCCTCCTCCTCTTCCTCCTCCTCCTCCTCCTCCTCTCCTCCTCCTCCTCCTCCTCCTCCCTCCTCCTCCTCCTCCTCCTCCTCCTCCTCCTCCCTCCTCCTCCTCCTCCTCCTCCTCCTCTCCTCTCCTCCTCCTCCTTTTCTGTCGTCACTCCTCCTCCTCCTCCTCCTCCACCTCCTCTCCTCCTCCTCCTCCTCCTCCTCCTCCTCCTCCTCCAAGTCTGGGGTGTGTGGTTGAGGCGCTGAGGCCAAGACCCAAGGGCCTCATATTCAAGCAGCCGACCTTTCTTCCTCCTCCTCCTCCTCCTCCTCTCCGAGCCTCCCCTACTCCTCCTCGCTTTCCTCCTCCTCCTCCTCCTCCTCCTCCTCCTCCTCCTCCTCCTCCTCCTCCCCTCCTCCTCCTCCCTCCTCCTCCGCCTCCTCCTCCTCCTCCTCCTCCTCCTCTCCCCTCCTCCTCCTCCTCTCTCCTCCTCCTCCTCCTCCTCCTCCTCCTCCTTCGTCATCCTCTTTCCTCCTCCCTGGACCCTCCTCCTCCGACCTCCCTCCTCCTCGACTCCTCCCCTCCTCCTCCTCCTCCTTCCTCCTTCCTCCTCCTCCTCCTCCTCCTCCTCCTCCTCCTCCTCCTCCTCCTCCCCTCCTCCTCCTCCTCCTCCTCCTCCTCCTCCTCCTCCTCCTCCTCCTTCCCTGCCCCTGGGCTGGGCCCTGGGCGGCGGCCTGGCGGCCCCGGCGCTGGCGCCGGCCGCGCTGCCGCGCCACCCGCGCTGGGCCCACCCGCGGCGGCCGCTGGGGCCGGCGGCCGCCGCGGGTTCGAACCGAGAGTGCGCGCGGCGCGCGGCGCGAGGCGCGGCGAGGCACAGCTGCACAACACCAGGAGGATCGGAGGAAGGCAAAGGGTTGATGATGCTGACCTGAGGCTGAGAGTCGAATGAGGCTGAGGTCTGAGTCGAAGTTAGAGAAAAAGGTGAGGCGCGAAGGGGAAAAAGAGGCGAGTGACTGCGAGTGAGGCTGAGGAGGTAGGGTGGAAGAAAACGTAGCGAAAAGAAGCGATACGAAAATATTAGTGGGGACTGTGAGTTTTATCACCACTGAGTGGGGTCCGTGGCGGCACCACAACCTGCCCGCGCCTGGGCCCGGGGTGTCCAAGCACAGCAGAGAGCAGCTGCAGCAGGGCCTGCGACTGCGAGAGCAGCTGGGGACCGGCGCTGGCACCTCGACGGCAGCCAGGCCCAGTCGGGGGGGCCTGCTCTTGGCGGCGACCGAGGGGGGAAAAGAGAAGGAGAAGGCCTTCTCGGCAGGCGGCGGGACTTCTCAGCAACCCCCGCGCCTCCTGAGAAAGTGCCTGCTCCATCTTCGGGGACGGCTCCGAAGACTTCTCAGAAGGCCAGGGGACTTCCGAACCTCCCGAGGACTTCTCCTTCTCACTTCCCCCCCCCCCGGCGATCCGGAGGTGGAGGAGGAGGAGGAGGAGGAGGAGGAGGAGGATGTGGTGGTGGTGGTGGTGGTGGAGGAGGAGGAGGAGGAGGAGGAGGAGGAGGACAGGGGGGGGGAGAGGGGACAGGCCCTCTCAGAAAACGGCGGGGCTTCTCAGAAGGCCTTCGACCTTCTGGGCAGCCGCCTCTGCTCTCGGAGAAGGCCGAGAAGAAACTCCTCGGCAGGCCGGAGGCCTTCGGAGCCTGCTGAGGAGGCCCGCCCCCATGCGATCTTCCCCCCCATCCCGGGCGCGCCGCCGAATCTACTCGGGCCCGTTGCGGAGGCCTGGACGAGAGGGCCCCCGCCCCCACCGAGATGGAGGCCCACCCAGGCTCCAGGGCCGATGGGCCGGTGCCCGCAGTCTCGCCGCCACGCCCTGCGCCGGCCGCCCGACGCGACCTGCCCAGCGACCCCCCTCCCTCCCTGCAGAAGATGAGGAAGAAGGCCAGGAATACTGCAGGCAGGACTCCTTTCCAAATATTTTCCACGATGCTGATCACCCCATTCGAATGTGCGCCGGTCTCCCGGCTTAAGCACCAGCCTAAAGCTCACAGCTCACAGCCGGTCTCCCGGCTTAAGCACAGGACCTCCCTCCCTCCCTCCCTCCCGCTGCGGACACGTCCTCCCGCGCACTTTGATCGAGAGCCGGTGCAGAGCCCCGAACCCAGGAGCGGCTTACCGCTCCGAGGGTGACAGGCCCCAGTGGAGAGGGGGTGCGCCAGCAAGAGCATGACTTCCCTCCCTCCCTCCCTCTCTCCCTCCCTCCCTCCTCCCCTCCCCCCTCCCTCCCCCCCTCCCTCCCCCCCCATCCCCCCCCTCCCTCCCCCCTCCCCTCCCTCCCCCTCCACCTGTCGGGGGCGCAAAGTGGTGGGGCAGGGGCAGGGGTGGGGAGGAAAATCGCCCCACACTGCCCGACGGAATGGAGCGGGAGCAACCGCCTGGGTCCCGCTCCCCAGCCCCTCCCCGCCGGTCCCAATCACACGCCTGCGCCAAGATAAAACAGAGAGAGAGAGAGACTGAGGATGAGTGAGGCATGGGACCAACCTGCCCCGTCCCCCTCCCTCCCCCTCCTCCTTGAGGTCTTGGGGGGGGGGTTGGAGCGGCCCCGGCGCGCCGCCAGGGGCAGCTCCTCCTCGTTCTTGGCCGCCGGCATTGTGGGCGGCCCCGGGGATGGGCTTGGGCTCGGCGCTGCGCAAGTCACCCCTCTCGGCCAAAATGGCTGCGACCGCGAGCCCGTGTGGTCACCCCTGCCCTCCCTGGACCCCCCTCCTCCTCCTCCTCCTCCTCCTCCTCCTCCTCTCCTCCTCCCTCCTCCACCTCCTCCTCCTCCTCCTCCTCCTCC
>CAUYUJ010000326.1:100885-115337 GCA_963575745.1 Prorocentrum cordatum
CCCACGTCGATCCAGTAGCGGTTGAACCGGATGAGGGCCGGCCGCCGGCCGCCCTCCGGCAGCGCGTCCCCCGGCACGAGCTCCCCCGCGGCCGACGTCCAGACGTATGCGCCGAAGAGCCCCAGGGGGAGGCCGCTGTAGGCGGTCAGCACGGGGGCGCCGCGGTCCCCCGCGACCTCCACCCAGACGCTCGAGAGCCGAAGCACCGCAGGAGCGCCACACTCGGGGGAAACGATAGGGGGGGGGATAGCAAAAGGTAGGGTAGAGAATCAGCTCACGTCGCTGCTTTTACCAGCGCCTCCCGGCGCCGGGAGGCGCCCCTGGATCGACGAGTGGGCCCAGCGGCGGGGCCGAAAGCAGCTGCGAGCAGCAGATTTCGTAACCCCCCCTTTATCGGGGATGGACAGACCCCCCTTTCGTAAAACGTGGTTTAGTGAAAACGACCTGAGGCCCAAACCTGGCTGGCGCAAGCCTGGAAAATAACGGCCACGGCGCCCTCTCGAGAACCGAAAACGGACAACTCACTAATCGACGTGTCACTGTTGGGGGTTCTGTCCACCCCCGACTTTACCTATCCCACCCCATTTCGTTCGACCCGCCGCACCCTGTCGAAGGCCCGCGCGGGGCCTCCTGGGGGCCGCCGCTGGAGCCTCAGGTCGGGCAGGTCCTCCTGCAGGCGGATTTTGGGGGAGAAAAAGAAAGTACACGAAAAACTCCGAACAAAGAATCGAAAATACAGTCATCGGCCTGACCTAAGGAACGATAAGTAAGGAACGAAGCCCCTGTCTTCCAAGGAATAACGCATAGGGAACGATGAACAAATGATACATAACGCATAGGGAACGATAAATAACGCATGCAAGCCTGAGGAACGACCGAGCCCCTTTTGCAAAGTAAGCGTTCCTTATTCAAGCCGCTCACTGTAGTCGCAAAATCGTCCCCAGGCTGTTTTGTGACTATTCTGAAAGATTCCTCCTGCAGGACCTGCCCGACTTGACTGGAGCCCCGCTCTGCCACACACACACCCTCCCCGACGGGCAGGGGCGCGCCAGAGGGGCCGCTGGAGCTGTGGGGGAGGGGGGAGGGGAGGGGGCCCCGGGCCGAGCTGGGGATCCTTGGGAAGTACAGACGGACTCGGGACGAAAAATCAAACAGAGGGACATTCCTGCGGGCCCCAAAAGTCTGCACCACCACCACGTCGATTCCTCCTCCCTCCTCCACCCTCATCTTCCTCTCCTCTTTCCTGGGAGAGGGAGGGGGGAGGTGGTGGTGGTGGTATATACCTTTGAGCCCTGGAATTCCCGACTGCACCCCACTCCACGGACCCCTCCCGGGGTGGATCCTGTCCCGGGGTGGATCCTGGCCGGGAGCTCCGGGCGAACCTGGCCGTGGAGACGAGGGACGGGCCGCTGCCGTGGTGCCTGCCCGACCTCCGAGAGTCCGCGCTGGGCGCCAGAGAGCGGTCATGCCCCGTGCCATCGCTGGCAACAGGGGGTATGTTGTCCCCTGGTCCCAGGCCTCGTAGGGGTTTTCGAAGGGACACCAGAAAGTTGGGGCCCAGCCCTGGGACATGCCACGGGGCGGCGTCCATCCTCGATGCGGGTGCGTCCGAGTAGCCACCCTGGGGCATCCCAGGGTGACCCCCATTGTCTGAGCGGTCAAAACTTTCGGGCGGAACTCGGGGGTTTGGGGAGAAAAATCGCCTGCGACTTGGGCTCGGAAAACATCGGCGCGGAAAAAGTGGGTACGATACCCAACAACAAATCATGTTGTCCAAGGCCGACAGCGGCTGCTGTTGGGCAGGCGGCCGCCTCAGACGATCCAGGCCCGCGGCGGCACCAGCAGCGGATCCTGCTCCAAAAGATATGAAGGAGCTGCGGTCGGTTTTCGGACCCCTTCTCTCCGTACTCAGTTCGATCGTCCCGATCTGAGCCCGCGCCGGACGCCAGAGAAAGGTCATGTCCCGTTCGGGGGGCACAAAGGTGGGGTCAGGGCACTGGTGGGCCTGGAGGGAAAATCGCTCCGGACGGCCCCTGGAAGAAGGGAGCGCGTTGCACGGGAGCACTGCGCTGGGCCCGCTCCCCGGCCCCACCTTGGGGGCAGCCCTCCCTCTGCGAACCTCCGACCCCTGCCGTCTTTGGGCTCTCGGCCATGCACTGCCGGGGGAAGCCCACCCGCTGCAGCGGGCTCAGCGCGCCGCTCCACAGCACCTCCCAGCGGCCCCGGGCGCCCTCGAGGTCCAGCGGCGCGGCCGCGTGGCCAGCCTCCGCGGCCCGCAGGGCGGCCTCCACGACGCCCTCCAGCGCCGCCGAGCCTCCTTCCGAAGATGTGCAGAGAATCGGAGGAGGAGAAGGGACTCTGGATGTAGTTTTATCAAGGGGTGGCGAATAACCTTCCGACTATCCTGCCCCCTCCAACCTCCTCCCCCTCCTCATCCTCCTCCTCTTCCTCCAACCCCCCTCCACCTGTGCCGACAGCACGTGCCCAACCCCCCCTGCCGATTCAAGGGGGGGAGATTACTGTCCCATCCAGAGTGCCCATACCGCTGCCCTTCTCTCGTTTTCCCCCTTGATGGATTTCCTCGCAGGCCCTCGTCGCCACCGCTGGACTCGCCTCGGATATCTGGTCAGAGCGCACCTCAGGAGAGGGCCGTGGAGTGAAAGTAGCAGTACCTTGGGGCTTTCCAGGAGAACCCCAAAGTGGGCGGGGGAGGGAGAAACACATGCTGGCGAGCGCGGGCCCCAGCCGCTGGATGGGTGCGCTGTGCATGCGCAGGCGTTGCGTGGTGCAGCTCGCGCGGCGCCGGCTGCGTGGCGCAGGCTGTGCTGTGCCATACGTGTGGCGTGTTTTGTGTGGCGCAGGCCGCGGTGTGCAAGCTGTGTCGTACAGGCTCTGTGGTGCACACCACGTGGTGCAAGCTGCGTGGCGCAAGCCATCTGGCGCAGGCTGCGTGGCGCCAGCTGCGAGGCGCGAGCGGCGTGCCGCAAGCTGCGGTGCAGGGCGGCGCGGGGCGGCGGCGAGGCGCCGCCTGGGCCGCCACGAGGCGGCGACGGTCGGCCACACGAGGCGGCCACGGGGCGGCCACGGGGCGGCGTCGAGGCGGGCACAGCCCGTCGGCGACCGGGCGCCTGGGAGCCCAGGCCTATTGACTGCGCGACACACAAACAGTCCCGAAGTGTAAGCACTGCCGACCCTTCGGCATCTGGAAGACGCTGCCGTCGTCGTCGTCGTCGTCGTCGTCGTCGCCGCCGCCGCCGCCGCCGCCGCCGCCGCCGCCGCCGCCGCCGCCGCCGCCGTCGTCGTCGTCGTCGTCGTCGTCGTCGTCGTCGTCGTCGTCGTCGTCGTCGTCGTCGTCGTCGTCGTCGTCGTCCTCATCCTCGTCCTCGTCCTCGTCCTCGTCCTCGTCCTCGTCTTCAATCCGAAGGAAGTTCAGGAAGAAGGAGAAGGAACGTCGTAGTCAAGTCGAAAGGAAGCCCCTTCCATTTATCCCTTCCCGGAAAGGGGTGGGCAGGGGACGGGGGAGGGCTGTCGCGGGTCAGAATAGCGCCCCCCCCCCACCCAAGGGTCCCGGAGGGGGTTCGCCAGCGGTGGTCCACGGGGAGGTCCACGTGTCACAGTCAGCGCATGGTGCAGCTGATGCAGGGGTGGGCGGCGAACAAAGAATCGCGTCAGCCAGGGCCAGCGGGATCTGGAACCTCATTGAGACGGCAATCATGATCATCATTACCCCAGTGCGACCCTACCTAGGAGTTGGAGCCTCTAGGAAAGCAACATTAGTAGGAGCCTCTAGGAAAGCCTCCTAGAGGCTCCAACTCCTATATATATAATATATATATATATATATATATATATATATACATACATATATAGCAGCAGCAAGAGTGGGTGCTGTGCTGCGCTATGCTATGCTATGCTATGTTATGCTATGCTCTGCTATGCTATGCTATGCTATGCTATGCTATGCTATGCTGCGCAATGCTATGCTGGGCTAGGCTAGGTTAGGCTAGGCTATGCTATGCTATGCTATGCTGCGCCATGCTATGCTGCGCTATGCTATGCTATGCTATGCTTTTGCTTTGCCTTCGCTTTTGCCTTCACTTTTGCCTTTGTTGTTGCTTTTGCTTGGCACCCAGGGAGCGCAACTGGGGGAACCGCGCGTTTGCATTTATCTTTGCTGTTGCTTTTGCTTGGCCCCCAGGGGACTGGGGGAACCGCCCGGGGCGCTTTCCACTGCCCGGCCCCTTTAAGCTAGAGAGTAAGAACCCTTCTAGGCAGAGCCTAAGTAGGGAATAAAATCGCAACACTCAGCACTAACAATTTCCGGGCATTTCAAAAGCGCCGCTGCTTGCACTGATTGGGCACGAAACTCCAAAAACGAGGCAACGACGGACGACAACGACGATGACGACGACGACGACAACGACGACGACGACGGCGACTGAAAACGACGACGACGACGACGACGACGACGACGATGACGACGGACGACGGACGACTAACGACGAACGACGGACGACGGACGACGGACGACAGACGGATGAGGGAAGACGACGATGAACGATGGATGACGACGACGACGAAGATGACAACAGACGGACGACGGACGAGGGACGACGGACGACGACGACGACGACGGACGACGGACGAGGGACGACGGACGACCGAGACAACGACGACGACGACGACAACGACGACGACGACCACGACCAACGCTTACGTCAAAGCCGACGACGACGCCGCCGCCGCCGCCACCGACGCCGATGCCGACGCCGACGCCGACTCCGACGCCGCCGCCGACGACGACGACGGACGCCGACGCCAACGCCCACACCAACGCCAACGCCCACGCCAACGCCCACCCCCACGCCCACGCCCATGCCAACGCCCACGCAGACGTCAACGCCGACGACGCCGCCGCCGCCGACGCCGACGACGACGACGACGACGCCACCGCCGCCGCCGCCGACGACGCACGACGCACGACGCACGACGCACAACGCACGACGCTGACGGCGACGCCGACGCCGACGCCGACGCCGACGCCGACGCCGACGCCGACGCCGACGCCGACGACGACGACGACGACGACAACGACGACGGAGACGGTTGACGGTTGACGACGACGACGACGACGACGACGACGACGACGACGACGACGACGACGACGACGACGGACGACGGTCACCGCCAACGACATAGATGCCGACGCCGACGACCACGCCACTACCCACGACCACGCCCACGCCCACGCCCACGCCCACGCCCACGCCCACGCCGCCGACGACGACGACGACGACGACGACGACGACGACGACGACGACAACACCGACGCCGACGCCAACGCCGACGACGACGCCGACGCCGACGCCGACGCCGCCGACGACCACTCCGAATACGTCGCCGCCGCTGACGACGCAGACGCCGACGCCAACGCCCACGCCAACGCCTTCGCCCACGCCCACGCCAACGCCCACCCCCACGCCCACGCCCACGCCCACGCCCACGCCGACGTCAACGTCGACGAAGCCGCCTCCGCCGCCGCCGCCGACGACGACGACGACGACGACGACGCACGACGCACGACGCACAACACCGACGCCGACGCCGACGCCCACGCCCACGCCCAGGCCCACGCCGACGACGCCGACGACGCCGACGACGCCGACGACGCCGACGACGCCGACGACGCCGACGCCGCCGCCGCCAACGACGCCGCCGCCGCCAACGCCCACGCCGACGTCAACGCCGACGACGCCGCCGCCGCCGCCGCCGCCGCCGCCGCCGACGACGACGACGACGACGACGACGACGACGACGACACACGACACGACGACGACGGCGACGGTCGACGGTCGGCAACGACAACGACGACGACGACGACGACGACGACGACGACGACGGAAGACGGCCACCGCCGACGACGCAGA
Source organism: Prorocentrum cordatum (assembly GCA_963575745.1). NCBI lineage: Eukaryota > Dinophyceae > Prorocentrales > Prorocentraceae > Prorocentrum > Prorocentrum cordatum. Next base: position 106,813 of record CAUYUJ010000326.1, read on the forward strand.
TGCCGACGCCGACGACCACGCAACTGCCCACGCCCACGACCACGCCCGCGCCTACGCCCACGCCCACGCTCACGTCGACGACGACGACGACGCCGACGCCCAGGCCGACGCCGCCGCCGACGCCGCCGCCGCCGCCGACGACGACGACGACGACGCCGACGCCGACGACGACGCCCCACGCCCCACGCCCCACGCCTCACGCCCCTAACCGCCGCCGCCGCAGCCGCCGCCGCCGAAGCTGCCGCCGCCGCCGACGCCGACAGCCGTCGCCCACGCCCACGCCCACGCCCACGCCGCCGACGACGACGACGACGACGACGACGACGACGACGGCGACGACGACGACGCCGGCGACGGCGACGGCGACGGCGATGCCGACGCACGACGCACGACGCACGACGCACGACGCCGACGACGCCGACGCCGACGACGACGGACGACGGTCACCGCCCCTCCGAAACCTTTCCAAGACTGCGTTTTGATTTGGACTTCGACGGGAACCCTGTCGTGGCGGCGAGACGCCCCCCTGAGAGCCCCGAAACTGCAAAACCTCCAGAACCCCCTGGCGAGCCCTCCCTCCCGCCAACCGTGTCCTCCCCGCCCCCGTCCTCATCCCCCCCCCTCCTCCTCTCGTCCCCATCCTCTCTTTCCTCCCCCTCCTCCCCCCTTCTCCCCCTCCTTCCCCTCCTCCCCCCCTCCTCCTCATCCTCCTCTTCCTCCTCCTCCTCCTCCTCCTACTCATCGTCCTCGTCCTCGTCTTCGTTCTCGTCCTCCTCCTCTTCCTCCGCCTCCTTCTCCTCCTCCTCCCCCTCCTCCTCCTCCTCCCTCCTCCTCCTCCTCCTCCTCCTCCTCCTCCTCCTCCTCCTCCTCCTCCTCCCCCTCCTCCTCCTCCTCCTCCTCCTCCTCCCCACTCGCCCCTCCACTCTTCCCCAAAAGTCGCGCCTCGAGGAAACCCCGACGGCGACGGCGACGGCGACGGAGACGGCGACGTCAACGGCAACGGCAACGGCGACGGCGACGGCGAAGACGACGACGACGACGGGCGACGACGGCGGCGAGCCTTCCCTCCCGCCAGCCGCGTCCAGCACCGCCCGCGAGAGGTCCCCCTCCCCGCGAGCCAACCCCGCCTGCGCGGCGTCCAGGTCGGCGTCCTTTGGCGGCGCGCAGAGGGGGGTAGGGAGAGGGGGGAAGGCCAAGCCAGGTGCGCTAGCGTCACATCTGACGTCCTACCCCTTCCTCCCATCCCGCACCATGGCGCAGAGCTCCCGCCTATTCGCACAGTCGGATGTCGAGAAGGGCAATGATCCAAAGAGGGTACGCGCTGGATGGAAGAAAAGCATGGCGTAGAAGAGTACGGGGGAAGGTTGCTTCTCAGAAGGCGCCGGCCTTACATCTACAGATAATGCCCGCGCCCTCTAAGAAGCAGCCTCCTGCTGAGAAGCCCTCCCCCCTCCCCCCTGGCCCCCTCTGCGCGTGGCCGAGTCCTGAGGGGATACGTGACAGAGGGGGACTGACTTAGGAGAGCAGCTCTCTAGCGCAGACCTCGGGGTGGATAGAGGCCTCTTAGACAGGGTATGAGAAAATAGGGTCGGAGAATCGCGCCGCATCGCAGATACATCGGCGATACATCGGTGATGCATCGTCGACGTGGGCGATGCATCGGCGACGTCGACGTGAAGCAGATCGGGCCCCACATCGAGCCGCATCGGCGATGCATCGGCGATGCGGCGCGACCCCCGACCCGATCTGCTCCGACCCCATCTGGGAGGCCTGGAGTGGACGAAGGAACGAACGAACGAACGAACGCCGGAGTCGTGCGTGCTCCTCTGGGGAGCTCGCCCGTGCCCATTCGGGCACGGCGTGGAGGCCGTGGCCTCGACAGGAGGATCTTCTGTTCAAACTTGTGCAGTGTGTGCCCGCTCACATGCTGACCCACAGAGGGGGGGGTGCAGCACACCGGGGGCCAGCTCCGCTCAGATGCCTCTCTCCCGGCGCCCCCGTGCGCTCTGCGGGCGGCCGTGCTCCGAGGCATGCGCGCCCGGCGGCGGGGCCGAAGCGCCCGGCGGCGGGGCCGAAGCGAAGAGCGCCTCCCGCGACGGGCGCGACAGGGAAGGATCTCGTCGGCCCGTGGAGCTCAGGATGCGCGACAGGGACGCAGGGGCCTTGCCCTGGGGGGCAGTGTCGACGCTTTTCGAGCGGGGCGCGGCCTGCGAAGGTCGCTGAGGATGGACCGAGGAGCAAGGGTACCCGTGGGAAGGCTGCCCATCCTCACTATGCAGGCTGACCGTAGAGAGGATCGCCCAACCATCGCCGATGCATCGGCGATGCCTCGGCAACTCCAGCGCGGAGAAACTCGGGCCCCGCATCGCCGATGCATCGCCGATGCGGCGCCATCCTCCGACCCCACCTGCTCGGGCTCCATCTGGGAGGCCTCGAGGACAGGGGCTCACCGGCTCAGGGCCGCAGCACCGAGCCCGAATCGGCGCTGCATCGCCGGCAGGTCGGCGACGGGCCCTCGACGACAAATCCTCATGGCCCCGGGCGGGATGGGCCGGATCAAGGCCCCCGTCGACGAGGAGTGGGCGATGCAGGGGGTCGATGCGCCACTTCCCTCCAAGCCTGTTCCTCAGCCAGGTTGCCCCTGGAAGGCGGGTCAGAACTCGGATCCTCGGCGGCCCTTCGGGACCAGCTGGGCAGCCCCGGAGCACTCTCGGCGAGGCGCAGCCGCCAGAAGGGAAACCCCGAGGTTGGAAAACCGCCGAGGACAGGGGCCGTCCGAAAGCCTCGCCCCCCCGCCCCCCCCCGAACTCGGACGTTGGCCGGACTGGGTTCAGCGGGACCTGCTATAGCGATGCGTACAGGGGGAGACCTCGTAGAGAAGGTAAACCAGGTTGCCGCGGGGGCCCTCGTAGAGCTCCCTGCCCGCCTAGAGATGCATATGCTCTCCTCGGAGAGTTTCTGAGATTATTCGCTGGCTTCTAGCTTTTTTTACTGGAGACCAGCAAACCCCACCGACGCAAGGCAGCATACACGCCAAGGGCTCCCGCATCGTTTCACTAACAGGAACTGCCGCCACCCGAAGAGCCACCTGCCACGGCAGACGTGGTTCGGTGACTCTGGCCAAAATGTTCGGGCGTCGGGCACCAGTCACTACGACCGGCTCCCCTTACCCGGGGTCCTGGCTAGATCCGACCGTGGGAACTGGGGCCTGATTGGGACCGGATTTGGACCGGACTTGGACGGGGCTCGTCACTTCACGAGGGGGACGGGAAGAATGGGGAATTGGATGAGGAACAGGAAGGGCGAGGAGCAGCAGGAGGACGGGCCGGATGCGGTCGAAATGCGGCCCAGATGCAGGACAAGCCGACTTCAGTGTCGCCGCCCAAGGCCCCACGAACAGGCATCGACCGTTCTGCCTCTGCTGCCTTTCGGGCCCTGGCTATATCCGACATCCGACGAACGACAATCAGGAGAGCAAGCAATGACATAACCATGAAAACATGGAGGTCTGCGCGGATTCCTCCAATCGGCGCTGGACCGACCCCTTTCGCGTGGCGCGCGAAGCGCGCCAGGGGCGGCACCCAAAAGGCGCCGCAGGGGGGCTCCAGCGCAGACCCCGAGACGTCCGCGCGGACCTCCGAGGTTTGTTCATGCCATGGTCTGTTCTCCCCCGACACTGGAGAGGCGCCAGGATGGGGTCCGAGTAGATGGGCTCTGAGGATCGCGCCGCATCGGCGACGCGTCGGCGACGCATCGGCGACGCATCGGCGATGCAACGGCAACGTCGGCAATGCGTCGGCCATTTCGGCGTGGAGAAAATCGGGCTCCGTATCGAGCCGCATCGCCGATGTGGCCCCATCCTCCAACCCCATCCACTCGGACCCCATCTACAGTGGAGACCGATCCACAACAAAACATTTACAACAAATCCAACCCTGAGACCCCAGAACGTCCATCGATTTCTGGCGCGGGAGCGTTACGTCGCGATTCCTGCAGCAAAACCATGGAAACCCAAGAAACTCAGGGCACCCAGGAGACAAGCAGGGTGTTTCTTGGCATGGACCTCCATTGTAGTCCGGGGCGGTCTCAGCACAGGAGGAGGAGGGGGGGGGGGGGGGGGAGGAGAGGAGGAGGAGGAGGAGGAGGAGGGAAGAGGAGGAGGAGGAGGAGGAGAGGAGAGGAGGAGGGGGAGGGAGGAGGGAGAGAGGCGCAGGTGGCGCAGGTGGCGCAGGTGGTGCAAAAAGAGGAGGAGGGGGAAGAAAGGAGGAGGAGGAGGAGGAGGAGGAGAGAGGAGGAGAGGAGGAGGAGGAGGGGGAGGAGGAGGAGGAGGAGGAGGACGAGGACGAGGAGGAGGGGGGGGGGGGAGGAAAGAGGAGGAGGGAGGAGGGGGAGGAGCGGCAAAAAGAGGAGGAGGAGGTGCTTCTGAGCGCGGGTCTCCGCTGTAGGAGGATACGCGCTGCCCCCGGGCCCGTCCTTGCGCACCCGCGCCCGGCGCTCGGCGTGCCGGCCCCGTGGCCTCGCCCTGCCCCGCCGAGGGGCCCTCCCCGCCGAGGGGCGGCGGGCGAGCGCCCGCGCTGGGGCAGGGCTGCACGGTTTCCCCCGGGGCCCTGGGCGACCCGAGGAGGAGGAGGAGGAGGAGGAGGAGGAGGAGGAGGAGGAGGAGGAGGAGGAGGAGGAGGAGGGAGAGGGGGATGGGGAAGGGGATCCTCCCATACCGTCTTGTCGGCTCTTGCGACTCGACGACAGTCGGCGCTCAGTCGACGCCAATCGACGCTACATCGACGCCAGCCGACGCCACGTCGGCGCTGCCTCCTCGACTCCCAGGCGCTGATCGACGCCAGTCGACGCGAAAGCCGGATCCAAGAGGGCCTGTCAGGCTCCCATGATTCGCTACCGAATACAATCTGCAGCCCTTGTGCTACCACAAGAATCGCCGAATGAGGAACCAGGGGGCGCTTCTGGCCACGGCGAGCCTCGGCCACGAGCAGGTCCCCCGACCGGAACCTGAGGAACGACCCGAACAACGGAGCCCCTCCGGAGCCCCAAGTGGTCCTCGTCTCAGCGCGGTGGCCGTGCGCACTCGCGAGCTGCCCTCAACAGAGCAACCCCAAGCCACTTCGAAGCAGGCGTCTGTTTGCCTGTCTCTGCTCCTCTGGAGGGTCTTCGCAGGAGGAGGAGGAGGAGGAGGAGGAGGAGGAGGAGGAGGAGGGAGGAGGAGGAGGAATGAAGGGGATGAGGAAGGAAGTAGGAGGAGGGGGGGGGGGGGGGTGAAAGGGAGGTTGGAGGAGGAGGAGAGAGGAGGAATGAGGAGGGGAAAAAAAGGAGGAGGAAGGAGGAGGAGGGGAGGAGGAGAGGGAGGAAGTAGGAGGTGGAGGAGGAGTGGGGAGAAAGGAGGAGAGGCAGGGAGGAGGGAGGAGGAGGAGGAGGAGGAGGCGGGAAAAGGAGGGGGTAGGAGGGCGGGAGGAGGAGGGGGGGGGGGGGGAGGGGGGGGGGGAGGGACTAAATGCTTGGGTAGCTTGCTGCTTGGGCGGCTGCTCGGTTGTCCCGGGCCCCCTCACGGCGGGGCAGGCGGGCCACGGTGGCTGGTCCTATCGCTCCCAAAGCTCCAGCCAACACACGCAGCACGCGCGTGAAAGTCCGCGAAGAATAACCGCTCCTGCCCATCCCTTTCGATCGACTTTTTTGTTATTATTTTTTAACTATGGCTCCTTTAGAGGGCAGAAAACCCACCCCCGTAAGAATCACACGCGCAGCCGCTCGGCGAGCGCACCCACAGAAGGTGTCGAACAGGGCAGGGCCGCTTCGTAGACGCCCGGGGCCGCTCAGCAAACGCCAGCCATCGGGTCCGGGTGGCTTCTCCTCCCCTGCTCCCTCTCCCTCTCCGAGGGCGGAGGAGACCGAGGGCAGAGGAGCGAGGAGCCAGGGCCGCGAGCGAGGGTCGAGGACCCCGCTCGAGCATCGCAGCACGGCGCCTCGCTCGGGGCCCGCGGCTCGAGGGGGGCCGAGGGCAGAGGAGCGAGGCCCGAGGACCGCCCGAGGATCGAGGACCCCGCTCGAGCATCGCCGGAACGGCTCCTCGCTCGAGGCCCGAGGATCAGGTCGGGCGTGTCTTCCCACAGGCGGATCTTGCAAGAAAAAAACTCAAAACAATTAAACAATGTAGCAAAGAATCGTAGCTGACTATCCGTAAACATTCCTCCTGTAGAGGGACATGCCCGACTAAACCCACCCAAAGATCGAGGGTCGATGTCCTTGAACCACTCTGGCCCGCCCCGGGCGTCCAGAGGCCCCCGACGGGGGACCTCACGGAGATCGCCACAGAGACACCCCCTCCACCTATGTCGCGAGCTCCCTGCCCTGGCAGCCCGCGCTGTGGACGAGCGCACACGCCGCCGTGAAACGCGCAGGACCGGAGATCAAGATCGGCCAGCCCCCTGTGTGGTATGCTGGTCAAGCCAGATCGATCCGCGAGGGTCCTGAGGCCAGCAGCAGCGCAGCCCCGAAAACCCGGCCGGGGACCGCTGGGGGGAAAGAGGACCGCCGAGGAGGCCCGGCCTGGCTGACGGAGGCCCCCCAAGGCCCACGGAGGTCCGGCGAGGCCTCTGAGGATGCCTGTCCAGGGGGGTCCTCAAGTTTCATGGGGTTGATCCTCCTTCTCCTCCTCCTCCTCCTTCCTCCTCCCTCCCGCTCCGACGACGACGACGACGATGACGACGACATGTGACAAAGGACGAACGACAAACGACAAATGACAAACGACGAACGACGACGCACGACAGACGGCAACAACGGACGACGACGGCCCGCCTCCACCCCCCCACCAGCCTCATACTCCCTTTCTCGGGCGCACGCTAATATGGATCAGGAAGAAGTGGATCTGGTGCGCGGTCCCCAAATCCATGGATCGGGAAGCCACCCAAAAGAAATGGCGCCTGTGCCGCCCGCCTTGGTGACGGAGCGCGCCGATTCTAAACGGAAACGGGACCCCACCCGTCGCTAATCCTTGCGCCTTCAGGTATGTTTGCATTTCCTCGACTCTCTAGGGCCGCCCCCCCCCGCCCCCCAAACCCTCTCGCGGCACGTCGGTTCAGAAAATGGCCCTCCCTAGTTTTGCTTTCGGGCGCTCATGTCGACATCCAGTAAGACTCAAGACAGCTTAAAGTCGTCCAAAACGCATGCAGGAAGTCCCATGACCATCCATCCGAAGACGGTCCGACGAGACCCCAAAAACTGCCAAATCTCCCCTGTATGTCCCAAGATGCTCCAAGAAGCCTCACTGCAAGAGGTATCAAGCGAGGCCCGAAGAGACGAAAACCAATACTGCAAAACATGTGAGAAATCCACATGATTCGCTCCCGAGGCCTTTCGGCTTCAAATCGCTTCGAAAAAGCTTCAGAGAGCCAGCAGAAGCCCCCAAGACGGCCCAAAACTGCCCCGCAAGAGCCACCAGGTCGGCCCAAGACTTCCCGATAACCCTCCAAGATGTCCCAACAGGGCCCCCAAACCGATGGAACGAGGTCGAGTTGAAGACCCACGCAGCCGCGCGCTGCGAAGGCACGGATGTCACATGCACCCTGAGACCATCCGAAGACGGCCCAACGAGCTCCCGAAGGCTGGCAGATCTCCCCCCAATATGCCCCAAGAGGTCCTTAGAAGCCGCAAAGGAGTTGCTCCAAGAGACGCACAGCGAGCCCCAAGGAGCCCCCAAGACGGCCCAACACTGCCCCAAGAGAGCACGCAGATGGCACCAAGACTGCCCGAGAACCCTCGGAAGCAGCCCAAAAGGACTCCAAAAACGGCACCGAAACAGAGGGAACAACGAAGAATTGAGGACGCACGCGAAGGGCACTACAGCATAGGTGGGGTTACTCTGGTCCTCCTCCTCCTCCTCCTCCTCCTCCTCCTCCTCCTCCTCCGCCTCCGCCTCCTCACCCCCGTCGTCCTCCTCTGCCATTATCCTCCCCCCACTCCTCCCCCTCCCCCCTCCCCTCCCCCTCCTCTTCCTCCTCCTCCTCCTCCTCCTCCTCCTCTTATTATTCTTCTTCTTCGTATTATTCTTCTTCTTCTTCTTATTATTCTTCTTCTTCTTATTATTATTATTATTATTATTATTATTCTTATTATTAGTATTCTTATTATTCTTCTTATTATTATTATTCTTATTATTATTGTTCTTATTATTCTTCTTCTGCTTATTATTCTTCTTCTTAGTCTTATTATTCTTCTTATTTTTCGTCTTGTTATTCTTCTTATTAGTATTATTATTCTTATTCTTCTTCTTCTTCTTATTATTATTATTATTATTCTTCTTATTATTATTATTCTTCTTATTATTCTTATTATTCTTATTATTATTATTATTCTTCTTCTTCTTATTCTTCTTATTCTTCTTCTTCTTTTTCGTCTTCTTTTTCTTATGCTTCTTCTTCTTCTTATTCTTCTTCTTATTCTTCTTATTCTTATTATTATTCTTCTTATTCGTCTTCTTCTTCTTCTTCTTCTTCTTCTTCCTCCTCCTCCTCCTC
>CAUYUJ010000327.1:0-57500 GCA_963575745.1 Prorocentrum cordatum
CTCCTCCTCCTCCTCCTCCTCCTCCTCCTCCTCCTCCTCCTCCTCCTCACTGCTCTTCCACCCTCGTCGCTGTCCCCCCCTCCTCAACTTCCCCGCTCGAGGTTCGAGGATAGGCGTAGGGGGGGATGCATCGACCCCCAATCGCCCATTGATCGCCGATATGGGCCCGATAGCCCCAAGCTGCCCAGGAAGGTGCGGACTCGCTATCAGAGGCCCATCGCCGATTTATCGGCGATGTATCGCCGATTTCAGGTCGATGCATCTCCCCCTATGCCAGTCCCCCCATATCGATGCCCCCTCATCCTGCCTTCTCCTCAATGTTTTTCCACCCTCATCGCTGTCCCCCCTCTTCTTCCCCGCTCGAGGTTCGAGGTTTCTGGGCGCTTACGTCGTTTCTTGGCTGTTTTCTAGCCAGCAGCTGCGTCTCGCCGAGGGCGTTCCCGGGGTGCCGGGATCGTCCCAAACGGCCGCCGGAGACCTGAGTTATGACCCAAAAACCTTATCCTGCCTCCTCCTCCTCACTGCTCTTCCACCCTCGTCCTTTCGAAGAAGAGAAAACGACATGGGCATAAACTTGTGGCGCTCCGCTCGGGTTTCTTGGATCCGCGCTGGGTCCCCCCCGCCGGCGCCTCCAACGCCGCCCCTGGCGCGCTCCGCGCGCCAGGGAGGGAGGTCCGGCGCGGATCCAAGAAATCCGCGCGGAGCGCCACAAGTTTATGTTTATGGCGCTTTTTGTTCTTCTATCCTCACTGTTTTTCCACCCTCGTCGCTGTCCCCCCTCTTCTTCCCCGCCTCTTCTCCTCAGTATCCTTGCCGAGGTTCCTTCTCTGCCCTGCCCCCGGCCCTCCTCCCTCCTCGTCCTCGTCCCCCCTCCTGCACCTCGTCATCCTCATCCCTCCCATCTCCTACACCCCGCTCTCGGCGGCGAGCGAGGGGGGGAAGTGAGAAGGAGAAGGCCCTCGCAGACGTGGCTTCTCAGGGATGCCCCGCGCCTTCTGAGAAGTGTTCGGTGTCTTCGGGGAAGGCTCAGACATCTTCTCAGAAAGCCGGGGGACTTCCGAGCCTTCTGAGAAGGCCCGCCCCTTCTCAGTTCCCCCCCGCGCTCGCCGCCAAGAGGTGGGCTCGTCAGCGACGAGTGAGGGACTTGTGCAAGGCTTTCGAGGTTCGAGGTGCTCTAGCGTGTTCGGTGGCTCTCGGCGGTTTTCTAGCTCCGGGGGCGTTCCAGGGGTGCCTGGATCGTCCCGAACGGCCGCCGGAGAACATTGCTCGGAGAAGGAAAAAGGTACCGATACAGTCAAGCCGTATTATCAGAACGCACGAGAAGGATGCAAAGGCCTTGGAAGGCCAATTTCGACATTAGGCGGGCGGGGCGCAGCCAGTGAAAGCGGCCAAGGATGGGCCGAAGAGAATGGATGTAAGGGCAGCCTTGGAGAGTGGATCCTTACTATGCGGGTTGACTGTGTCACTACCGCTACCCTTCGTCCGTTTTCCCCTTTTGCGCTTTCCTGGATTCGCCTCGAAGTTATAGTCAGAACCCGCCCCCAGGAGAGGTCTGGGGAGTAGCGGCATCAGTACCCCTTAGTTTCCTCAGCACAGGCGGGGCCGATTAGTAGGTCGTGCCTGCCAAACCACGGGTACCCTTCTGTCCTGTGCGTCGCTCCTCGCGTCCTTCGCCTTCGCGCGGCAAGTATGCCCTTGTGTCCTGTGGCTTTGAGGGAGCATGTTCCCGTCGGAAGAGTCTTGTGCCCTGTCGCGTGTCCTGTGCAATCGGCCCCGCCTTGTATGTCCTCGCAGTTCCGTCTTCTGAGGGCATTCGCGTGCGCCAGCCTCTGGCGATCGATGAGAAGGCACCGATCGAGCGTCGGTGTGGCGCCGGATTCGCGTCCGGTCGCGTCTGCCAGCGCCGAGTTCGCAAGAGCCAGCGAGATGGCACGGGAGACCCCCATGAGTTGCCGCCTTAGTTGCCTCGATACGCCCGTTTTGAAACGCAATACGTCCCGTGTTCAAGACGCCCGTGTCAATACGTTGCGTGTTGGCTCCACGTATTGGACCACGTTTTGGCGAATGTATCGCGTCGGGCCTACGTTTTCAGCCTACGTGTTGAGCTCCGTATCAATACGATACGTGTTGCGTGTTGCGTATCGGGGCAGCTAAGTTTGGGCCATCTCGGGGTGGTCCGGAGGCTCGGGAGGACCGTTGGAAGCCGCGGCGAGGAGGGCAAATCAGGCACGAGCTCTCAGTGATGTTGGACTTGGGGCTCTCGGGGGCATCCTGGGGAGGCCCGCAGCAGATTGCGTGTTGCGTATCGGGGCAATTTAGTTCGTGGTCTGCGCAAAATGTTCTTAGAACATTTCTGGCTGGGGCTGCCTTGTTTTAAAACATCGGTTTCATGTTCTAGGAACACCCCCCCGATCGAAAGGACTATCAAGCCTGCTCGGATGCTGATGTGTTTTGTGTGCCAAGCGCAGGTAGCTTTCGCCCTCCAGGGGCTCTTCAGCCGAACTGGCACTGCACAGAGGCATCGGATGAAAGGTCGCTCGCATGCACAATTTTCGAAAACGTCCAGGCCCTACCCTCCCTGCCACTGCCTGGGCTGCCGCAGCTAAGGCGGGCTGGGGCTGCGGGCTCCCTGCCGCCGCCGCCCTGGCGGCCCTCTTCCTGGCCTCCTACGGCGTCGGGGAGCGCCTGGCGCAGACGTGCGGGCACGTCCACAGCTCGGAGGGCACCGGCGGCACACCGGCACCGAGCCCGTTGGCTCGGGCCGCTGCCCGGGCCATTTGGCTCGGGGTGTGCACGCCCGCCCGGCCTGCGCAGGGAGGAGGGGCGAGGAGGAGGAGCGGGGAGGAGCGGGGAGGAGGGGCGAGGAGGAGGGGCGAGGAGGAGCGAGGAGGAGCGAGGAGGAGGGGCGAGGAGGAGGAGGAGCGGGGCGGAGGAGCGAGTCGGAGCGTGGAGGAGACTGGACGCGAGGAGGAGCGAGGAGGAGCGAGGAGGAGGAGGAGGAGGAGGAGGAGGAGGAGGGGGAGGAGGAGGAGAAGGAGGAGGAGGAGGAGGAGGAGAGGAGGAGGAGGAGGAGGAGGAGGACGAGAGGAGAGGAGGAGAGGAGAGGAGGAGGAGGAGGAGGAGGCGGAGGAGGAGGAGCGAGGAGGAGGAGCGAGGAGAAGGAGTAGAGTGGATGCGCCGATCCTGGGCCCAGGAGCGGCCTGGCCAGGGCGCCGGTGCAGGTGTAGAAAAGTTGGCGCCCTCCCAAGACATCGTCTCCCCCCCCGCGTTCGCGGTGGTGTGCGACTGCTGCCTGGCCGTGTTGCAGGCCCTGGGCGCGCTCCTGCTCCTGGCGTGGACGTGTCGGGGGCGGCCAAGAGGGGGGCGATGACCAGGGGGGATATCATGGCGGGGGCCATGATATCTCCCCAGTAAAACGTCCCTGCCCCCCCCTCCCCCCCCCGGGCCGCGCACATGCCGCCAGCCATGATTTGCGCCCCCGCTCTTGGACGCCCCTCTCTTGGCCACCCCCGAACGTGGGCGCTCGCTTTTCCCACCGCCTGCGGTGACTCGGCTGCAGGGGCCACGAGCTGCTCAGAGACCCGGCGCTGCGAGGCACACATGCGGCATCGCGGAGAATCACGGCAGGAGCCCCAGTCAGCATCGGTCAACCGACTTTCTATCCTCATCCTTATCCAGACCCCCACCATCGCAGCACCCGAGTTGGGGATGTACCCCTCGAAACCCGAAGGAAACAGCCTACATCCCCATCTACTTAGGGGGGTGATTCGGCCAGTTGGGCCCAGGTCACGCCCATAGTCGACTCCTCCAATTCGGTTCGATTGGCTTTCGACGGCTGCCGAATCCGATTCGATTCAACTTCGGCTCCCGATCTGGATCCCGACTGCTCCACGGAGGCCTTGGCAGCCTGACGATCCCCGAAGAATCGCGAGAGGAGTGCCCGGCCTTGGAGCCAGCGGTGGGTCTGCGGGGTCCCAGCACCGTTCCTCCGCGAGCAGGAAGGGGTTAGAGAGGCCCGAGGCGCGCTGGGCTCGGTAAGCTCTTGCTGCCCGCCTCGACCTCTTCGGGATTCGGGGGTTGTTCTTGTTCTGGGTTCGAGGCGCTGGGTTCTTGTTCTGGGTTCGAGGCGCTGGGTTCGGGAAGGGGTGAGAGGCTCGAGGCGCTGGGTTCGGGCCGTGGTCGGACCCTGGGACCGTCCAGGCCTGTCCTGGCGTGGGAGTGTGCAGCGGGTGGGCCATGCGAGGGGTCCGGGGACCGATCTAGACCGGATTCTGGCCTCACCAGCCCACCCTGACCGACTTCTTGCCTTCCGCCCCAGACCCCCGCTCTCTTCTGTACTTCCTGAGCCGCATCCGCATCGATCTGCTAGGTCACCCGTGGGGAGCGCGAAGATGATCTCCGAGGCGGGAATTGATACATGACCACCGCCTGGAGGATCAATGTTCGGGGACCTCGGCAGGCGGTGGATATGGATATGGATGTATGGATGTATGTATGTATGTATGTATGTATGTATGTATATATAATATATATATATATATATTAATATATATATATATATTCGGGCCCCCGGGGGGCACCATCTATCCATATACAGGACGTCGGTTCCCATGCGGTGGATATATTATGAGTCTCTTGATCAGCGTCGGGGGGGCGTCCCCTCCGCCGACAGCCCCACATCGACCCCCGTCGCGGGCAGCCACCGCGCGCCGAAGGCGCTCCGACCCCCGTCGCGGCGCGACCACGAGGCGAGGTGGACCCCCGGATGGGGGGTTACACCGCACTCACATCTATACCCCTGGGTGGGTGTATGTGCGGCCGTTTTTGCGCTGTCATGTGCGCGCATGTGCGCGGCATGTGCCAGTCATGTGCCAGGCCTGTGCGGTCCTTCTTGGATGGACTTCCTACTGTGCACGTCGTGCCCGGGCATGTGCGGGGGCATGTGCGCTGTGTTTTGATGTATCCATCATACGCACATGCACGCACAGTCCGACGCACATGCGCGCACATGCCTGCACATGCGGGAGGTGTTCGAGAATCGCAGATCTGTCATCGGCACATGCACGCACATGCCTGTGCAACCTCTCTTCGGGAGGCCGCGCGGGCCCGCACATGCACGCACATGCGGTGAAGCGCGCGGGCGCACATGCGTGCACATCCCAATGCACATGCACGCTCATGCCTTAGGAGCTGTCTGGGACCCCTGTGCCTCCAATGCCTCCTGGCCTTCGCAGAGCTAACCTGGGGCGTGCCAGGGTTTCCTGAAAGAGTTTGTTGTGCGTTTAGACTCGCCCGCTGCTGGCGGGGGCGGTTATTTGCCCCGTTCGTGAGCTGGCGGTGGCGCGCCCGCCTAATAAAATACTCTCCCGCGCGCCTTCTCAGCTCGGCCGGAGAAGCAGGGATGGGGGGGGGGGGAGGTGGAGGGGAGGGGGAGGAGGGGGGAGCGGAGGAGGCGGGCGCCCCCGGCCACTGGCCAGCCTGCCTGTTCGGCTCGGCCAGAGGAGAAGGAGGAGGAGAAGGAGGAGGAGGAGGAGGAGGAGGAGGTGAGAGTTGCGAGGCTGTCTCAGGCGAAAGTGGCTTGACGGCCCGAGCTCAGGGAATCTCGGAATCGCTGGCCTGGCTCGGCCACCGGCGAGCTCGGCCTGTGCGAATACTGTGCGTACCTGTGCAGTGCATGTGCGGGACGTGCAAGAATGCCGGGGCCGGCGTTCGTCTCCGGACGCCGGCGCGTTCGCGTCCGGCCAGTTCCGCGTGAGACGTCGTCGGCAATTTGGAGGCCGACGTGCTTTGAATGAAGTGATCTGGCCACCTTCGCCTGAGACATCCTCGCAACTCTGGTCTCGGAGATGCCCTGCCCCATGGTGGCCCGGCCACTTTCGCTTGAGACATCCTCGGGACTCTGGGTTTCGAGACGCCCTGAGCTGAGGTGGTTAGACCACTTTCGCATGAGACATCCTCGCAACTCTGACCTCAGAGATCTCCTGCCCCATGCTGGTCAGGCCACGGTCGCCTGAGACATCCTCGCAAGTCTCGATTCCGATATGCCCCGAGCTGAGGTGGTCAGCCACTGTCGCCTGAGACATCCTCGCAACCCTGATCTCAATGATGCCCTGCTCGATAGTGTCTCGGCCCCTTTCGCCTGAGACATCCTCGGAACTCAGGGTTCCGAGACGCCCTGAGTTGAGGTGGTTAGACCATTTTCGCTTTAGACATCCTCGCCCGAGATGCCCTGAGTTGAGCTGTGCAGGCCACTTTTGCCTGAGACATCCTCGCAATTCTGTTCTCAATGATGCCCTGCTCCATAGTGTCTCGGCCTTTTTCGCCTGAGACCCTCGCAACTCTGGGTTCTGAGATGCCCTGAGCAGGTGGTCAGGCCAGTCCTGCCTGAGACATCCTCGCAACTCTGGGCTCCGAGATGCCCTGGGCTGAGGTGGTCAGACCACTCTCCCCAGAGACATCCTCGCAACTCTGACCTCAGAGATCTCCTGCCCCATGGTGGTCAGGCCACTTTCGCTTGAGACATCCTCACAACTCAGACCTCGGAGGTGTCCTGCCCCATGGTCGTCTGGTCACCTTGACCAGCGACATCCTCGCCACTCTGGTTTCCAAGATGCCCTGCCCCATGGTGATCCGGCCACGCTTGCCTGAGACATCCTCGGAACTCTGGGTTGCGAAATGCCCCGAGCTCAGGTGGTCAGGCCACTATCGCCTGCGACATCTCTGCGGCATGTGCGGGCATGTGCGTCTATGCTTTCAGAGTTTTGCTTGACCGTGCATTCGACTGTGCGTCGGACGGTGTGGCATGTGCGCGCATGTGCGGCAATGCTGTTGAGGCTTTTGTATATTTGCATGGGCATGTGCATGCGACTGTGCGGCATGTGCCTGCATGTGCGGCCCCTTCCGGACCACAATTTCAAAGTGAGCACTATAGAAGTGAGCGCTATAGAAGTGAGTCCGGTGTACCCCCCCACGCTCATTGTTGGTAAGAAACCCCGAGCCGAGAAACCCCCGCCTCGCAGTAGCTGGAGGAGGAGGAGGAGGAGGAGGAGGAGGAGGAGCGAGGAGGGAGAGGAGGAGGAGGAGGAGGAGCGAGGAGGAGCGCTTCCTGGGCCGCACGGATCTGCTGCGGGCCACCCGTGGGGGGTGGGCGTGCGGGGACAACGAGCGCGCGCCGCGGTCCGGTCCGGGCCGGAGCGGCGGGCCTGCTCTCTCCGGGGGGGGGGGGGGGGCCGGCGCGAGGGCGCGGAGAGAGGCGAGCGCCGCGCTGCGCTGCGCGCGGGGCGCGGAGCGCGGCGTGGGGCCACCTGCAGTTCCGTCGGGCATGTCCCTCGAGGGAGCTTCAAAAATGGTGCTCCAGATTTCGTAATAAAGGGAGGGGGGTCTCATTTCGGGGGGGGGGGTCTCTTCCAGGCCATCTTGGAGGGCCCGGGGGGGTCTAGGGACGATGTTCTGGAGGGTTCTCCCACGGGGGAGGTCTGAAATGGCTTGTCTTGGAGGGTCCAGGCCCCCTCCCTTTTATTACGAAATCTGGAGTAAACCAATCGTCAGGAGACTCTTTTTCTAGTATGGTTTGCTATTCTGGGGTATGTTTTAGTATATCTTTTTTGTCGTCCAGAAGCCGCCTGCAGGGGGCCACGCCCGACTTAAACCTACAGTTAGCCCGCACAGTAAGGATGAGCAGCTGTCCAAGGCTACCCTGGCATCCTGCCCCGTCGGCCCATCCTTGGCCGCTTTCGCTGGCCAGCTTCCGCCGAAAAACGTCAACGTGGCTTTCCAAAACCCTTGGCATCGTTGCCGCGCAGCCTGACTACAGTTGAGCATCTGATTAAGAAACAATATTCCAAAAAGCTGGGCCAGCGCTTCTCAATCAACTTTCGGGAACGCTGGCCCAGTTTCTTGAGCACGTTCGCCCCTCCAGCATGAACAACAGAAGTTGGCCATGGCTTGCTTTCAGAACCTTCTGGGAAGCTGACCCAGACATCTGAAATTATGATTTTCTTGATCGCATTCTCGGCTGTATATGGGTTGACTGTAGGACCTGTGAGGGTCCCTCCCGAATGGGGTCCGAGTAGATGGGGTCGGGTCGGAGTACGCACCGCATCGCCGATGCATCGGCGATGCGGCTCGATGCGAAGCCCGGCTTTCTTTAACGCGGTCGGCGCCGATGCATTGCCGACGTCGCCAATGCATCGCCTATGCATCGGCGAAGTATCGCCGATGCATCGACGATGCGTCGAACCCCAGTTAGGACTAAGTCGGGCCTATCCCTCTACAGGAGGAATATTCAAAAAAATGTCACAAGATGTCTGGGACGATCTTTCTGGTATGTTTGTTGACTATTGCTGTGTATGTGTTGCTCTGTTTCATTTGTCATCGGAAATCCCCTCTGCACGTAGGAGGACACGCCCGACCTAAACTTAGGAGGCCTCTCTAGTCCCTGGGCCTGCGTGCCACGAACGAGGCAGCGCCCGGATCTCCGAGCGTGTCCGCTCCGCCATGCTGCGCCTCTCGCGGCCGCTGCGCGCGCGCCAGCGCGCGGTCGCCGCGGCCGCCCTGGGCGCCCTGGCGGCCGTCTGGCTGCTCGCGGGGCGCTGCGGCTCCTACGCCGCCTTCGCGGGAACCCGGAGGAGGAAAAGAGACCCACGAAGATCCCCGTTCGCGCTGTAAGAGAAAAGAAACAAAAAACTAAAAACACACGGCGGGAGATGTTCGCAATTTTCTGCCTCTGGGGGCGCCGACTGGGCCTCGGGGCCTTCAAAAAAATATTCAGGATGGGAAAACGGTCTTGGGGAAAGGGGTCCAGAATTCTAGGGGTCGACTTTGCGAGAAAAAAAACGACGTCGGGGTTCACTGCAGGCTGCTACCCTTGCCTCGTTGTCCCCTTCTGGGGCATCCTGGGAGGTCATCGTCGCCACCGCTGGATTCGTTTCCAAGTCCTGGTCAGAACTCGCCCCAGGAGAGGTCTGGGGAGTAGCGGTCACAGACCCCCGACGTCGTGATCTTTTCACAACGTCGACCCCCAGAAGTCTGGACCCTTTCCCCGCGACCAGTTCTTCGTCCTGAGCCGTTTTTTGACGGTCCCGAGGCCGGGTTGGTGCCACCGGAGGCCGACAGTACAGTCGGGGCGCTGCAGAAAGAACCCTTTTCGTTTGGAAGGGGCTCAGTGTTCCTTAGTTGTTGTACAGTCTGCCTTAGGTGCTCCTTAGGTTTTCCATGGGAGATCCAAGTTCACCTTGTGGAACATGGGCCTCGTTCCTTGTCTAGGGTTCCTTAGGTCAACGCCCCGACTGCAGAGAAAAGCCTCACAGTGCGAGGGGAGAGCATGCTGCTTCGCATGAGTTTGATGCCACTGAATGGAAACAGTGGATCGGTCTTGTGTGCTGACGCAGAAGCTGTGTTGTTTTTTGCTGGTAGTGGGCCAGCTTATGATGCCAGCCCATGCCCACCCCGGAACTCTTTTTGTATCCCCACTTGGATCGCCGCGGGGGTTGCTAAGAGGATTGGGGAATACAAGTGGATGCCAAGGTGGGTTGTATCCAGCCTAACCCAGCTTAGAAGTGGGTTGCACGTGCCCTAAGTGGCTTAAGGGCGTACAGATCTGGGCTAAGTGGGCGGAGCCCACTCAGCGGAGTTCCCTCATCATCGTAAGCCACCAAAGGCACTTGTAACCCACTTTTCCACGCCGGTCGTTGAAAGTAGGGGTTTTTAGATTCCCAGATCCCAATCTGCTTCAAGCGCCTTCCTACTTCAAGAATCGACACGATGTTGCTGTGTTTTGCTATTCTCTGGGAGGACCTGGACCCAATCCACTACATCCGCCTTTCTACTTCCTGCTTTTACCTCCATCGTCCGACCGACGTGTAAGCCCCACTTTTAGCATCCACTTCTGGCCCCCCCACCCCCTTAGGCAACCCGCCGCGGCGATCCGAGCAGGCACGCTCGACGCCTGCCTCGGGCCCCTGCTGACCGGCGACGGGGTCCTGGAGGCGCCCAGCTCGGGGACGAGCCGCGGAGGGGCCCCCCCCCCGGGACGGGCCGCAGGGAGGGAAGCACGACGTCGGGCCTGTCCCTTTTTCGCGGGGGCGGCAGAGAGGGGGGTGATGACCAGGGGGGGGGGGGCGGATATCACGGCGGGGGCCGCGATATCTCCCCAGGTCTCATGGCGCCTCTTCTTGTTTCATTGCGTCCCTGGCCCCCCCGCTGGGCCGCGCACATGCCGCCAGCCATGATTTGCACCCCCCCCTCTTGGACGCCCCCCTCTTGGCCGCTCCCGGTTTACAGGAGGAGTATCCAAAAATAGCCACCAAACAAATGGGGCGATGCTTCTACTATGTTTGTGATGTTCAGTGCTCTGTCTGACTATGTTTTATCTGCGTCCAAACTCCGCCTGTAGGGGGGACACGCCCGACTTACGAGAAGCACGGGCTTTCGGAGGCCAGCGCGGGTTTCTTGGATCCCAGGCCCCCTCGCGCTGCGAAAAAATCACGACGGGCGGTTTCTTCAACTAGGTGCTGCCTCCGGGGGGCTCTGCTGGGCCTCGGGAGCGTCAAACAACGACTCGGGATGACGAAAAGGCCGGTCCCGGGGAGGGGGTCCAGACTTCTGGGGGTCGACGTTTTGAAAAACACGACGTCGGCGGTCGGGGTGGGGGTCAGCGCGGGTTTCTTGGATCGGTGCTGGACCCCCCTCCCCTGGCGCGCGGACGCGGGGCCGCGCCGCACGCGCCGCCAAGGGGGTCGGCGCTGAGTGAGGACCGAAGGGGGTATATTCAGGCAACGGCGCGCCTCGGCCAGGAGTAGGTTTACGTCGGGCCTGTCCCTCTACAGAAGGAATAGTCAAAAATTGCCACACACACACACACACCAAAAAAAAACAGGCAGTCTGGGGACGATGTTCCTAGTATTTTTGACCATTTGGGCTTATTTGTTTTGTATTTTTATGCTTCGTCCACAAGGCCCCTGTTGGAGGACAGGCCCGACTTGAGAGTAGGCCCCCCGACTTGAGAGTAGGTCCCCCGAGCCAAATAGAAGGACGGGCCCCAACGCCCGAGCCCCTCCTGAGCCCAGAGTGCTTTCCGTTAGCTGTCTCGACTGTAGAGGGGAAGGGGAAGAGGCGTACCCCAAGTCCCTGATTCACCGACCCCGCCCCCCCTAAAAAACCCGACCCCCCTCCGAATGCGACCTGGTAGTCCGGACCTCCCCCTTCGACGGGGCGCCTTACGAAACCGGACCCCCGGGGCTCCAATCCAGAGGGAGCGCCCTCATAAACCGGACCCCCCCAGTTACAAAACAGGCGCCACAAAAAACCGGACCCCGGGGGACGATTTATAAGGGATTTGGAGTACCCATACATTGTCGAAGGTCCATGCGGATTTCTTGGATCGGCGCTGGACCCCCCACCCCTGGCGCGCGGACGCGCCAGGGGCCGCGCCGCATGCGCCGCCAGGTTGCGTCGGCGCCGATCCGAACAATCCCAGCGGACCTCCGAAAGTTTGTGCTCATGTCGTTTAATGGGAGGTGGCGCATCATGACCTGAGGCACGTTGCGCGGGCGAGGGGGGGGGGCCAGGGGACCTGGTGAAATGACAAGAAGACAACGAAGCAGAAACATAAGAAGGAGGAGGAGGAGGAGAAGAAGAAGAGGGGGACATGACATCTGGGAGACTTCGTGGCCCCGGCCATGGCCACCCACCCCTCTCGGACGCCCCCGACCATCTGGCTCAGCGAGTTCGGGACCGACGTGGAGGACCTCTACTGGAAGTACCTCATGCAGTACATGCACCAGCACCGCCTGGACTTTGCTTACTGGAGCATCAACGGCGAGAAGAGCCCCGGCGAAGAGGAGCTCTACGGCCTGCTCGAGGCCGACTCCGCCACCGTGCGGCACCCCTGGAAGCTCCGCGCGCTCCAGGCCCTGCTCGTGCCGCCGGGGAACTTCTCGTGCCGCGATGCGCGTATGCAAGAGACGTCGCCCGCGGCCTCGCAAAAATTGCCGAGCACGCGCGTGCGCTGCTGTTGTTGTTGTTGTTGTTGTTGTTGTTGTTGTTGTTGTTGTTGTTGTTGTTGTTCATGATGATGATGATGATGATGATGATGATGATGATGATGATGATGATGATGATGCTGAGTGATGGTGATGATGATGGTGATGATGCTGATGCTGATGATGATGGTGATGCTGGTGATGATGGTGATGATGATGGTGATGGTGGTGGTGATGATGATGATGCTGATGACGATGATAATAATGATGATGATAATGATGATGATGATAATGATGAGGATGATGAGGATGACCATGAGGATGAGGATGAGGATGAGGATGAGGATGATGATGATGATGATG
Source organism: Prorocentrum cordatum (assembly GCA_963575745.1). Taxonomy (NCBI): domain Eukaryota; class Dinophyceae; order Prorocentrales; family Prorocentraceae; genus Prorocentrum; species Prorocentrum cordatum. The sequence goes on from CAUYUJ010000327.1 coordinate 12,345, forward strand.
ATGATGATGATGATGATGCTGATGATGATGCTGATGATGATGATGATGATGATGATGATGACGAGGATGATGACGGTGGTGCTGATGAGGATGCTGCTGAGCGTGCGCGCGCACGTGTCGGCATGGCCAGGCGCAGCCGCAAGGCTCGAGGAGGAGCCACGCCGCACAAGCCGGCCGGGCCACACAGAGGGGGGCAGGGGGAGGGGCTCAGTTGGGCCCTGGCAGCGGCAGGGTTGTTTTGCTGTTTCCCCAAAAGCAAGTGTCTCTTGGAAACGGATGCGTTCAAAAGCGGCAGCCGGGAACGGCAAATCGAATTGTTCCAGAATTAGAACCAGCACCGGAATCGGCAAACGAAACGGCGACCGCCAAACGGGCCCGTCGCTTCCAGGGCCCATTGAAGAAAGGGGTGGGGGGCGGACTAGACGCACCCCTGCTTCTCAGAAGGCGCCGGCCCTATCTCCAGATGTACGGCCGGCACCCTCTGAGAAGCGCCCTCCGTCCAGGGAGCCCTCCCCCCCTTCGCCCGAGCTTGTTGCGCGCCGCCAAGCAAACACAAACGTTCCGAGCTCCGCGCGGGTGTCTCGGAGCGGCGCTGCGCGCCCCTGGCGGCGCCTCTCCGCACGCCCCCCTGGCCTCTTCCGCGCGCTGGGGAGGAAAGCGAGGCGCGGATGTTCAAGACATCCGTGCGGAGTTCCAGGACACGTGCATCGATACCGCTGTTTCTGTTTCTCGACGTGGGACAATTGTATCGCGGCGCGTTCGGGAGGCGTCGTCGCTACTGGAGGGAATCCAAGGAACCGAGGGCACTCGCAGGAGGGAAGGCGTTTCAGCCATCACCACGAGATGCGCTGGCTGAGCGTATATTGTATTTGTTGTTGCAGAGCTTTCTTCTTTCCTGGTGCACTGTGGACCATCCCAGGCATTCGGCGTCGCGACAAAATGGTGACGCCTGGCTCCTTCTCAGTGTAGGCCTCTGCAGGCAAGTTTCTGCGCCCAAGGACGGTGAGCAAACATGTTCTGGGACGGAAAACAGAACTAGCCCCAGGCAATGGGTCGAGAGATCAGGGAGGGCCCACACCACGACATGACCGTGCTGCTGGACGTCCGGGATTGCACCCGTGCGGTGTGGATCAGATCTGCGCACCAGAAGCGCAGACATTCAGCAGACGCCTCCTCCTCCTCCTCGCTCTCGTCTGCCTCCTCCTCCTCCTCCTCCTACTCCTCCTCCACCTCCTCCTCCCCCGTCTCTTCCTCCTCCTCCACATCCACCTCCTCCTCCTCCTCCTCCTCCTCCCTCCTCCTCCTCCTCCTCCTCCTCCCCCCTTTCCTCCTCCCCCCCCCTCCTCCTCCTCCTCCTCCTCCTCCTCCTCCTCCTCCTGCTCCTCCTCCACCTCCTCCTCCTCCTCCTCCTCCTCCTCCTCCTCCTCCTCCTGCTCCTCCTCCTCCTCCTACTACTCCTACTCCTCCTCCTCCTCCTTCTCCTCCTCCTCCTCGCCCTTGTCTGCCTCCTCCTCGCCCTCCTCTGCCTCCTCCTCGCCCTCGTCTGCCTCCCCCTGTGCCCACCCTCCCAGCCTCCCCCCCCAGACGCCCAAGACGCGACGAGCTGTTGTTTCCTTTTGTGACGTGAGCCCAAGAGGTCTCTCGACCCTTCCCCTGGGGAGCTGGTGCTCCAGGGCTGGACCTAAACGATGCTTTGCTGGACTTCGGCAGTGTCTTGTGTGGGGCAGGGAGGTACAGGAAAACAGGTAGAGCAAAACGAGCAACAAAACAACACTTCAGCTGACGGAGGACCCAACCATGTGCAGCTGCGAGTGCCGCATTGTCGGTACCACTTTCGGAGGGGTGCGCCGAAATCGGTGGCGCCGACGCATGTGGACACCGTCATTGGGGCCTTCGGAGGAGCTCCCTATGAGGCCACGAACCGCATGAGGGGTGCGCAAAAATGGGGCGGCACCGCCATGCGGACCCTGCCACTGGGGCATTCGATGGAGCTCCCTGTGAGGCCACGAACCGCGTGAGGGGTGGGCCACAATGGGGCGGCGCCGCCATGCGAGCCCTGCCACTGGGGCCTTCGATGGAGCTCCCTATGGGGCCACGAAACGTCCGAGGGGGTGCACCGAAATCGGTGGCGCGGACGCATGTGGACACCGCCACTGGGGCCTTCGGTGGAGCCCCTATGGGGCCAGGAACCACGTGAGGAGTGTGCCAAAATGGGGAGGCGCCGCCATGCGGACCCTGCCACTGGGGCCTCCGATGGAGCTCCCTATGGGGCCACGAACCGCATGAGGGGTGGGCCACAATGGGGCGGCGCCGCCATGCGGACCCTGCCACTGGGGCCCTCGGTGGAGCCCCTGTTGGGCAACGAACAATGCGAGTGGTGCGCCAAATTGGGGCGGCGCCGCCATGCGGACCCTGCCACTGGGGCCTCCGATGGAGCTCCCTATGGGGCCACGAACTGTGTGAGGTGTGCGCTAAAATGGGGCGGCGCCGCCATGCGAACCCTGCCACTGCGGCCTTCGGTGGAGCTCCCTATGGGGCCACGAACCGCGTGAGGGGTGCGCCAAAATGGGGCGGCGCCGCCATGCGGACCCTGCCGCTGGGGCCTTCGGTGGAGCTCCCTATGGGGCCACGGACCACGTGAGGAGTGCGCCAACAAGGGGCGGCGCCTCCATGCGGACCCTGCCACTGGCGCCTTCGGTGAAGCTCCTCATGGGGCCGAAATGTGGCGGCGCGGCCATGTGGACCCTGCCGCGGGGGCCTTCGGTGGAGCTCTGTATGGGATTACGAACAGTGTGCAGCATGCGCCAAGATGGGGCGGCGCCGCCATGTGGACCCTGCCACTGGGGCCTTCGGTGGAGCTCGCCACGAACCGCGTGAGGGGTGTGCCGAAAGGGGGCGGCGCCGCCATGCGGACCCTGCCACTGGGGCCTTCGGTGGAGCTCCCTATGGGGCCACGAACCGTGTGAGGAGTGCGCCAAAATGGGGCGGCGCCGCCATGCGGACCCTGCCACTGGGGCCTTCGGTGGAGCAGGGGGCCACGAACCATGTGAGGGGCGCGGCGCTGACGATGGCGATGGCGATGCTCATGATGATGTGGATCATGACGACGGAGATGATGATGACGATGATGACGCTGACGATGACGATGACGAGGCGGACGGGAAGAGGGATGAGGGGGAGGAGGAGGGGGAGGAAGAGGAGTGGGAACACAGCGTTGTCTCTTCAAATCGAGGACCCGACACCACAGGATGGTTGGGAACAAAACTAAAAACAACGTTCAGGTCCAGCCCTGTGGTGCTCACGCCGGATCGCTACCTAACGGCCCCTGTGGGGTCCCCGACGCGGGCCCCTGGAGGCCCCGAGGCTGAGGCAAAGCCTGCGGCCGCCGCCGCCGTCCAGGAAAACAGGTGCAGAGCAAAACGAACACCAAAACGAAAACAAAACGAAACACAGCGCTCAGGTCCAGCCCTGTGGTGCTCATTCCGGATCGCTGCCCGACGGGGCCCCTGTGGGGTCCCCGGCGCGTGCCCCCCAGGAGGCCCCCCGAGGGTGTGGCAAAAAGCATGCGGCCGCCGCCGCGCTGTGTCCTCGGGCCGAGCGTCGGGGCCCCCTTCGCGTGGCCCCGCCGCCCCCTCTTCCTCCTCCTTCTCCTCCTCCTCCTCCTCCTCCTCCTCCTCCTCCTCCTCCTCCTCCTCCTCCTCCTCCTCCATCTCCATCTCCTCCTCCTCCTCCTCCTCCTCCTCCTCCTCCTCCTCCTTCTCCTCCTGCTCCTCCTCGGGTCGCTTATGGCCCCGGGGAAAAGGTACACCTCGGGCCCCCGCCGCCCCCTCCTCCTCCTCCTCCTCCTCCTCCTCCTCCTCCTCCTCCTCCTCCTCCCTCCTCCATCTCCTCCCTCCTCCTCCTCCTCCTCCCTCCTCCTCCTCCTCCTCCTCCTCCTCCTGCTCCTCCTCGGGTCGCTTATGGCCCCGGGGGATAAGGTACACCTCGGGCCCCCGCCGCCCCCTCCTCCTCCTCCTCCTCCTCCTCCTCCCTCCTCTCCTCCTCCTCCTCGTCCTCCTCCTCCTCCTCCTCCTCCTCCTCCTCCTCCTCCTCCTCCTCCTCCTCATCCCCCTCCTGTCCCTCCTCCTGCTCCTCCTCCTCCTCCTTCTCCTCCTCCTCCTCCTTCTCCTCCTCCTCCTGCTCGTCCTCCTCTATGCGAAAGACCTGCCGCATCGCGAGAGAACATTGCGGCCGGAGCCCCCAGACTTACGTCGGGTCTGTCCCTCTACAGGAGAACTGTTCAAACATAGTCAAGAAAATAGTATTGGGACGATTGTTTGACTATGTTTGAATGTGTGTTGAATAAATGTTTTCACTGTTTTGATTCAAAATTCCGTCCAACATCCCCCTGTAGGGGGACATGCCCGACCTATCCCTAGACTTTGCGGCCGGTAGCATGTCGCGCCGCCGGCTCTGGCCCACCTCGCTTCGGCACTGCATGCCAACCACGTCCCAGTATCCAGGCGCAAACGTCCCGGAGTCGCTCGTGACTCCCGCCCCCCGCGGAGCGGAGCGACACGCTGTCCGCTTTGACGGCATCGCGTGTCGCTGGGGCCGCCGTCGCGAAACGCCAAGCAATATTTCCCAAGCGAAGCTCCCCGCGGCATTGCTGTTGACAGATCGACGCACGACGGCCCCGAGGAGTTCTCAGCCAGGATCGGGGCGCCCCTCTCCCGCTGAGAAGGCGGAGGGGAGGAGGAGGAAGGAGAGGAGAAGCAGGGGGGAGGGAGCGGGAGGGGGGGAGGGGGGAGGAAGGAGAGGAGAGGCAGGGGGAGTGAGGGGGAGGGGGAGAAACGAGGTGTAGAGAAGCACGAGGGGAGAAGGAGAAGCAGCAGGTGCAGCAGGGGCCGAGGAGAGGGAGGAGGAGGGGGAGGAGGAGGAGGAGGAGGAGGAGGAGGGAGGAGGAGGAGGAGGCCCCGAGAGGGAGGATCGAGGGCGCCCCATCCTCCCAGGAGCGGGAGATGGGGGAGGGGTGGAGGAGGAGCAGGAGGAGGAGGAGGAGGAGAGGGAAGAGGAGGAGGAGAGGGGGAGCAGGACCAGGAGGAGCAGGAGGAGAAGGAGGAGAGAGGAGGAGCGCGGGAGAGGGGGCAGGGGTGGAGTGACAGGGCCCCAGGAGGCCCCCACGCAGGAAGGTCGCGATGATCGAGGTGATTCCCCTCCTCCTCCCCCCCATCCCCGATATCCCTTCATCAACTCCCCCATCCTTCCCCCTCCTTCTCGCTCCTCCTCATCCCTCTCCCTCTCCCTTCCCCGCTCCTACCCCTCCTTCTCCTCCTCCTCCTCCTCCCTCCTCCTCCTCCTCCTCCTCCTGCTCGTCCTCCTCCTCCTCCTCCTCCTCCTCCTCCTCCTCCCTCCTCCTTCTCCTGATCTTCCTCCTCCTCCTCCTGCTCGTCCTCCTCCTGCTCGTTCTCCTCTTCCTCCGTCTCCTGATCCTCCTCCTGCACCTGCCTCCTCGTGCTCCTCCTCCTCCCCCCTCCTCCTCCTGAACTCCTCTTCCTCCTCCTCCTTCTCCTCATTATCCTCCTCCTCCTCCGCCTCCTCTTCTTCCTCCTCCTCCTCCTCCTCCTCCTCCTCCTCCTACCTCGCCTTCTCGATCGTCCTGGCGCTGTGATCTCCTCAAAACGGCGAGTGGCGGCTGGACGGCCCGTGGACGCATGCGCGTCCTCCGAGGTCGGCCCGTCGATTCGGATTGACGCACGTGCCTTCGACGACGTCCGACACTACCTTCAAGTCGGGCCCGTCCCTCTACAGGAGGAATATTCAACATAGACAAACATAGTTTGGCGACGATGTGGTGGTAGGTTTGATTAGTTTCGGCTATGTTCGGGGTATGTTTAAAATTTCCGCCGAAAATCCGCATGTAGGAGGACATGCCCGACCTAACACTACATTACGTGCCCCTGCATCGCTGGTCTCCTCTTTCCTCCCTCGACCCCGATCCCTGCCGACCCGATCCAACGCTTGGACCTCGGCACTTTCTGTCCTCAGTGTTGGTCCGCTCGCCCGTCGCTCCGCCGTTCGACGAGTCGTGTGTTGGCCTGTTCCACCTCAACAACAAAGTCCAGGAGGGCGAAGAGCGCCCGTCCGCTGCTGCCGTGGCTCGTGCGCCTCGGGCCGCGTCCGCTCACATGCCAAGAGTTAAGTCGGGCCTGTCCCTCTACAGGATGAATAGTCAAAAATAATCCACAAATAGCCTGGGACGATTTTTGAGCATGCTTGTTCCTCCTATTCTAGGGGGTAGTTGTTTGGTATGTTTAATGTTTCGCCCGTGCGGGGACATGCCCGACCTAAGCCAAGAGTGAACCGTCAGCGCTCGTCGTGTTCACTCAGAGCTTGCGACTCCTCTCCCCCTTCATGTCCACCGAGCGAACCACACGCACCCCTACCCATAACGGGGGGGGGGGCGGAGCAGGCTCTGGGTGCGTGTTTTCGGATGGGGGTCCCCGCTCGGACGGGAGCCTCCCCCGCGGTCCGACAATCCGCACCCATACCCATAGCCTGTCCTCCTCCGTCCGATTCCCCATGTGTATTGTTCGTTCATCATCCTTTCCTTTCCCCCCTCCCCCTACCCCTCAATCAGCTTCCCCCGGAGCCTTCCTGGGACTTGTTTTCTCAGATCGCAGGCCGAGTCTGGTAGATTGGTTTTCGGTGTAGCAGTGTGTGGGCCAACGCGGCGCTCGTCGCCACGACTGTGCCAACATTGACGGGCCTGTCTTCCACCACCACCACCACCGTAAGTAGGAGGGGGAGGGGGTCCTCCTGCTCCTCCTCTTCCTCTCCTCCTCCTCCTCCTCATCCTCCTCCTGCTCCTTCTCCTCCTCCTCCCCTCCTCCCCCTCCTCCTCCTCCTCCTCCTCCTCCTCCTCCTCCTCCTCCTCCTCCTCCTCCTCCTCCTCCTCCTCCTCCTCCTCCTCTGTCTCCCCCTCATCCTCCACCTCCTGCCCCCCTCCATTCTATGGTGGTGGTGGAAAATAGGCGCCCATCAAACGCGGTGTTGACGCCGGTGTGCGCGGTGTCGCAGTTTTTAGCTGGCTGGTGCTCGCCAGCTGCTCATCACGCTGGACACGTGGAGCGTTCCAGACGGGGCCTCGCCTTGGAGGCCCGAAGGAGTCGCCATCTCCGCTTCCTCGGTGGAAGGCGGCGGAGGTCGGCAGGAGTAAGCTTTACACCAGAGCAAAGGTCCAAGCTGTGGATCGTTGGAAGGCTAGTGGTATGGAGATTGCGATCCATCGATGGTCAGATCGATCGTGAGATCGACGGTGAGTTGGGGATCGATAGCGGGGACGATAACAGCAGTAAGGTCGATCGTGAGGCCGATAGAGAAGGCGATTCGGTGAGATCGATAGTGAGATCGATCGTGATATCGCTCGTGCAATCTATAGTGACATCGTTTGTGACATCGATCGTGAGATGGGTTATGGGATCGATAGTGAGATCCATCGAGAGGTGGGTCATGACATCGATGGTCAGACCGATCGACCAAGAGCCAAGGAACACGGACACCCAGGAACCCCGCCGTCCACCGAAATCGGCCCGGAACCAGCAACTGGGAACCCAAGAACCTGGAACCGGGAACCCAGGAACCCGGCCGCCCACCGAATGCGGCCCGGTTTTTTCGCCAAACCTTTCTTTGTCCGCCAGGACCCCGTCAGTTTAAGCACTGCTCTGAGGACGAGGGCGCCTCTGCCAGCCGAAGTCAGCGGCGAAGGGCGGCGGGAGCCGGCGGAAGAAGAAGATGCACCCCTACGAGATGACAACCCAGACATGGTCGCGTCGCACAAAATATCAGGACGGGAGGTTTTTGGTCACTTTCGGCCTCGGGGGGCCCTCGCCGGGCCTCGGGACCGTCAAAAAACGACTCGGGATGAAAAGCCGGTCCCGGGGAAAGGGTCGGGACTTCTGGGGACGCCGTCCTGAAAAAATCCGCATGTCTGGGTACCCGTCGGTCGGGGCCTGAGTCTGGCGACAGAGCTGGTGGAGCCCGGGGGCCCTTCGTGCTCTGTGGCGCGTTCGGGGCCTACGGCCGGGAGCTCTTGCTCAGCGTCGCGGCGGTGGCCCTGGCGACACACGCTCTACCCTGCAGGCGGACAGCGTCCGCTCCGCGGGGCGGGAGGTCGGGAGAGGCTCGGGACGTTGAACGCTTGGGAACGGGAGCATGGATATAGGCTACACGCAAGAGTGACCCTAGGCAAGAGCGACCAGTAGTGCGCGGATTAAGGGGGCGCAAGGTGGCCAAAGCCAAGCGCGCAAGCAGCCAGGATCGCACCGCGTTCAGCGCTCGGGGGGATCCCGATGAGCCCGCACTAAAGGTCACTCTGGCGAAGGGTCACTCTTACGCGTAGCCGAGGATCGTGTGCCGCGCCGAGGCGTGGTGGGCCAGAACCGCCTGGCGCGACACTCCAGACCAAAGTTCCCGACCGTAGGCTCGTCGCCAAAGAGTGCATTGCTGGTTAAGGAGCGCACGTCTTGGGAGCGAGGGGATGCTGCCCGGAGGTTCGCGCACAGTGCGTTGGAGTCTCTTCGGGCGGGCCGAGGCCCGCAGGCATGCCCAAGTCCAGGGGGGCCTCTCTTCCCAGTCTTGCGTGTTCGAACAAGTTTGAGCAGAGCTTAGTTGTGCTCCACAACTATGTTTTCGAGGTCCTGGCATCCAATGAATTTCTTGACTGGGGGTCGTGCTCCTACAGAGCCGTCGGCAGATGCTGATTGCAGGCAACCAGCGTCCTCGTAGGAGGGCTGGGCGGAGCAGAGGGAGGAGGCCAGTGAGCTGCGGCGCGCCGGTTCGTCAACCACGTCGGCTTGATGCCTCAACAGCCGCGCGCTATCATAGAGACCGGCCGCTAGACACAGACCACACGCAATGCCGAGTCTTCCTCTCCCACCCACCCCGTTCCTCCACCGCCTCCTCCTCCCACTACCCTGCCTGCGACCCCGGAAGGTCGCTGGGATCAAGGTGTCCCTCTCCCGCGCCTCGCGGGACGTGTGGGTCTCATACAGATCGACGCCCGATGCCGAGAACAAAGGAGCCATCTCGGGAGGAGGAGGAGGAGGAGGAGCAGGAGAAGAAGTGGCAGGATGAGAACTGGGAGCATTAGGAGAAGGAGGAGGAGCTTGTTAGAAGAAGGTGGAGGTGGAAGAATAATACATATAAGGCATATATTTAGCACCCCGCAGTTGCGGATAATAGTGAGGGTGGAGGGTGCGGCGGGGTCGTCGGCAGACTGCGACGTTCTGAAGAAACCCGCCGCAGGCGCCGATTTTCAACAACTTCTACAATGAGCACACCGCAGGCGCCGATTTGTTCGTCAAAGCAAGTGCGTGGGTCGCGGATAGGTCGCGGAACGTGACGTCACCTGGGAAAGGGGGGGCGGGGCCAGTGACGACCGTCATCGTAGAAAATAAAAAAGTGGTTCCTGTCGTGGTACTTTTCGTCGTGGGCGGCGCGGCCGTAGTCGTATTCGACATCGGCGGCGCAGCCGTTGTTTACCAGTACTTCCACGACGACGTACTTAGTATCCCTTTCGGGCTGCTCGGTCGTGTCGATCTTGGTGTCGGTTTTGGTGGCGTACTTGGCGTCGTACCAGTAGTGGTCGTCCTTGAGTTGCCTGTCACGCAGCTCGTTATCGTATTCGGGCTGTTTGTTACGCAGCTCGTCCTCGGGCTGCATGTTGCGCAGTTCGTCCCGTCGTGGAGTGGACGCCATCACGAAGGTGGTCGTAGCGATGGCCATAATGTCGCTGGGGGATGGTTTTAGGCCGCGTCGGTCGAGGAGCCTGTTTTCTCGGGGAGCTGAATGTGTTCGTATTCCAGGCGTGTATGGTCTCGGTATACTTGCCAGCGACCGTCCACCGAGGTGGGTCAGTCTCGTAGCCGATGTTGTAGATGTCCGGCTCGTAGTTCGACAGTAGGTGGATGTTCTCTTTCTCTCTCTCTCTCTATCCCAGATGTTCACCCGCAGGTGGATAACCATCCTCCCGTGGACGTTCACCTCCACGTTGTTCACGTGGTGGGTACAGTCGGGGCCCTGAAGAAGGAACCCTTCTCGTTGGGAAGGGGCTCCGTGTTCCCTGATTGTTTCGCAGCTTGCCTCAGGTGTTCCTTCTGTTTTCGCTACGAAATCGAAGATCAACTTATGGAAAATAGGGGCCTCGTTCCTTAGTTAGGGTTCCTTAGGGTCCACGCCCCGACTGTAATGCTGATGGCCTTTTCTGGTGGCTCTTCACGCGCGCCGCGAGTGGCGGCGGCGCGCCGGGGCCAGCCCGTCCCAGCGGGTCGCCGCGCGGGGGGGCGGCGCGGGGGCCCAGGGCTGGAGGGCCCTCGTGCTCTTTTTGCCCTTCTGGCGCCTCTGCTTCCGCCTCCCGTTGAGGCCTTGCAACAGGAATGCTGAGCACAAGTGCACAAATATGAAATCGATGTATACGTGTGCACCAAGGATACACGTAATGCCACTTCGCTCAAAGGCGCCGTTGATCACTCTGCACACGGAAGCGTGCGGGTGGATGGGGCCGGCGGTCGCTCATCACTCCGCCGGACGCTGCGGCGCAGCCCCGCCGAGCTTAGACACAGTCATCGAGGCTGGGGTCACTCTTCTTTTCTGTTGGCGTGGGGAGACGAGAACGCCCGATGCAAGTGCGGCCCGCCCGCGGAGGCGCGCCTGTAAGTTTGCTCTCGGCCGCCGCCGCCACCTCTGGCGCACCTTCTTGTCGGCGCAGTCGCCCGCGACTGCAGGCAGCTCCGGCGTGGCCGCCCAGTAGATGACCGGGCGCCCTCGGCAGGGTGCGTCGAGGACTGTCGGAGGTGTTGGCTACTGTCAGGGTCTCAGCACGGATTGTGTTCTGTTGCTGGTGCCCAGGGCCGAACGCTAAAGCTTTTAGCGTTTGAAGGTCGCCGTCGAACGCTGCCACCCTTAGTATTTGGTGCTCGGCTTGGCGGTGCCGAAGAAAACGTAAATCAGAAAAGAGGGGACAATGATTGATAGGTTTGATGTGGCACGCGCCGACGGCTAGCTCCTTGCCTGGCGGGGGGTTCGTTTCTGCATGCAAACGAGACTGGCGCGACACCCAACGGAGGAGGGTCAGCCGAGGTCACGGCGGCCCTCCCTGGCGTTGTCAGGCTTCTCTCTGGGCCGCCCCTGCTTCTTAGAAGACGCGGGCCTCGTCTGTAGACGCAATGCACGCGCATTCTAAGAAGCAGTCTCCTTCTAAGAAGCCTTCCCTCCTCCCCCTGCCCCCCGCTGCGCGCCGCCAGCCCACGGCTGGATCCACGTCGCGTCAAAGTGTCTTCCAGGGTGGACCTGGCAGGGGCCCAGGGGTTGGCTTGGAGCAGATCTGGGCCTGCAAGGAGGGCCGCCGTTTTTTTGTTTTTATATATATATATGTATTATTTATGTATTTATTGATTTATTTATTTATTTATTTATGTATTTATTTATTTGTATATATATATATATTAAAAAATCACGACGGGAGGCGTTTGGCCATTGTCGGCCGTCGGATGCCCTCGCCAGGGCCCCGGGGCCGTCGCACACTCGAGATGAGCAGCCGTTCCCGGGGAAGGGGTCCAGACCACGGGGGCCCGCGCTGCGGCAGAACCGCAGTGTCGGAGATCCGGGGACCGCAGCGGGTGCCTCGGGCAGTGGCGGGAGCGGTCTGGTTTTCGCCACCCGCCCACGGTGTGCCGGCGGATCGGATGAGCTAGTCCGCAGTGCTGCGTCCGGGGGCAGCACCAGGGTGAACAGGAGGCAGGGAAGACATGCGACGAGGCAGGCGAGCAGAGGAGGAGCAGCGGCTGCGACAGGAGGAGGACGACCAGGGTGATGGGCAGGATGAGGACGGCAGAAGGAAGAAACTCAAGGAAGAAGACGTGCATATACACAAACGGTCGGAGTTCCGCGCGGATTTCTCGACTCGGTGCTGGCCCCCCTGGTGGCGCGCCAGCTAGGCCAGCGCCAGAAAGTCTGGTCCGTCTTGGAGCATCCCGGGTCGTCTCGAGATGGAGGAGGAGGAGGAGGAGGAGGAGGAGGAGGAGGAGGAGAAGGAGGACACGCACGCCACCAAGCAATGAACGGGGACTGGGCGTCCGAGCAGCGGCAAGGAAATCTTAGCGAAACTTCAGGGGTTTTGTGTTGCTGCCACTTCTGCTTCTCCAGAGAGGAAGGGTGAAAGCGAAGGACAGCACCGTCAGAAGAAGGGAGAGCAAATGGCAGAAGCGTGCAAGGGTGCAGAACGAAGCCGATGATAGCCCACCACCGCGCAGGAGTGTACATCGTGCTCCAGGAGAAGGACCACGCGAACTCAGAGCTCGTCGACACCGCCTGCCACACCATCTCCCAGCAGGACGCGCACATGCGAGAGGGGTCCTGGGGGGTGGGGGGCAAACGGCCTACACCTCGGCAAGCTCACGCGACCACCCGATGAACAAGATTCGCTTTCACGCCGCGAGAACATGCCTCGGAGAGATATCTGGCACGAGAATGTTCAACGTTGCCGATCGCGTCCGCTCTGGCTTCTGAGGGCAGCATGTGCTTCCCGCAGGAGGCGCTCCTGGGCGCCTTTGAACGCTTCTCGGCAGTTGTGGGCATCTGCTGGTGCTTGGCGAGCGCCTGTGCGTCACGGCGAGTGCTTGCGGACGTCTGCGAGCGCGTTGCAGCGGTTGTGGTTGCCCGCGGGCGTTTGCGAGCTCGTGCCAGCCACTGCGGGCGCCTGCGGGTTCCTGTGGGCGGCGTTGCGCGCGCACGAATGCCAGTGTGTGCTTTTGGGCGCGTGTGAGCGCTTGTGCAAATACTGCAAGACTGTGGCGAGTAAGGAAAACTGCCAGCATGGTTTGGGGGAGCATGTCGAGTTCGGCCAGACCTGGGGCCCAGTTTGGGCCCCAGACCCTCCAGTTCACCGCTCTCGCTTCGGCAGACAGAGCCGACGTCGAGAATGGTGTTCTGTGCGCAGATGGGCGCCTCCGAAGAACGGTCAGGAACCGCCGCATCGCACACCTGACGATCTGCCTGGCCTGCCTGAGGGACCAGGGCCCTAAATAGTAAAAATATAGTACGGGGGCGATGTGTTGATCATGCTTGACGGTGTTTGGTCATTCTTTGACCATGTTCAATGTTTCGTCGAAGACCCTCCTGTATGAGGACATGCCCGACCCAACCCTTGGCCACGCAGCCTTGGCTCTCCCCCCTCAGCGAGGGATCGGGGGCGCGAGGTGGACGTTCCTGGACCGCACGCACCAGGTTGCAATCAAGGCGCTGGGCAGGGGCGGGGGAGGTGCTCGATTTGCTCTCCTGTGCAGCTGCTGCGTGGAGGCTCGCATGTCGCATATTGTCCTGCTCATCGCTCTGCCTATATGGCGTATGCATGTATATGTTCATGTGTGCGCGCGTGTTTATGTGTGTTTGTGTGTGTGGCGCGCGGGAGGTTGTTCCACACGTTGCGAGTGCAGTTGGGAAGAAGCTCCGAGGCCACGGTATGTGTTGGATGTCTCGAGCGAGTCCTCCGTTTGTTCAAGAATGTGAGGACGAGTTTGATTACGTCGGGTTTGAAGGTTTGGGTGATGTCTCACGCGAAACGGCTGTTGTGCTAAGAGCGACGTCCCAAATCCTCCAACCCCATTGTACGTTTGAAGGTTTGTTTATAACATGTTGAGGAGCCATTGTGTTCTTGGACCGTAACGTCGCGATCTAGGTGAGGGGTGCGATCGATGTTCAGAATGTTGAGGATGCCCAGAGCGAAACTGCAAACATCAATCGCGAATGGGTCCTTTAATTAATCACCTCTCAGCGTTTACTCCCTCCGAGGGATGCGTATGATAATATGTGAATGCATGTGCAAGTATGTACATACGTTTATACACATGGCTATACATACACATACATACATACATACATACATACCTGCCAGCCTGCCTGCCTGCCTACCTTCCTACCTACATACATGCATACATACATACATATACATCCACATATACTCGCATGTCGACCAGTGGATTAAAGACAACGTGAAATCTATGATCTTCGCCTCTTCGGGCCCTCTTGGGGGTCCTCCTGAGGCTCTTTTGGGGCGTCTTAGGACCTCCTGGGCCGTCTGAATAGCATATTCGGCCGTCTTTGGGCCCTCGTGGGTAGGCTCGGGACCCTCTCAGGCTGTCTTGGGGTCCTCTTGGGGGCTTGTTGGGCCGTCTTGGGGGTCTCTTCGGGGTTTATTGGACCGTCTTGGGGGCCTCTTGGGCCCCCATTGGGCCTCTCCTGGGCTGTCTTGAGGCTCTCGTGGTCGCTTCTTGGGCCGTCTCGGGGCGATCCTGGATGCCTCTCGGGCCATTTTGGGAGTCCAGACGGTTGAGAGTGCGAGAATCTCATAATCCGTAGGAAACCCATCGGAAATCTACGAGTTCGGCCTCTTGGGGCCCTCAAGGGTGTCCCCTCGGAGCCGTCCCGGGGCGTCTTGGGGGCCTATGGGGCCGTCTTGGGAGCATTTTGGGCCGTTTGGGGGACTTCTTGGGTCATCTCGGGGCTGTCTTGGGTCGTCTCGGGGCCTCCTTGGGCCGTCTCGGGGCTCTTCTGGGGGCTCCTGTACCGTTTCGGGGCCCTCTGGGGGCCCTTTGGTGCCGTTTCGCGAGGCTCTCTGGCGGCTCCGGGACCGGGGGGCCCCCCAAATCCGCAAGGCATGATACGGATTTGTTCGAATGGATGTACGTACGTTTATGTATACACATACAGAAAAGGGAGATCCCGAAGCAGGACTCCAGTTGTAAACGGGACCCACCCCCGGACAGCTTCCCCTGGAGGCTCTCGCGGGACCGAGACTGCCCGAGAGCGTCCGCTCGATAGCGTTTCGAAAAACGCGAGCGCCCAGGATGGCCTGCAGACAGTCCAAGAGGCCTCCTGGATGCCCCGCGAGCGCTCCAAGACGCGCCAAGATGGCCTCAGAGGGGCGGGGAAGCAGGAGGAGGAGAAGGGAGGAGGAGGAGGAGGAGGAGGAGTCGGCGGACAAGGTAGGGAAAGGGGAGGGGTAATTAGCAGGATCGCGAGGAGCATGAGAAAGGAATAGTGACCGACTGGGAGTGAGGGCCAGGGAGGGTGCGCATGGGGAGGAGCAGAGGGGCGGAGAAGCAGGAGGAGGAGGAGGAGAAGGGAGGGAGGGGCGGAAAGGGAGGCAAGCGGGGCGCGTTCCCGCCACATCTGACATCCGACCACCCCTCCCCCTCGCTTTTTTCGTCGGCGGCGAGGCGGGGCAATCCGCACCAGCGAAAGAGCGAAGCAGGGGCACTACAAAGCTACCTGCCGGGCGTGCAAGAGCGGAAGGAGGACATTCCCCCCGACACACATCCTTTCCCATTGCGCCGGATGGGGTGTCCTATGAGGGCCCTGATCCCCAGAATGACCTATCGTGCGATGTGCAGTCTAAGGAGGAACAGGATCCCTAGTTATTGGCCAAAGCCATGCTGTTTGAAGTCGTAATTGCCTCAGTTCTGGTTCAGCACATTGCCTCTCCAGGCGGCTCACTACAGAGAGCGTCGAGTGCCCACCCATGAAGTGGTATGAAATCACAGATGGGTTTTCTCTCACGCATTTGATCAAAGATCATGGACGCGCGCGTCACTGGGCTTCAGCACTCCACGTATTTCGCGACACGTTCCGATCAGGCAAAAGAGCTCCACAGGAGAGATACTACAATGTTGCAATCAGCGTCTGCGGAAATTGCCATGAGTGGCACCAGGCACTAGCACTGCTGAGGGAGATCGCCGACGTGAATTTGACACCGAACGGTGCCAGCTACGGTTTGGCGATAGGCGCGTGCAGTAAAGCTGGACAATGGCAGCAAGCCGTATCACTATTGAAGGAAACCAGTGAAACGATGGTAGAGCCTGGCGTCATCATGTTCAACATTGGGATCAGCGCGTGCGAGAAAGCGGAGCAGTGGCAGCATGCTTTGATCCTGTTGAGGGAGATGCGGGCAGTGTCGTTGGAGCTAAGCGTTGTCAGCTACGGCGCTGGGATCAGTGCGTGCGGGAGGGGTGGGCAGTGGTTGCATGCGGTATCTTTGCTGCGGGAGTTGTGCGAAGCGGTATTGGAGTCCAACGTCGTTTGCTACAACGCTGGCATCAGCGCGTGCAAGACACTTGGGTATTGGCAGCAAGCTTTCATATTGTTAGAGGAGTTGTCCGAAGCGGAGTTGGAACCCAATGTCATCAGTTTCACTGCAGCAGCGAGCGCGTGCGAGGCAGGCGGGGACTGGCAGCAGGCATTGTCACTATTGAGTAAGATGTCTGAAGAAGCGCTGGAGCCTAATGCGAGGAGCTATACTGCCAGTATTGGTGCGTGCAAGAATGGCGCTCAGTGGCAGCGAGGCGTGGTGTTGTTTGGGGAAATGCGGGAAGCGGAAGTGAAGCAGGACCTCTTCAGCTATTGTGCCGCAGTCGGCGTGTGCGAACAGGGGGGTCTTTGGCAGAACGCGCTATCGTTGTTGAGGGAGTTGTCGGACTCGAGGTTGGAGTTGAACGTAGTCGCTTGTAGCGCTGGCATTGGCGCCTGCGAGGAAAGCGGGCATTGGGAGCAGGCCCTGTGGTTGCTGGGCAACCTGAAGGAGACGAAGATGGAGCTTGATGGCCTCTGCTACACTTCTGGGATCAGCGCGTGTGGGACAGGAGGACAGTGGCAGCAGGCATTATCGTTGTTGAGGGAATTCGTGGATACAAGGCTGGAGTTGAATGTGATCGTCTACACTTCTGGGATCAGCGCGTGCCACCTGGGCCACCAATGGCAGCATGCACTGTCGCTGTTGAGGGGGCTGACTGGTATGAAGCTGGAGGCGGATAGGAGATGCTACTGCGCTACAATCAGCGCGTGCGAGAAAGGGGCACAGTGGCAGCAGGCGTTGATGTTGCTGAGGGAGCTGCTCACGAATGGGTCGGGGCCCGACGAGTTCTGCTACAACTCTGGGATCAGCGCATGCGAAAAAGGCGGGCAATGGCAGCAGTCGGTGTCGCTGCTCAGGGAGATGTGCGAGATGAAGTTGGAGCCAACCGTCATGAGCTACAACGCTGCCATCAGTGCCCAGGGAACAAAGTGGGAGCACGCGCTCTCCTTGTTCGCAGAGATTCGGGAGGTGGAGCTGGAGCCCGACGGCATCAGCTACAGCGCCGGGATCTACGCGTGCGAGAAGAGCGGGAGTTGGCAGCAGGCGATGTCCATGCTCGGCAAGATGCTGGAGGTGCAGCTGGAGCTCGACGGCATCATCTGCACCGCGGGGCTCGCGGTGTGCCAGGAGGCCGGGCAGTGGCCGCAGGCGCTGGCCTTGCTGGGACAGCTCCAGGAGGCGAGGGTGGAGCTCGAGGTCAGTACGTGCAGCGCCGCGATCGGCGCGTGTGCATCCTCCTCGATCCCCTCCTCCTCCTCCTCCTCCTCCTCCTCCTCCTCCTCCTCCTCCTCCTCCTCCTCCTCCTCCTCCTCCTCCTCCTCCTCCTCCTCCTCCTCCTCCTCCTCCTCCTCTCCTCCTCCTCCTCCTCCTCCCTCCTCCTCCTCCTCCTCCTCCTCCTCCTCCCCCTCCTCCTCCTCCTCCTCCTCCTCCTCCTCTCCTCCTCCTCCTCCTCCCTCCTCCTCCTCGTTCCTCCTCCTCGATCCTCCTCCTCGATCCTCCTCCTCCTCCTCCTCCTCCCTCCTCCTTCTCCTCCTTCTCCTCCTCCTCCTCCTCCTCCTCCTCCCTCTCCTCCTCCTCCTACTCATCCTCATCCTCATCCTCCTCCTCCTCCTTCTCCTCCTCCTCGTTCCTCCTCATCGATCCTCCTCCTCGATCCTCCTCCTCGATCCTCCTCCTCGATCCTCCATCTCGATCCTCCTCCTCGACCCTGTTCCTCGATCCTCGACCCTCCTCCTCCTCGATCCTCCTCCTCGACCCTCCTCGCGAGGTCGGCATGTGCAGCCTCGCCATGGGCGCGTGCCGCCGGGGCGGGCAGCCGCACCGGGCGCTCGCGCTGCTGGGGGCCCTGCCGCGCCTGCGCGGCAGCGGCGGCCTCCCGCCCGGCTGCAGCGGGGGGGTCGACGCCTGCGAGGCGGCGGGGCAGGCGCGCCCCGCGCTGCCGCTGCTGGGCGGGCTGGCGCGGCAGGCCGGCGCTGCGCTCGTGCGACGCGGGAGGCGAAAGGGGCGGCGTGCGCAGGAGGGGGGCATGCGAGCGGGAGGAGGAGCAGGCTCAAGAGGCGGAGGAGGAAGAGGAGGAGGAGGAGGAGGAGGAGGAGGAGGAGGAGGAGGAGGAGAGGAGGAGGAGGAGGAGGAGGAGGGAGAGAGGAGAGGAGGAGGAGGAGGAGGAGAGGAGGAGGAGGGGGAGGAGGGGGGAGGAGGAGAAGGAGGAGGAGGAGGAGGAGGGAGGTGGAGGAGGAGGAGGAGGAGGAGGAGGAGGAGGAGGAGGGAGACGGAGGAGGACCAAAAGCAGGAGGAAGAGGAGAAACATGATGAGACGATGGGAGAGGAGAGAGGAGAGAAGAGAGAGGCGAGATGCCAGCCAGGTGCGCTCGCGCCATATCTGTCATCCTATTCCTCCCACCCATCCCGCTGTTAGTTTCCCTATCCGCGGTCACGTATCATGCCGACCTGGAACTCCAGAAAAGACCCCATCGTGCTAGTCGCAGTCGGGAAAGGGAAACTTGTGGGAAGTGTACGACCTGGAGGGCCTCTGTAGCTTGTAGGGCCTCTGGAACCTGACCTGTTAGACCTGTGGGACCTGAACTGCGGGACCTGTGGGACCAGTGGGGCCTGGGAACCTCTGTGACCTCTGTGGGGCCCGTGGGACATGCGACAGCTCTGGGACCTGTGGGACCCTGTTGGGCCCGTGGGACCTGTGGGAACTGTGAAACTTGTGGGGCCTGTGGGACCTGTGGCACGGGTGGGACCTTTGGGACTTAGGGGACCTTTGCGGCCTCTGCGGGACCTGTGAGACATGCGACACCTCTGGGACCTGTTAGACCTGTGGGAGTTGTGGGACTTGTGGGGCATGCGAGACCTACGACACCTGTGATACGTGTGGGACCTGCGGAACCTCTCAGACCAGTGGTGCCTGTGGAACGACCTGCGACACCTGCGGGTCCTGTGGGACTTGCGGGGTCTGCTAGACCTGCGACACTTGTGGGACCTGCGAGACCCGTGGGATCTTGAGAAGTGTGCCATATTGAGGCGGGAGCGCTCTTCTGAACGACGGGGGCACAGCGCCGATCCCGAAAACGAGGCCAACGTTGCAGCGAGAGCACCAGGGTAAAACACCGGAAGCAATCGGCTTGCAAAGCAGCCAAAGGACACAGCAGGTGTTGAAATCTTGTGAGTGAGGAAACCATGCATGGAGGGGTGTGGTGGGAATATATTAAGCGCAACTTACATAAGGGGAGACATGAGAGTAGCACGCATAGTATGTAATCGGAGAGAGGAGAGAAGCGAGCGAGAGAGGGGGGGAGGGAGAGAGAGAGAGAGAGAGAGCGAGAACGACCAAGCGAGAGAGCGAGAGAGGGGAAGAGAGAGAGAGAGAGAGAAAACATAACAAACATAGACATTGATATATATATAGAGAGAGAGAGAGAGAGAAAAGATATAGAGAGGGAGGGAGAGAGAGAGAGAGGGCAAGAGAGAGAGAAAGAGTGAGCGAGGGAGCGAGAGAGCGAGAGAGAGAGAGAGAGACAGAACGAGAGAGGGAGACAGAGAAATAGAGTAATCGTCATGATGCTGTGAGGCTGAGGAGGAGGAGGAGGAGGAGGAGGAGGAGGAGGCGAACGAGCATGGAAGTAAGGAGTTGCAGGATCGTGCAGGCACCGGGAATGAGGGGAGGGCACGAGGAAGAGGACCAGTGCAAACTCAACAATCAGCAACGATGTTGGAATGCACCCTCCCTCCAAGCTCACTCTTCATAGGCCCCTAGAGGGCTCATGTCCACTGAGGGGGATTGCCCCGTTAAGGGGCCACCGTGTGAAAACCTTGAAGCGTGCCCAGAAACTTTCTCAGGTTTCAGCGCCGCGAGAAAATCGAACTGCTACGTGTTGGCGATCCTGGACAGGCCAGAGCACCACTTCTGGGACGTCAACGCCGCGAAACAACTTAAATGTTGCTCCCTGACAATCCCGAATCCGTCCACAACACCGTTCCTGGTACGTTGACAATGTGAGAAGCAGTGAACTTCACAAATGTTCAAAACGAATCTGCGCGGCGCTGGGGCGAGAGCGATAGTTTGAAAACGACCCGCCCTAAATCCGTGATTTTGGTTACAACTGTTTTTTACCAAAAAACAAAAAACAACCCCCAACAAAAAAACTAATGTGCGAGGCGCGACGGCGAGAGCCACATTTTGAAAGCCACCCGCCCTCAATCCGTGAAGCTCTTGCATTGTTAAAAAAAAAAGAATGTACGCGGCGCTAAGGCGAGAGCCACAGTTTGAAAACCACCCGCCCTCAATCCGTGACACGCTTGCGCGGCGCCAAGGTGAGAGCCATAGTTTAAGTGTGCGCGGCGCTATGGCGAGAGCCAACTTCTGCAAACCACCCGCTTTCAATCCGTGAAGTTTCTCGCACATGCTCAAAACGAGTATGCGCGGCGCTAAGGCGAGAGCCGAAGTTTGAAAACGACCTGCCCTCAATCCTAAAAGCGTTTTGCCAATTGATTTTTATATGAAAACGACCGTGCGCGGTTCCAAGGCGAGAGCCACATTTTGAAATCCATTCGCCCCCCAGCCGCGAAGCTCGCTGCCAGTTTGTGAGCTGCGGGCTCACAATGAGTGAGGAAGTCTCGGGTGAAATGCCCGGCTCGCCCAAGGGACCGGGCTCGGGGCGCGTTGGGGAGGAGCCATCAAAGAGGACAAGGAACGGAGGAGGACACGGCGTTGGCTGGCGGGCGTCGCGCTCCCACGGGCGCCCGGGACGAGATGGGGGCGTTGGGGTAGGAGGGGCTGGCCCGCGCAGGCGAGGCGCCGACACCGGCCCTGCCGACCTCCCCCTCCCCTCTCCTCCTCGTTGGCCTCTGGGCACCGATCGGTCAGGCGTCAGAGTTGCCTTCGACCCGGTGGTGTGCGAGAGGTCCGCTGGTTCCCGGATGCTACCTCCGGCGGCAACCAATATTCGCGACAGCTCTGTCTTGCAGCCTCAGGTCCCGAACGCGAAGAGGAGACGGCTCGGCGCTGGAGTCACGGGTAGACCCTCCCGTGCTCAGATCACCGTGCCTGCCGCCCCGCTGCTGGAGCTCCGACAATTCCATGATCTCCACGCCCGAAATAATTTGTTGCAGGTTTCATCGGGTCAATGTGCCCCGTGTACCCAAATGCGGGTATTATTAGGTCGGGCCTGTCCCACTACAGGGGGATTTGAGACGAAAGCGCAAATAGTCAAAACATATTCGAAAATTGCCAAATCAAGGTGACATAATCGTCTCGAGACTATTTTTTCATTATTTTCGAATACTCCTCCTGTAGAGGACAGGCCCGACTTCAAGGTATTATGCGACTGGGCAGGCCGGCTGCCTTTCGATGGGCTGTCCTTCCCGAGCAGCTCCCTGGACGTGCCGGTAAACAACAATGCGCTGCCCTTGGCCAGCCTTCATCCCGCGGACGAGGGCGAGCTATCCTCACGCCATATCTAGAAGAAAACGAAACCACGTAACCTCTAAACTTGTGGCGCTCTGCGCGGATTGATTGGATCCGCGCTGGACCCCCCTCCCTGACGCGCGGAGCGCGCCAGGGGCGGCGCCGGAGGCGCCGCCGGGGGGCCCAGGCGCGGATCCAAGAAATCCGCGCGGAGCGCCAAAAGTTTATGGTTACGTGGTTTCGTTTTCTTTTAGATATGGCGTGAGGATAGCTCGCCCTCGTCCTCGGATCCAAGAAATCCGCGCGGAGCGCCAAAACATTTATGTTCCTGCTGGTCTTGCATCGAATACCCTCGGGCGCCGCGACTTGCGCGGCCGGCGATCCCGGAGGCTTCCTGGGTCGGGCTCTCGGCCCGCCGTGGCCCCCGGGGTCTTCGCTTCCCGCTGCCTGCCCTCCGTCCACTCTGGCCGTGTGCCCTCGTGGACAGGTGCAGAGGGGGGCTCCTCCTCCTCCTCCTCCTCCTCCCCTCCTCCTCCTCCTCCTCCTCCTCCTCCTCCTCCTCCTCCCTCCTCCTCCTCCTCCTCCTCCTCCTCCTCCTCCTCCTCCTCCCCCTCCTCCTCCTCCTCGCGTCGCGCGCGCCCCCGCTTGCCGCTTCAGCTGTCACGCCGAGGACCGCCCCGCCCGTGCTGTGCCGTGCCTTCGTCGCCGCGAACCTCCCGGGGGGGAGTGTGCGAAACGCACTTCGGCATTTTTCTTGGGGGCCCCTCTGGGCCTCCCGCGGTGCTGTGCACGCCCTGCACCGGGGCTGGGCAGGCCCTCGGATCCCCCAGCGCCTCCCGCCGCCCGAGGGCAAGCGGGAGAGGACGCCACGAGAGCCGAGCGTCCGCCCGCGTGCCCAGCGCGCGAGGCCGCGGCCTCGTCGCGCGAGGCTTCAGTCGGGCCTGCCTCCCGACAGGGGGATTTTCGACGGAAAATAAACAATACCCCAAACATAACCCAAACATAGTCCAAAAATAGTCAGGGGACTATTTTCCCGTATTGTTTTGACTTTTTTGGGGTATGTTTAGGGTATTCTTTATCTTTCGTCGAAAATCCCCCTGTAGGGGGACACGCCCGACATAACGCGAGGCCACCCTTCCCCTCCCACAGCCCTCGGAGGCGGGTCGGCTCCAAACCTGGGCATACCGACCGTGGCACGAGCAGGGCAGGGGAGCGAGGAACGTCGATCACGAGTCTCGTCGGCCTTCGCAGCCCCCATGCAGGATTTACACCTCCAGGTGCTCCCCTGCCGCACTGGACTGAAGACATGCCCGAGCTCCTGAAAAAGGACCGGGAGGCTCTGGGACTTGGTCTGGAGCCGGCCTCGGTCCCTTCTTCTTCCTGGAGGTGAGTGCGACGCACACGTGTTCAACATGCTCAGAATAAGCTAGAAGCGTCCACCTCAAGCACTGGAAACAAGTACGGTGGGCAATCCTCGTAGCTTTAAGTCGGGCCTGTCCCTCTACAGGGGGAATATTCAAAAATAGACAAATATAGTCTGGGGATGATTTGTTTACCATTGTTGGGTATGTTTGCTTATGTTCTGACTATTTTTTAGTTTTCGTCCAAAATCCCCCTTTGGGGGGACAGGCCCGACATTATCGTAGCTTTAAGAGCGGGCTTCTGGGCAGCATGAAGGTCTCCTCCCTTCGTCGCCGCAAGGTCCGCCCACCGACTTCATCGCGCCACCTCGCCTGGGCTACGCTGGTGGGCCATGACGCGCCTTGCGCCAAGGGAATCATTCAAGCCTCCTAGATCCTGGATCCTGGTCCAAATGGCCTCCCAGAGATCAACATTGTCCCGGCGCGGAGCCTAACAGACCTCGGGCCCCCACAAGAGCCCGTGGACGAAGCCCTGCAAATCAGTATACACAGGTAGTGGTAAAACGCATTTTTGCAAGACCAGAAACAACAAGCGTAAAGTTATCGTTTTTTATGCAGTGTTTTGCCGATCGGCGCGGGCCCTCGCACCCCCCCTCACCCCCCCCCGTGGAGTAGATCTTGGTTGTTTTTGGCGCCTGTTTCGAGCAGGTGGAGCCTCCCACAGAAGCCGCACTCCTGCAAACAGTCGCGCTAAGAAGAGGTCTGGGGCCAGACCTCTCCCCCCTCCCCCCCTTCCGCCTAATGTCGAGACGCCGAATTAAAAAAGCTTACACACACAAAGCGTAAAGCTCAGCCAACGAGGAGGTTTGAGTGGTGCCAGGAAGGGGGCCCAGAACCACGACTCCTGTTTTGAATTTCTGTTAGCATTTGCGCGCATCCACGCCTTGCTCTCGAACAGTCTGGCCAACACCAAGCCTTCTGACACGTTCGGTATCTTTGAACCAATCTCCGTTCCCATCCCCATCCCCTTCGAGACCCCAACCAAATTACCGCCCCAGTTGGGGATACACCCCTCGAAACCCGAACGGAACGACCTATATCCCCATCTAGGGGGGTAAATCTGCCAGTGGGGCCCAGGCCACGCCGCTGAGGATGGGGATCGGTTAAACGATACTCACACGCGCCGTCAGTGAACCGTGCCTGTGGTGAGGCCAGCATTCCCGTACATGGCGTGCCATCTGGCCGTGAGGTCTCGAGGAGGGAGGGTTGGGAAGCAAGACTCGCCATCGAGACCTCGATCCCACATTCGGGCACCGAGCTCAGTGAGCCAGGCTCACGCACAGAGAACCCTCGAAAGTCAACCTTCTCAAAGTGTGCCTGCATCTCTTGCTCCTGACTGGAGCACCCCTCACATTATGTGATGAGTACTGCAGGCTGTAGACGGGGAGCTCGCACACTTCGCCGCTTCGCAGTAGCCGCAACGAAAAATACGATCTGGAGATCACATGCCACCGCCGGCGATGGTGCGAATAATACCAGTCGGGAGCCTCGAGACGGGGGTCAATGCAAACGGGGGTCAGCCAGGGCACCAGATCCTGCAGGATCCTGCGAAGACCCCCTCTGGCTGACCCGGGTCAGGGAGCCGCTCGTGGCCGCGAGGCGGCCGCGCCTATTGGCTGACCCGGGTTTGCGAGGATCTGCGTTGCAGTTTTTTGTTCCTGCATTGCAGTTTTTGGTTTCCTGCTGACCCGGGTCTGGATTGACCCGGGTCAGAAGATCCCCGAACCAGCGTCGCGTAGACTGGGCGTCCAGATGCTGGCAGGCGATCCTTGGGACTCTCCTGGGTCATGCTCAGCGTCCTCGGGGTCCTCAGGTACGGTAGGTTCGCGTCGTGTCGACCGGCGGCGACCCCGCCGCAGTCGTTCAACATTGAATGCCGCTGGCGACCCAGAGTCGGTCGATGTTGAACGATCGGACGTTTCCGAAAGGGACAAAGGAACCAACGCCGGGGTCGACATGACACGAACTTGCCGTACTTCTACAGGGTCTTCCCGAGATCCACGTCTTGCCCAGGCACGTTGGGCCTCCAGGCCCATTGTTCCCAGAGCCGGCGGATCCCAGCCCCCCTCGCCAAAATGTTGATGGACGATGGGGTTTTTTTCCTGAGGTCGAGCACGCTCCCCAGGTAGATGTTTCAGGAGTACACCGAAACCGAGGTCCACTTGAGGTCTCTGAGGGCCAAAAGCATAGCTCCAGTAGACCCACCAACATGCTGCCACGCTTTTCTTCGGAGGTATACCTTCTGTACCTACCGTTGCCATGCCTATTGAAGGGCAGTGCTGTGCAAGGAACGATTACGGAATAACAAAGCCAATCGTAATATGGGCGCAACCCACGCCTCGATCTGAGGGTGAGTCGCCATACAGCTTTGCAAACATGATGAGGTCCTGGAAGAGGTGCCGGCACTTGGCGTGTGCCGCGAGTGCCGTATGATTGATATTGTTTTGCTTACAAGTTGTTGCGGCGCACCGTGAATTCCAAGTCCGTAGGTCATTGCCGATGGTAGTGCCTTTTTTTTTTTTGAAATTTGCAGATCGTCGGACCAGTTTTCCTGATCAGCTTGAAACGTAGAAGTCGACGAGCAGCGAGCCGAACTCGACCGAATCTTGGTGAAGCGTAAGCTCTTTCCATAGCCAACCTCAATTCCCGAGACCTGCAGGGCACTACAATAGAGATACTCAATAGAGGTACTCAATTCGACCAAGTTGAGGGCTGCTAGAAGTAACCATCATCTTGTTCCTGGTGGTGGGGAGTCACAACTCTTTCAGGATGTGGACCACCAGCCTAAGCACCTTGAGAGACCTGTGAGTAACCTGTATACCGTGGCCATGATGGATATGGCGATGTCGTCAGCATATAGGTCGATCGTGAGTGGGGTGTGCTGGGTGTGGTGCACGAGAGCGTCGAACGGCGACCACATGACACATTGGAGCGCACACTTGCAAACGCACACCCTGGAAGTGCACCCCCTCTGAGCCGAGACCTGCGTGGAAGATCAGCTATCTCTAGAGAGTCTTCTCGAGCTCATATACATCCGTGATGCAAGCACCATTAACTGTCCAGGAAAGCTGTGAACATTTGAGGCGCGCAATATTTTATCCAACTAGCTTGAACGACGCACTTCTCTATGTCAACGAAGGCGTGGACGCTGGCTGGAGCATCAGGACCTTCACAGCTGCCTCCATCAGCTTGAACTCAATTTCTGGATGCAACATCTGTCGTAGACGTTTGCACGTCAAGCGCAAGGTAGGGACGGCCAAGTTTCGATGCCCAAGCCCTCACCCACGATACCCGAGCCTTAGCCAACACGCGATATATGGATGGAAGGGGCGCAATGGGACGATTCCCTCGAGCTGGTTTTGCCAGTCGAATAATGTGCAACGTGATCTCATACTTGGTCATGCCCAAGGCACAAGCCACACGCACATACAACAAAAACATCGAGATCAGCCAGCGCCCCGTTCGAGGCAAAAGCCCAGTGACGGGGCCTAAACTTGTCTGCGTCAGATCCTGTGCGATGCGGACAGTGGGTTTTTGTTTATTCATTGCTTTGCCGATCGGCGCAGGCCCTCGCACCCTCCCCTCCACCCCCCCCCGCACCATGGAGTAGATCTTAGCTGTTTTTGGGCGCCTGTTTCGAGCAGGTGGAGCCTCCCCCATAGGACGCACGGTCCCACACAGTCGCACTAAGCAGAGGTCCAGGGCCAGACCCCCACCCCTCCCTCCCCTTCCGCCCAACGTCGAAACGCCGAATAAAAAAAGCGTTTACAAACTGAGTCGCCTCTCTCCTGAGGTCGGGAGTACTGCGCGAAGGAAGGCGAGGCCCACAGGTGCACAGGTGCTGCATCTCGCCTATGAGACTATACCCCGATCGACTTCCCCATGGAAGCTTTCAGGATGAACCCCTGGTCCGTCCTCCGCTGCTCTCCGCATCTTGGCCCGAGCAATGCGTTGAACCTGAACGGTGTCCCCTGGCATACCAGAGGGCCCAAGGGTGGCAGGAGGAGGAGGAGGAGGAGGAGAGGAGGAGGAGGAGGTGGAGGAGGAGGAGGAGGAGGAGGAGGAGGAGGAGACCAGGGCGTGCGCGGCACCTGACCAGCTCTCGCAGTAATGGGACGGGCGCCGGGTGTGCGCGGCACATACCCAACCCTCGCAGGAACCATCTTTTTTCCTCCTCCTCATCCTTTACTTCAGTGCCTCGCTGCGGCCTTCGTGACTCGGTGCCGTCGGGAAGAAAAATAGGGGGAAGGGGAGGAGGAGGAGGAGGAGGAGGAGGAGGAGGAGGAGGAGGAGAGGAGGAGGAGGAGGAGGAGAGGAGTAGGGGGAGGGGGAGGGGAGGAGGAGGAGGAGGAGGAGGAGGAGAGGAGGAGGAGGAGGAGGAGGAGGAGGAGGAGGAGGAGGAGGAGGAGCAGGAGAAGGATGAGGAGGGAGGAGGAGGATAATGGGAAGTGTTTCATTGCTAGGCGGGGGCGTCCCTGGGCCCGCTCTTCCTGGAGGGGGGCTCTGTCTCCGAGTGTGCCCCGGAGCGGCCCGCTCGAGGCGCTTTGCCTTGCAGGCAGCAAGGCACGTCAAGCAACTCCTCCTCCTCCTCCCTCCTCCTCCTCCCCTCCTCCTCCTCCTCCTCCTCCTCCTCCTCCCTCCCCCTCCTCCTCCCCTCCTCCTCCCCCTCCCCTCCTCCTCCTCCCCCTCCTCCTCCTCCTCCTCCTCCCCTCCTCCTCTCTCCTCCTTCCTCCGGCGTGCCCCACGCAAGTGTTTGATCCCCGGATGGCTCCCGGGGCCCACCCGAGCCCCGGAGGTCCCATCGGGCAGCTCCAAGCTCGACGACACTGGTGCCCTCAGAGTTTGCACCTCAAGAGGCATTGCCGCGTGTGTCCGCTGCCTGCGGTCGGGAACCTTAGCTCAGCGAGTCGCGCCACCGGCCCTGGCCCTCCGCGCTTCGGCACGGCACGTGGAGCACGCCCCAGTGCCGGCCGCAGGCATCAGCACCTGCGAGCTCTTGCCAGCCTCCCGCCCCGCGAGGCAGAGCGACACGCCGTCAGCCTGCAAGGCACGCAGTCGAAACCGATGATGATCATGGGGAACCTTCCCTGGGGTACCCTCCTCCTCCTCCTCCTCCTTCTCCTCCTCCTTCTCCTGCTCCTCCTCCTCCTCCTCCGCCTCCTCCTCCTCCTGCTCCTCCTCCTCCGCCTCCTCCTCCTGCTTCTCCTGCTCATCCTCCTCCTCCGCCTCAGCCTCCTCCTCCTCCTCCTCCTCCTCCTCCTCCTCCTCCTCCTCCTCCTCCACCTGTGCCTCCTCGGTTCATCCTGAACCCCTCTCGATTGCCAGCCCCCCTCGAAAAGCTTCGATATGCGCGTCCAAGAGGCTCGCGCCCTTATCGCGCATCCTTGTCAGCTGACTGCAGCGTGCCGGAGGGGTCGCCGTCGCGACGCGCCCAGCCAAACTTCAGCTGGCCGTGGAGGGGAGGCAGGCCGAGGGCAGGCTCGGCTCCGCAGCCCTCCGCGCTCCGCAGCCGGGGGGGGCCGCCCGCTGGCCGGGGCCTCCTCGAGCACCCGAGAGGGACAATCCGAGGCGGGAGTCTACACGTGACCACCGCCTGGAGGATCAATTTTCGAGGACCTCGGCAGGCGGTGGGTATGGACATGTTCGGGCCCCCGGGGGCCAGAATACATCCATATCCGCCGCCCGCTGGGGCATCAGGGCGTCGGTTCCCAGGCGGTGGATATGGGTAAATCCCCGTCTCGCAGACAGGGACAAGAAAGAAGAGCGAGGTTGGAAACGTGTTGAGCCAGCGGGCGCAAGCGAGTCGAAGCTGGTGCATGCGCTGGTCGGGCTACGGTTAAGTGGCACGTCCCTCTACAGGAGGAATATTCAAAAATAGTCGAACAACACTCTGGGGACGAGCTGTTGTATTATGTTTGGCAGTGTTTGAGCAGTTGTTGGATTATGTTTTTATCTTTCGCCCCAAATCCGCCTGTAGGAGGACATGCCCGACCTAAGGCTACGGGCGGGACACACCAGGAACGAATTGAAGCACAGAAGCGGGGGGAGGGCGCGGGAGAGGCGAAGAGGCGGGATCCGTCGCGGGCGTGCCTAGGGAGTGCAAGGCGCCGAGGCTCGTGGTGACCCAAAGGGGGTCCTGCTGAACGGGGGCTGTGCAATACATTTGGGGCAATTGTATTGCAAATGTGTTGCACCCGAGAATTGCATTGCATTGTATTGCAAGTAACGTATTGCCCGCGAAAATGCAGCAATACATCTGCGCCCCGAATTGTATTGCACGCCCCAAAAGTACTGCAACCCCACAGATCTACTGCACCAATCTATTGCATCACCCCCTTGTCGCTGGACACCCTCCGAGGGGCGCGGCTGCGTTACAGGCATTAAATGGCCGGAGCCCGCCCAGGACCGTGAAGGGGTCCGGCGAATGGGAACATCAGAGCCCCGAATCATCAGGGGTAACTCGGGTCAGTGCTAACTCGGGTTCGTTTTCGGGAATCCGAACCCGAGTTGCCCTGGGCCCGAGTTACCCTGGATACTTCGGGCGTCCAGAGCCCCAAATAATCAGGGGTAACTCGGCTCAGGGCTAACTCGGGTTAATTTTGCTCGGGGATCCCAACCCGAGTTATCCTGGGCCCGAGTTACCCCGGATACTTCGGGCGTCCAGAGCCCCAAAACAGGGTAACTCTGGTCAGGGCTAACTGGGTTCGTTTTTTTTTCCGGAAATACAAACCCGAGTTACCCTGGGCTCGAGTTAACCTGGATACTTCGGGCGTCCAGAGCCCCAAATCAGGGTAACTCGGGTCAGGGCCAACTGGGTTTTTCTTTGGAAATCCAAACCCGAGTTACCCTGGGCCCGAGTTACCCCAGATAACTCGGGCGCCCAAGAACACATGGGGCGGTCCATAAAGGGCCTCGCCTTCGAGGATCGAAGGAGTTGTCGCCGCTTCCTCGGCGGAAGGGCGGCGGGAGGAAATGGGGGCGGCTCCGCCGGCGGAAGCCTGCGGCAACAAAAGATGCGCCGCCGAGAGATGGCGCGGTGTTCTGGTTCAGGGTTTCTGGAACGGTTTTCGGGGTTCCTGGAACCCGCCACATGACTCGGCCGGCCTTGGCGTGGGCCAGATGCACACGGGGGTCAGTGCTACAGCGTGGGTCAGCCACTCCCCTCTGGCTGACCTGGGCTTGCCGGGCCGAACGAAAGGCGGGGACAGGGAAAGGGGGGTACGAACTCTGCACTGCATGCAGCTGGTTTCGGCCCCGCTGCCGGGCCCATTCCTCGATGCATGGGCGCCTCCAGGCGCCGCCTCCCGGCGCCGGGAGGCGCTGGGAAAATCAGCTACGTGAGCTGACCCTCTACCCTACCCTTTGCTAACTCCCCCCTCGCGTTCCCCCCCATGTTTGGGAGCCGCGTGGGGCCGGCTCCCCCTTCTCCGCCCTCCGCCCTCCGCCGACCCGGGTCTGGGAGCTGTTGAGCGGCCGGCCAGGCTTGGCGGCAGAGCCCCAGACTTCAGTCGGGCACGTGGAGAATTGATCAAAAATGGTCGAAACATAGCCTGGGGACGATTTGTTTAAACTATGATTGGACTACTTTTGAGTTTTTTTTGCTTTTTTTATTATTCGCCCAGAATCCGCCTGTAGCAGAACATGCCCGACCTAGCCCTAGACGACCCGGGTTTGGGCTGACACGGGTTGGTGTGTCCCCGAATGCACATGTGACCGGACGGGGCTAGGACGAGGGTAAATCCGTTCCAGAGCGTTCCGGGATGCTCTCAGAGCGCTCTGGAACGCTCTGAGAAGGCCGCGGCGCCCGAGACATCCTCCAGAGCCGCCAGATCTCGAAGATTTCTCGATCTATCCTCACCCGATGTTATCTTCGTTTTGGTCTCGCCTCATGTGCCCCCGTCTGCACACGTGGGGCCTGCCAGAAAAAAGGGCCTCGCGCGAGGCGCGCCTCGCCTCTGTGTGGAGGCCGGCGGAGGTACAGAATGGTGGCAGTTTCGCCAGCGGAAGGGCGGCGGAAGCAGAACGGAGACTGTAGATTCAAGGTCTCTGGAGTCGGCTCCTGCCTCCTCCTGCCTCCTGCCTCCTCCTCCTCCTCCTCCTCCTCCTCCTCCTCCTCCCCCCCCTCCCCTCCTCCTCCTCCTCCTCCTCCTCCTCCTCCTCCTCCCCCCTCCTCCTCCTGGCTCCTCCTCCTCCCCCCTCCCCCGGGGGGCGGGCGCGGGACCGCCGGGCACGGGCACGCAGGCGCCCGGCGCCGCTGCGGTGCCAGCGGCGGCCTCCACCGACCGGGGGGGGGCGGGGGAGAGGAAACACACGGACACAATAAATCGTCGACTCCCACGAAAGTAGGGGAAAATATGGGAAGTGGGGGGGAGGACGAAAACCCAGAAACTATGTGGAAACATGTGGAATCCTGGGATTTGTGTATATATATATATACATACATACATACATACATACATACATACATACATACATACATGCATACATGCATACATCTATATCTATATATGTGTGTGTGTACCCCTGGGCCCCTTTAGCTATGTGGCAGGAGGTCTGGCCAGCGCCTGGCCTCTCTGTGGCCAGGCAGGCTGCCCCTCCCGCACGTGGGGCCAGCACGGGTGGCCTCGGTATGTTCCGCCCGTGAGTCCAGCCCCGTGTGTTTCCACCTCCCCCTCCTCCTCCCACCCTCCTCCTCCTCCTCCTCCTCCTCCTCTCCTCTCCTTCTCCTCCTCCTCCCACCCTCCTCCTCCTTCTCTCACTCTCCTCCTCCTCCTCCTCCTCCTCCTCCTCCTCCTCCCTCCTCCTCCTCCTCCTCCTCCTCCTTCCCTCCCACCATCCTCCCACCCTCCTCCTCCTTCTCCCACTCTCCTCCTTCTCCTCCTCCTCCCTCCTCCTCCTCCTCCTCCTCCTCCTCCTCCTCCTCCTCCTCCACCTTCTCCTTCTCCTTCTCCTTCTCCCATTCTCCTCCTCCTCCTCCTCCTCCTCCTCCTCCTCCTCTCCTCCTCCTCCTCCTCCCTCCTCCTCCTCCTCCTCCTCCTCCTCCTCCTCCTCCTCCTCCTCCTGCTCCTCCTCCTCTTTTTTGACTGGGGGGCTCTTGGGGATGGGCCTCAGGACCACACATCACCTTGGCCAAACAGGTCAATCCTGCTCTCGCACGGGCTTTCCCGTGTACGGATTCTTACCGTCCAGGATTCGATCACGATAGAGCTTCCGCCACCGATGGGCGGCAATACCCTTCGTCAAGGGGCCCTCGCATTCCCGCAACAACTTCTGGGCTCGGGAACGGGCGAAAGCCCCACAAATTCGGCACACAGCATAACCCACCTTCTCGACCACTTCGTGTTCCCGAGGTGGGGGCGGGGGTGAAACCTGGGACCCAGACCCCCTCGCCTCCGCAGCCCTCTCAGCCGCGGCGGCACGGATCTGGTCCGTCACACACTCGCCGTGGACCAGGGCCTTGACTTTCAAACAGGCCCTGCCTTTTGAAATGGTTCCCCCCCATCCAGGGCACAACTCCCGCTTGGCCATGCTGAGACGAGCGGCCACACGGACGAGGCGAGAGCACTCCAGACATTGCCATTTACCACCCTCTAGGAGCCTAAAACGGTGGGCCCGCTCAGGCGCGACTGCCAAAGGGCGGGCAATACGTTCGCTCCTCCGAGTCCGACCAGCAGGGGACGGCAGGCTCGTGGTGGTAGCTTTGGCTTCACTAAGATGCACACGGAAATATGCTGCATACTGTAACAGCCTCTTCTGCAATTTAAGACACTTCTGGACCTGTTCCACCTTGCACTTTGGGGCGGCATAGGGGTCAGCTCCCTGTCTTGCACGAGCGTCCGCACACCTATTCATGTCATAGTGCACAAGACTCTCACCAGAAAGACAGGCCCTTTGGACCTTTGTCATGTGAGACTTAATCTTGACTACTTGAAGGGACTCTCCTGGGATGAGACACTGATCCTCCAGGGCATCCCAAACAAGCTTCCAAAGGTGCGCGGTCATCTGTTCGCTATTCACACAAAATTCTTTGCCCGCCAAGAGCCCCTGAACGACCTGCTTGCTATCTATCAGGAGCCCTACGAGCCCTACCGAATGCTTTACAGCCTGGTACACGGCCCAGATCTCACAGTGGGCCGACGTGGGCCTCGCAACTGGCACAGCACCGAACAATGACTGAGTCTCACTTTTCTTTTCAGCGCTCCAGGTGATGGCGGCGAAGCCTCCCGTGGAAACCTCCCCCACGTCGGGGGACAGGGCGCATCCGTCCGTGGCCACCCAGCCCGACAGGACCATCTCCCCGTCAGGGTCGCCCCACTGGTACTCGTCGGGCGGCGTGGGCACCTGGTAGTCGGCCACGGGATCCGCGATCAAGCCGCGAGCCCATTTCCAGAAGAGCGTGTCACCGCCTCTGCAGCCCTGCTCCTCCTTCGTGGCGGCCGTCTCGCCCAAATGCACCACGTCTCGAAAATTGTGCTTGAGATTCGGCTCCGTGAGCCCATCACGAATCGTGACACATACATCTGCATCACAAAGAAAATACACATGCCGCAAAGTGCCCTTCTTCTTGCCGCACAGAGGGCACAGAGGACTCGTGACCTGGCCGCGCTCGTAGCACACCGTCTGTACAGGGTAACCTCCTAGCGCGACCGTTCTGGCACTGTTGATGTGGTGTCTCGTCCAGGTCTCCGTGGGCTTGGAGCGCATGAGCTGCTTGACTGGCAACAGGAAGGGGGTGGGGCGGAGCGGCTGGCGCTCCTCATCAGCGAGCGCCCAGTCCATGAGCTTCTTCTTTGCGACCGCCCTCTCTGCCGACCGCAGGATCTCGAGGGGGGCGACCTCGCGGATGTCCCACTTGCCGTGGACGCCGTCGAGGATGGTCCAGGCGTCCTCCATGTGCCACCCCAACTCGTGCACCGTCAGAATGGTGGCAGCCGCTGGCCCCCGCACCATCTTCCAGGCGTCGAACTTGGCGGGGCCATAGGTGAGAGCACGCTGCACCTTGGGCCACTGGCGGCCCCGCGCGTGGGCCATCTCCTTCCGTCTCTCGGGCTGGCCCCAGGCCTCGCGTAGCCATGCCCGAAGAGGGGCGAGCTTGAGCTGCTCGGCGCCGTCCGTCCTCGGCGCGATCGCCCAGCCCAACGTGCCCGAACGAAAGGTTCCAGCCCCCGCGCGCACAGCAGCTGTCTTGGCCATGAGGAACTTGAGGACGGCAGGAGGGGTGCCAGCGCAGGTCGCCCCATATGCAACTGACGCTTTGAGGCCTTGCTGCACCACAGGGCGTACCCTCACCCCTCGTCGCTTGAGGGCCGCCGCCTTGTGCCAGCGGCCTCGGGCAGTCTTGACCCGTCTGGCTCTGGTGGCCTTCTTCCGAGGGCCCTGGGGTTGGTAGTCCACGCCCAACCAGCGCTCGCTCTCGCCGTGCTGCAGGCCGATGTCCGCCATGGGCTGTGCCAGCTCCTGTGCCAAGGAGCCGTCGCTGGAGACGAACTTGGACTTGCCTCCCTCACCCTTCGAGACCTTGAGCTGCAGCAGCGACTCCAAGAGGCGGATGAGGGTGCGGGCCAGGTCGGGGAAGATCACCTTCAGCTGTGTGCTCCTGCCCACCATCCGCAGGGCTAGGTCGTCAACAAACTTCGTGATCTCCAGCTTGGCCCCTGGCCATCGGGCCACCACGCCCAGGATCGGATACAGCACAATCTTCAGGAAGCGATTGGCATACTTCGACCCAGCGGGCAACCCCACGTAGGTGCAAATGGCGTCGGCGACGGCCTGGCCCTTTCGGACCGCCCGAGGGAAAGCGTACGACTCCAGAGAAAGGGCCAATACACTCATGGGTGCTTGCTGCACCATGCCGAGAATCCAAATCAAATTGAGCGCTACATATTCATACGCCTTCTCCAAATCCATCAAGGCGGTGAGGGACGCGAAGCAGGTACCTTCCAGGGCCTCGTCGTCCAGCATCGCTCTCCAAACAGCATGCTCACTGCTGCGCCCTGGTGATGCCCAGTCGTAGGGCCTCACGTGTGCCCGCTCCCACCGCCGAATCAAGGGATCACGAACAGCCTCCCAGATGCGCACTGGCGTGGGAAACAGGGTGATGGGCCTGCCGCCGCCGTCTTCCTTGGCGACCAGGAAAAGTATGGGCATGCGTATGGCCGTGGGCCATGAGCAGAGCCGCTCGCACAGCATGAGGATGTCCCCGAGGCTGGTCAAGGCCTCGTCACTGAGCCAGGCCAGGTGCCCGAAGTGCCAGCCGTCAAGCCCGAGCCCCGTCTTCCACTTGTAACTACGGCAGATTGCGCGCACCTGCATCGCGTCGATGTTGGGCAGCTCCTGCGCGTGGGCCATCCGTCGGGCCTGGACCTGAGCGTCCTGCCACAACTTGGTGTAGTCACCTGACCCAGCGCGCCAAATGCTGGCCCACTCCTGCGCCTCCTGATTGACCGCGAGCTGCGGGTCCGCTGGCAACTTCAGCTTCTTGGCCGACGAGATGGGCTCCTTCCACGCCTGCTCCCAGTGGCAAATGCGGTGCAGGTAGCCCCCTGAGCCTGGGAACTTTGCGCCCAGACGCTCGTAGAACCTTTTTGAGCGCTGCCGCATGAGGTGTTGCTCCCTGGTCTGGGCCCGCACCTTGGCGAACTGCTGCAGCGCGAAGATGGCCTGTGCGCCGATGAAGTGAGGCTCCACGTCGGCGAGGGTGCGCAGCGCTGGTAGGAACCCCGCGCTCCAGGGCTCCAGCTGGTCCCAGTGGTGCCTCGCCTGGAGCAGCTTCCTCCAGGCCCGTCTGAGCTGGCCTGTGACCTCCTCGTTGTAGGATCGAGGAGGCCCTCCTCCCGAGGTGGTAGCCTGGCCTGCTGGGGCCTCCGACTTGGCCTGGGGCACCGCTTGGCCCCGCAGGACGCAGCAGGCGAGTTGGCCAATCCAGGCCAGTTCCCCCGCGGCCCAACGCCAGGCCCTGGCAGGACCTCGATCAGCCACGGGGCTGTCATGCTTCGGAAGAAGCTGTCTCTGCACCACCTCGGGAGTCAAGCCTCGGCCTTCATACATGCGCGCCTCCGACTCCGCCCAGCCGAACAGAGACCGAAGCTCGGCCTCAGCTGCAGAGCAGAACCCCCTCCAGCACTGGTCCAGGTGCTGCTGGGAGCCGTGGGGCAGGTCGATCTTGGGGTAGCCCTGCGGGATCTCGGGCTGCCTGACAGGTGGCGGCCTGGTGATGGGGTGCTGCTTGGGGCCCTTGAGCACCTGGATCTGGTACGCGTGCCAGGGCTTGTCGGCGCGGATCCAAGTCGGCCTGTGTGGCCTGTAGGGCATGTTCTCGAAGGACCTCACTGGGCTAAAGATCACTGCCAGCCTCGCATCCACCCAGAAGAAGTCGATGACCCGATCCTTGAATTCCTCCACGCCCCGCTTTACCACCTTGGACCTGCATGTGCCTCCTTCCCCTTGCCAGGCCAGAACTTGGCCCTTGGCCTCCTGGTTCCAGGGGCTGTCGAGGATGGCGTGCGGCTCGTTGTTGAAGTCACCCATGGCCACCCAGGGGATCCTCATCTGGCAGACCCAATGCACGATGGTGTCCAACAGGGCCGCGTTTAGGGCCCAGGTGACAGGCTTGCCCGTGAACAAGTACACCGAGAAAAGAGCCACCCATCCAATGCCCTCGACCTCGGTCATGCCCAAGCACAGCCTTCCTGCGGCGCCCGCGGGGGAGATGCCCCACGACACCCGGCCTGGCGCCAGGCTGAGGCTCATGCAGCGCGGTGTGATCAGCGCCACACCCGCGGAGTAGCCGCCCTCTGCCGTGCGCACGGCAGGCGCACCCACAACGCGCCAGCCCCGTCGCTCTTGCGCCGCTGCAGTGACGTGGAACCACTCGGCGGGCTTCGCGTGCTCCTGCACCGCTATGACGGGGACGCCGCCGCTCTTGATGAGCTGGTCGATCTCCTCTTCCATGAACTCTTCGACGCGAGCCAAGGAGAGATTGGCGTTGAAGGTGGCGGCGATGACGTGTCGGTCCCCTCGCCGCGTGCGTCGGCGCCTCTGAGGCTGCCCCGCTGGGTCATCCCCAACGTGCTGCGACCTGCCCCCGAGGTAGGTGGACTGAAAAGTGTTGGGCACGACGGGCGGTGGCTGCCTGCCCATGGCCGCGGGCGCGCAGTAGCCGTCGCCCTGGCCAGCGTACGCGTCCCCGCCGCCCTCAGAGAAGCCACCCCCGTGCAGCTCCTCGTCGTAGAGGCCCTCACCCGTCCAGAACTGGCCGTCCCCGTAGGTGGTCCAGTCGATCAAGGGCGGGCCCGCTGGCCCATCAAAGCGACGCCTGGGGAAGCGCCTCCTCGCCGTGGTGGTCGTAGAAGGAACCCAGCACCGCCCGCTTGGCGGCTCGCTCCTCCTCGGGCAGCCCGCTGGGGTACTGGTCCACCAGCTCGTCTCGCTTGCGCTTCTGCTCCTCCACTGCGTCGCCGCCGCCATCGGCCGAGGCCTCAGCAGCAGGCCCCCCTGGGGGCGCGGCCGCCGCCGCTGCGCCAGGCCCCCCAGTAGGCGCGGCGGCCGCAGCAGCGGGAGCCCCTGAGGCCTGAGGGAGCTCCTTGACCAGCTTGAGCAAGCTCTGGAGGGACTCCACGAGTGGCTTGGGCACCGAGTCGCCGTCGCCCTCGGTGTCCCCCACCAACTTCTCCAGGTTTGCCACGAGCTGGCTGATGACCGCCTGCCCGCAATGTGGGCTACCGCCGAGAGGACCCGCTGCCCCCACTGGGGCCTGCTCCTCCGCCACGACTCGCCTGGCCAATTGAGCCTTTTCCTCCTGCAGCTGCTCCAACTCCTTGCTGGCCGCCTCCTGCATGCGCTGTGCCTCCGCCAGGCGCTGCTGCAGCTCGGGCACGACCTCGTCGCGCTGGCGTGCGAGCTTGCGCTGCGCGGCGGCCATCTTGCCCTCGAGTGCCTGCAGCTGCAGGTGCAAAGGCTTGCCTGCCCGCTTCTGGGCGATGAGGTTCGCCCTCTCCGCCCGCTTGGCCTCGATGATGGAGCCGAGACTGGGGTCGGCGAGGGACTCCAGCGTGCCGATCGACTTGTCGAGCACCGCGATGGGGTCGGGCTGCTCGGCTGCCTTGGACTTGAGCAGGTCAGTGCCAGCCCCGAAGTAGCCCCAAGCAGCGCCAGCAGTGCCGCGAGGAGCGGGGCCAGCCACGCCCTTGTCCTTGCCCTTGTTCTCCTTGCCCTTGCCCTTGGCCTTGCCCCCAGCTGGGGGGTCGGCCCTCTGCCACGGTCGCCGCACCGGTGAGGAGCGGGACGCACGCGTGATGGCCACCTGGATGTGCTTCGGCGCGGGGGCGAAGCACTGGCGGCACTGCATCTTGGTCGCGAAGTTACCTCCAGTGCCACAGTGTCCACACGTCCAGGGCTCGGCCCCCTGGGGCGAAGAAAGAAACTGATGCGACGCATCCTTCCACGGTGCCATCAAACACGCTGTGACTGGCAAAGAGGACGAGCTGGGCAGTTGGGTACCGAAATGTGCCCTGACTGGTGATGTCAGGGGGAAAGCTGCTGGGGCCGTGTGCGCCTCTTGGGCGCCCCCCAATGCCAGAATGTCTCCGTCCGCTGCTGACGCCTGGGCCACGCTACGGACTTGAGCCAAAATGGCTACGGCCTGCTCCTCCTCCTCCTTTTCCTCCTCCTCCTCCTCCTCCCACCCTCCTCCTCCTCCTCCTCCTGCTCCTCCTCCTCCTCGTCCTCCTCCTCCTCCTCCTCCTCCTCATCTTGGCGGTAGTGCAACAAGCAAGAGTGCATAGATGCACACGACCTCGGGCCACGTCGTGACAGCCCCATCTGCCGCTTCCGGCCAGTTGAGGCAGTTGTCGTGGGTGATGCGGTTGGGTGGTTGCTTCTTCGTCACTGATTGGTTGGACGCAGTATTCGCACATCATGGCGCCACTGCGTCACTGGAGGTGCCCAACTTTTTACCGTCAACCACTGGACCTGCAAGCTACCCGACATAACACGCACAATCGCATACACGTAAGCCCTCAATGGGGCCGACAGATCCCTGGCAAAGCATTCTGGCTCGTGATTGCAAGCGTGCGTCTCCTTTCGCGCGCACGCGACTCTAAGCCCATACGGTCGTCATGTTGGTGCACAAGGCGATGAGCTCTGCGTCTGCTCGCCGCCTCGGCCGCGCAGCCACCAGGCGTCGCCTCCTCTTCTGCAGCGAGAGCGAGGCCAGCGCTGTGGGGCACTCTGGCAGTGATGCCGAGAAGAAGCGATTGCGGATCATGGTGGCCGTCGGTGGAAATGCGTTGATTCGCCGCGGCGAGCGATTGACTATAGAAAACCAGCTCAAGGCCGCTCGATGTGATGCTGCGCCGACGATCAAGGGCCTCATGGAGGATCACGAGGTTGTGCTGACACATGGGAACGGTCCACAAGTGGGCGAATTGGCGCTCGAGCGATCGGCTGCTACTTTCGATGTGCTCGGTGCCGAGTCGCAGGGGCAGATCGGATACATCTTCAGCCAAGCTTTCGCAAGCATCAACGTGGTAGCCGTGCCCATGCTGACTCAGGTCATCGTCGACCCCGCGGACCCGGCCTTCTCGAATCCCACGAAGTTTGTCGGACCCGTGTACGGCGCTAAGGAAGCTGAGGCGTTGAGGCAGGCATTGGGATGGACCGTGAAGCAAGATGGGGAATACTACCGCCGCGTAGTGCCATCGCCGCCCCCGCTAGAGATACTGCAAATCGATGCTGTGCGGACGTTGCTGAAGACTCAGACGCCAACTGGGCCGCTGCCAATAGTGTGTGGTGGTGGGGGCGTGCCCGTGACGCGCATGGGCAGCGCGTTTGCAAACATACCTTCAGGTGCTTTTGAGGGGTTGGAAGCAGTCATCGACAAAGACCACTGCGCTTCCTTGGCATCCCTTCAGCTCGAAGCCGACGCCCTCATCATCCTGACCGATGGCGGCGGCATCTGGGAGAATTTCGGAAAGCCGCATGCGCGCGAGATGAAGATGGCATCGGCCTCGTACCTCAGAAGCGTGCAAGCGGGTGCGCAGTTTCCTGGCTCCATGGGCCCGAAGATCGAGGCCGCCGTGTCGTTTGTGGAGCAGTCGCCCAAGCCAGACGCCTGGGCTGCCCTCGGGGACCTGAAGGACGCCCAGGAGATGTTCGGGAACACTGAGGGCACCATGATCAAGAAGGAGGTCCCCGGCGACGTCGTCTGGCACGAGCCGAACCGGAAGCGGGAGGCCAGGGGGACACAGAAGCCGAGCCGCGTGCCCAGGGACCCGTGAGCGCACCCACGCGGGAGACCGGCAGGGGTGGGCAGAGGAGAGCGCAGACGGGCGAGCGTTGGTAAGGTTCCGGGCTGCGCACAGGCAGCCCCCCCAGGAAGTCCCGGCGGGCCTGAACAGGCTCCCGAGTATCGGGGGCGGAAAAGAGGGGGGTCAGGGGCAACGATAGGGGGGGGATAGGCATACAGGAGGATGCATCGACCACCAATCGCCCATTGCCGATAGGGGCCTAGCCCCCACCTGCCCAGGGAGGTGCGGATTCACCATCGGGGGCATATCGCCGATCTATCGGCGATGTATCGCCGATTCCAGGTGGATGCATCCCCCCCTACGCCATTCCCCCCGTATCATTGCCCCCCAGGGGGGTGATGACTAGGGGGGGTGGATATCACGGCGGGGGCCATGATATTTCCGCAGATTTTCTGGCGTCTCTTCTTATTTCATTACGTCCCTGGCCCCCCCACTGGGCCGCGCACATGCCGCCGGTCATGATTTGCACCCCACCCCGCTTTGACGCTCCCCTCTTTGCCGCTCCCGAGCGTAGTCCGGGGCGGTCTCCTCGCCCTGGCGTTAAGTCGGGCACGTCCCTCTACGGGAGGAATCTCCAAAAAGAGTCAAAAACACGGTATGGGAACCATCTCTGGACTATTTTGGAATATGTTTTGATTATTTGTTATGTATCGTCCAAGATCCGCCTGTCGGGGGGACGTGCCCGACCTCACCCTGGCGCCGACTCCGGCAGTGCGCCGCCTCCGGCGGCGCCTTCTGGTACGCTCCGCGCCCCAGGGCTTGGGCGTGCGCAGCCTGAGGCGTTACCATTAAGTCGGGCGTGTCCCTCTGCAGGGGGCAGATTCGAAAATTGGGGAACAAATATGGGGACGACTTTGTCGATTGTTTTTGCAACATTTTGGGGTACTGAAAATGTTGTGCCAAAGCATTGCCTGTAGGAGGACATGCCCGACCTAACGTTACCACCGAACGACTCGCACACATGAGAAGAACGAGTGAAAACCAAAGGAGTACAGCTTTCGATGCGATCCTCCTCTGATCGTCCTTCTGCGCCCCCCCCCCCCAATGTGTTCACACGCCGGAAATGTTATTTGACAGGCGTTCGGGCCTTGGCCATGTTGGTGGAGCCATCTTGTTGTCATGCGCCAGGCCCAGATCTCACAGATCTGAAGTGGTGTGCTCGTGCTCATTTCGGCAACGTGTACATCCTTTGGCGCGAAGTGATTGCACAATCTACAAATCGCACAGTGCGCAATCCCAATTTCAATGATACCGCCATCTTTGCACTACTGGATGTTGTGAGCGGCCGATGTGGAGCATCGGTCCCAAGTTGCCACGTGGCTGGAGCAGCTGATTAAAATCCAGGCCCGATGCCATTGTACAGCCCTAGAACGGAGTTCGCTACACGCATCCAAATTTCCAAAATCGGTGGGTGTGCGAACGTACAGCTTCGACACGCATGTGGTCGCACACCCAGGCCCGTCTAGAGCCTTTTGGGGGTTCTCCTTGGGGGCCCTCTCGGGCTCTTTGAGGTCCCTCGCAGGGCCTAGTGGGTCCATGTTGACTCTCCTTGGGTCGTCGTGGGCCCGTTCTGGAGATTCTGACAGCCCCCTGGGAGAGGAGAGGGACAGAAGACAGCGGAGAGGGAGAGGCAGAGGTGAAGCGGCTATAGAGAGGGGAGGAGGAGGAGGAGGAGGAGGAGGAGGAGGAGGAGGAGGAGGAGAGAGGAGGGAGGAGGAGGAGGGAGGAGGAGGAGGAGGGAGGAGAGAGGAGGGATGGAGGGAGGGGGAGGGGAGGAGGGAGGAGGGAGGGAGGAGGAGGGTGGAGGGGGGGGAGGAGGCCGAGGAGAGGGAGGGCAGGAGGGGAGGGAGGAGGAGGGAGGAGGGAGACGAGGGAGGAGGGAGAGGAGGGAGGAGGAGGAGGTGGGAGGGGGGGGGGGGAGGAGGCAGGGAGGAGGGAGGGAGGAGGGAGGGAGCACGAAGGTCCGCCCCTTCGGGCTCACGTGGTGCCCGCGGGGGTGCTCGGGCCGCTTTTTGGGGCGCCTCGCGGCCGCTCGACGGGGAGCCCCCAGACAGCCGACGGCCCGCTGCTTTCGCCAGACCTTCGGGGGCCCAGGTTTCGAAGTGAGGGAGGAGGACAGGGAGGGAGAGAGGAGGAGAGGAGGGGGGGGCGGGAGGGAGGGAGGGAGGAGGAGGAGAAGGAGGAGGGAGGAGGGGGGTCCCTCCTCCTCCTCTTCCTCCTCCTCCTCCTCCTCTTCCTCCTCCTCCTCCCTCTTACCCTCCCTCCGACTGATTTTCCTTCCTCTCCTCCTCCCCTCCTCTCCTCCCAATCCTTTACTGGTGGCCAGCTTTCCATCCTGGGTGATTGTTCGGCGGTCCCGGGGCCCAGAATCGGCGCTTCTTTTCCTCCCAAATTGTGCCTTTTTATACAACAGGTTGATGCCGAAGACGCCTACGGCGAACCACCGCCGCCCTCTGCCTTCTTGGACACGCCTGTGTGGCCGTACGTTGGGCGGCATTCTTGGCGAGCCATTGGACTACGTGTTCCTCCAGCCGTTTGGGAAACCCTAGGGAGGACACTTGATGGGAGGACGAGGAGGGAGGAGGAGAGAAAGAGAAAGAGGAGGAGGAGGAGGACGAGGACAAGGACGAGGACGATGGAAAATGAAGCTGTGTGGGGCCTCTTGGTTCCTCTTGAGGCCTCTTGGGGGCGTCTGGTGGGCCTTGGGGGGGCCTCTTGGGGGCCTCGTGGGGCCCTCTGGGGGGCCTGTGGGGAGCCCATTGAAGACATCTTGGCCTTCGGAGGCCATCTTCGGAGCCCCTCTGGGCCGTCTTGGGCCCCTCTTTGGGCGCTTTAGGGCCGTCTGGGAGCTCTTTGAGCGCCATTGGGACCTCTTGGAGTAGTTTTGGGACCCTCTTTGGGGCCAGTCTGGGGACCTCTTGAAGCAGTCTTGGGGGCCTCTTGTCTGGGCCGGCTTGGGGACCTCTTGGGCACCTACGAGGCCGTCTTAGAGCGATCTTCGGGGCGTCTTGGAGGCCACCGTGAGGCCGTCTCAGATGAGAAGACCGACGGGAGACACCTCGGGTGGCCGGCCGGACCGGCCCAGACCCACGGGAGTAGCTCAAAAAAGGCCAAGACGGCAAAACAGTTGGCATGCTGAGCACCCTTGTGGCAAGCACAGGGGGCGGCGGATATGATGCGAGGCGTTCCACAAAGGGCCTCGCCTTCGAGGATCGATGGAGTTGCCATCGCTTCCTCGGCGGAAGGCTGGCGGAAGGCCGGCGGAAGGCGGCGGAAGCAGAGCGAGGCGGCCTCCGCCGGCGGAGCGTGGCGGAAGCAGGTGTCGACCTCCCAAGAGATGGCAACCTTTATGGGTTCAGGGTTACTCCAGATTTCTTAATAAAAGGGAGGGGGTCCCAACCCTCCCAGACGAGAAGTTTTAGAGCCCCCCAGACCATCCATGAAAGGGCGGCCCTTTGCCCAGACCCCCCCGAACCCTCCAAGACAGCTCAAATCAGACCCCCCCCCAAATGTGACCCCCCGCCTTTATTATGGAATACGGAGTACCCGAGTCCGCTAGATTCGGCTAGACGTAAGAGTGACCTTTCGCCGGAGTGACCCTTTGTGCGGGCACAGACGGGTCCCCAGATGGCTGAAAACGAAGCAGTGGCAGCTGCATGCGCGCCCAGGGTTGGTCCCCCCGCGGCCCTCAAAAAGCCGCGCACGAAAGGTCACTCTTACCCAGGGTCACTCTTGCGTATAGCTGACTTTTTGGGTTCAGGGTTACCCGAATCCGCTATATCGTGACCGTCGTTAAAACCCGCCGCTGTTAACGGGTTGTGGGCCAGAGGCCTATGAGATGTCTGCTGGGGTCTCTTCGAGGACCTCATCAGGCCCTCTTGGTGGCTTATTTGGGGCCTCTTGGGGTCTCCTGGAGGCCTCTTGGGGGCTTCGTGGGGGCCTCCTGGGTGCCTCTTGGGGCCACTTGGGGTTCTTTTGGGGGCTGCCTGGCCATCATGGGGCTCGGAACCGGAAAGGTCGGCTCGTGCCCCCCCCCCCCCCCCCCCCCTTGGGGCTGCTTCGAGAGCCTCTTGGGCCCCCTCTTGAGGGCCTGGAAGCCGTCTGGAAGAGAATGGTGTGGGCCTCTTGG
The DNA here is from genome assembly GCA_963575745.1 of Prorocentrum cordatum. Lineage (NCBI taxonomy): Eukaryota > Dinophyceae > Prorocentrales > Prorocentraceae > Prorocentrum > Prorocentrum cordatum. The sequence continues at coordinate 56,776 of CAUYUJ010000327.1, forward strand.
GCCGTCTTGGGCACTGGAAAGACAGAAAAAGGTGAGACGGTTACACTCAGCCCTCATAGTAAGGATGAGCGACTTTCCGAGGTGACCCTTGCATCCTCGCCCCTTCGGCCCATACTCAGCGACTTTCGCTGGCCAACCTTGTTCGAAAAATGTAAGCATGGCACTCCGTCGCCCCTTGCATGCTTGCCACGCATCCTCTTGCACAGGTTGACTGTAGAACACGAGAAGCACGAAAGTTGGCCTTTTCGGCCGGCCCCGCCAGCCCCTAGGGCCTTCGATACTCAGAGACGGCCCAAGAGGGCAAGAGGTCTCCAGGACGGATCCTGTGACCACGTCCGGCCACATTGGAGGTGCAGTTCGAGCGCATGTTTCACTCGCTGCCGTGCCGGGCGTTATGGGGGGGGGGAGGGGGGGGGACATAACGTAGCGCCCCCGCCCTCCCCCCGACTGCTGGTGCCGGACGCACTGCGGCAGTGCCGGGGACGCACTGGGGGAGAGGGGCGTAAACGTTATGGAGGGGGGGGGGGAGCGGGGGGGGGGAGGGGAGGGGTGGGGGTTAGATTTAAGACTATGTGGCGTGCGCTGTTTTTCTGGATCGAAAGTACCAACAGTTTCAAAAAAAAACAAAACAAACCAAAAAAAAAACAAAAAAAGACCTGACAGGTCTAAAAAAAACAAAAAAGCAAATTATTTCAGAACTTATGCTGGCCCGTGGAGGGCCGCCC